>OZ018329.1:160574185-160879185 GCA_963969495.1 Ceratothoa steindachneri
ATAGAAAAAGAGAGACCTAGAGATTTATATATAGCTGGAGATAGAGAGAGTAATGAATAAAATGGATCTTTTGGCGCATCATAAGACACCCTTGTATTGTCCGACCTCTCAAATGGTGTCCTTTCCTTTGTGTTGACTTGTCCGATCGTCTGCCTTTGCCTCACCCTGCATTGTTGAACGACCCCTAGCGGTCAAGTTAGTGCTTCTAAACGTTCGAGGCTTTGCCTTTTTAACCTTAGTATTTAGGATTGTGAACGTCTTTGGTACTTTTTATCCTACTCGTCCATCTCTCTCACTCTCTCTTCCTGTTTATTTTTTCTATAGAATTCACCTTTTTTCTTTCTTACCCTCATTTCTCATTGGCGGAAATCCCTCCGTGGGTTATACATGTTTCCTTTTTTTTCAATTACCATTTTTATTTGATTTTTCTGTCTTCTCTATTTGAGAAGTGGGCGGAGTGCGAAGGGTGAAGACAAATGCGAACGGAACCCTAAATGGTTTTATTCCTGTGTTCTGTTGTCTTTAAACAGCGATTTGGAGCATCAGCTCTTAGCTCAGTAAAGGACATACAATTTTTAACATTTGATCCCAAACACGGATCACCCCAACATTTGATACCAAACACGGACCGCCCCAACATTTGATACCAAACACGGATCGCCTCAACATTTGATACCAAACGCGGATCGCTCCAACATTTGATCCCAAACACGGATCGCCCCAACATTTGATACCAAACACGGACTGCCCCCACATTTGATCCCAAACACGGATCGCCCCAACATTTGATCCCAAACACAGATCGCCCCAACATTTGATACCAAGCACAGATCGCCCCAACATTTGATACCAAACACGGATCGCCCCAACATTTGATACCAAACACGGATCGCCCCAACATTTGATACCAAACACGGATCGCCCCAACATTTGATACCAAACACGGACCGCCCCAACATTTGATACCAAACACGGATCGCCCCAACATTTGATACCCAACGCGGATCGCTCCAACATTTGATCCCAAACACGGATCGCCGCAACATTTGATACCAAACACGGACCGCCCCAACATTTGATACCAAACACGGATCGCCCGAACATTTGATACCAAACGCAGATCGCCCCAACATTTGATACCAAACACGGATCGCTCCAACATTTGATCCCAAACACAGATCGCCCCAACATTTGATACCAAACACAGATCGCCCCAACATTTGATACCAAACACGGATCGCCCCAACATTTGATACCAAACACGGATCGCCCTAACATTTGATACCAAACACAGATCGCCCCAACATTTGATCCCAAACATGGATCGCCCCAACATTTGATACCAAACACGGATCGCTCCAACATTTGATCCCAAACACAGATTGCCCCAACATTTGATACCAAACACGGATCGCCCCAACATTTGATACCAAACACGGATCGACCTAATATTTGATACCAAACAAGGATCGCCCCAACATTTGATCCCAAACACGGATCGCCCCAACATTTGATACTAAACACAGATGGCCCCAACATTTGATACCAAACACGGATCGCCCCAACATTTGATACTAAACACGAACCGCTACAACATTTGATACCAAACACGGAGCGCCCTAACATTTGATACCAAACACGGATCGCCCCAACATTTGATACCAAACACGGATCGCCCCAACATTTGATATCAAACACAGATCGCCCCAACATTTGATACCAAACACAGATCGCCCTAACATTTGATACAAAACACGGATCGCCCCAACATTTGATACCAAACACGGATTACCCCAACATTTGATACCAAACACAGATCGCCCCAACATTTGATCCCAAACACGGATTGCCCTAACATTTGATACAAAACACGGATTGCCCCAATATTTGATACCAAACACGGATCGCCCCAACATTTGATCCCAAACACGGATCGCCCCAACATTTGATACCAAACACGGATCGCCCCAACATTTGATACCAAACACGGATCGCCCCAACATTTGATACCAAACACGGATCGCCCCAACATTTGATCCCAAACACGGATTGCCCTAACATTTGATACAAAACACGGACCGCCCCAACATTTGATACCAAACACGGACCGCCCCAACATTTGATACCAAACACGGATCGCCCCAACATTTGATACCAAACGCGGATCGCTCCAACATTTGATCCCAAACACGGATCGCCCCAACATTTGATACCAAACACGGACTGCCCCAACATTTGATACCAAACACGGATCGCCCCAACATTTGATACCAAACGTGGATCGCTCCAACATTTGATCCCAAACACGGATTGCCCCAACATTTGATCCCAAACACAGATCGCCCCAACATTTGATACCAAACACAGATCGCCCCAACATTTGATACCAAACACGGATCGCCCCAACATTTGATACCAAACACGGATCGCCCCAACATTTGATACCAAACACGGATCGCCCCAACATTTGATACCAAACACGGACCGCCCCAACATTTGATACCAAACACGGATCGCCCCAACATTTGATACCCAACGCGGATCGCTCCAACATTTGATCCCAAACACGGATCGCCCCAACATTTGATACCAAACACGGACCGCCCCAACATTTGATACCAAACACGGATCGCCCCAACATTTGATACCAAACGCAGATCGCCCTAACATTTGAAACCAAACACAGATCGCCCCAACATTTGATACCAAACACGGATCGCCCCAACATTTGATCCCAAACACGGATCGCCCCAACATTTGATACCAAACACGGATCGCTCCAACATTTGATCCCAAACACAGATTGCCCTAACATTTGATACCAAACACAGATCGCCCCAACATTTAATACCAAACACGGATCGCCCCAACATTTGATACCAAACACGGATTGCCCTAATATTTGATACCAAACACGGATCACTCCAACATTTGATCCCAAACACGGATCGCCCCAACATTTGATACCAAACACGGACCACCCCAACATTTGATACCAAACACGGATCGCCCGAACATTTGATACTAAACACGAACCGCTACAACATTTGATACCAAACACGGAGCGCCCTAACATTTGATACCAAACACGGATCGCCCCAACATTTGATACCAAACACGGATCGCCCTAACATTTGATATCAAACACAGATCGCCCCAACATTTGATACCAAACACAGATCGCCCTAACATTTGATACAAAACACGGATCGCCCCAACATTTGATACCAAACACGGATTGCCCCAACATTTGATACCAAACACGGATCGCCCCAACATTTGATCCCAAACACGGATCGCCCTAACATTTGATACCAAACACGGATTGCCCCAATATTTGATACCAAACACGGATCGCCCCAACATTTGATCCCAAACACGGATCGCCCCAACATTTGATACCAAACACGGATCGCCCCAACATTCGATCCCAAACACGGATCGCCCCAACATTTGATACCAAACACGGATCGCCAAAACATTTGATCCCAAACACGGATTGCCCTAACATTTGATACAAAACACGGACCGCCCCAACATTTGATACCAAACACGGATCGCCCCAACATTTGATACCAAACGCGGATCGCCCCAACATTTGATACCAAACGCGGATCGCTCCAACATTTGATCCCAAACACGGATCGCCCCAACATTTGATACCAAACACGGACCGCCCCAACATTTGATACCAAACACGGATCGCCCCAACATTTGATACCAAACGCGGTTCGTCCAACATTTGATACCAAACACGGATCGCTCCAACATTTGATCCCAAACACAGATCGCCCCAACATTTGATACCAAACACAGATCGCCCCAACATTTGATACCAAACACGGATCGCCCCAACATTTGATACCAAACACGGATCGCCCTAACATTTGATACCAAACACGGATCGCCCCAACATTTGATCCCAAACACGGATCGCCCCAACATTTGATACCAAACACGGATCGCTCCAACATTTGATCCCAAACACAGATTGCCCCAACATTTGATACCAAACACAGATCGCCCCAACATTTGATACCAAACACGAATCACCCCTACATTTGATACCAAACACGGATCGCCCTAACATTTGATACCAAACACAGATCGCCCCAACATTTGATCCCAAACACGGATCGCCCAAACATTTGTTCCTAAACACAGATGGCCCCAACATTTGATACCAAACACGGATCGCCCCAACATTTGATACTAAACACGAACCACCCCAACATTTGATACAAAACACGGAGCACCCTAACATTTGATACCAAACACGGATCGCGCCAACATTTGATACCAAACACGGATCGCCCCAACATTTGATATCAAACACAGATCGCCCCAACATTTGATACCAAACACAGATCGCCCTAACATTTGATACAAAACACGGATCGCCCCAACATTTGATACCAAACACGGATCGCCCCAACATTTGATACCAAACACGGATCGCCCTAACATTTGATACAAAACACGGATTGCCCTAACATTTGATACCAAACACGGATCGCCCCAACATTTGATCCCAAACACGGATCGCCCCAGCATTTGATACCAAACACGGATCGCCCCAACATTCGATCCCAAACACGGATCGCCCCAACATTTGATACCAAACACGGATCGCCCCAACATTTGATCCCAAACACGGATTGCCCTAACATTTGATACAAAACACGGATCGCCCCAACATTTGATACCAAACACGGATCGCCCCAACATTTGATCCCAAACACGGATCGCCCCAACATTTGATACCAAACACAGATCGCCCCAACATTTGATACCAAACACGGACCGCCCCAACATTTGATACCAAACACGGATCGCCCCAACATTCGATCCCAAACACGGATCGCCCCAACATTTGATCCCAAACACCGAGCGCCCCCAACATTTGATACCAAACACAGATCGCCCTAACATTTGATACCAAACACGGATCGCCCCAACATTTGATCCCAAACACGGATCTCCCCAACATTTGAGACCCAGTAAAATCTCCCCACGAATCGCAATGCCCATCCTTGAACTTAGCCTAGCTCGTGGTGCTTAACTTCCTTTATTATAGAGAAACGTCTTTCCACTCAACTACAACAAAACCGTTTTATTAAGCACGAAAAAAATAAATATCTTTAGTATTATTATTATTATTATTATTATTATTATTATTATTATTATTATTATTATTATTGTTATTATTATTATTTATTATCATTATTATTTAATATTATTATTATTTATTATCATTATTATTATTTATTATTATTTATTATTATTATTTATAATTATTATCATTATTTACATCATAATTATCATTTATTATTATTATCATCATTATTATCATTATTTTTATTATTATTACTATCATTATTATTATTCTTATTAGTAGTAGTATTTTCTTTATTATTATTACCATCATCATTATCATTATTATTATTAAAATATTTTTTTATTATTTAAAACATTCTATGCACCCCTCCTCCCACCAACCAATACACCCCACGCCACATAAAACACACAACGTCCCCATCTTCTTAGCCTCCACTCAGAAATGCACAATCACTTCCAAACCTCCCTACTTACACCCTACAAACCCAAAACACACCACTAAAGCTCACAATCAACATCCTACATCTAAACATCAATAAAATACACGAAAAACAAATGAAACTCAAGGAAATTCCTCATCAACCACAACATACATCTAGCTTTCATCCACAACTATAAATTCGCAACTTAGGGACGCATAGAAAGTATTACATCCACATGTCATGAAAGAAAAAGAATCCCCGGAGGAGGTGCCCTAATCAAATACATCAGAGACGACAGACCCTTCATCAATACCACTAGTCACCTCAACCTTCATCCCACACCAACACTCAATGGAAACCCAAACCAACTAAACACACATCAAATCAGACTACACCTTCCTCAATCTCTACATGTTCCTCTCTTCCTGGATCCTGTCCAACAAAATAGACGTTACCATATTGAATTATCCTCTGATTACATCCTAATCATTTCCTCAATACTGTACTTTTAGAGAAACCCATATCTCACATAACCACCACACACTTCAACTACAATAAAGCTGACTGGAACCTCTTTGCCAACTATACTAAACACAAAATCTCAGTTTAGTGACAAAACAAGGCCAACACACACACTTTTCTAACATCTCAACACCCAACAACAAGGAGATCCCATCGGGAAACATAAATACTATGACGCAAACTTCTCTCATGATAACCAGAGATAACCATGAGCCCAAATCATCACTAATAACATAAAAACATAACAGGAAACATCCAAGCTCTGATCCAAAAACAAAGAAGACTGGCATGCGTTCCCGGACATTTAAAACCAGAACATGAACAGCTAAACCTCTGGACAACTATATTAGAGGAATTACCAATGCACACACGAAGCTTACACGAACGCAAATAGGATCAATTTCATCAGACAGGCAACCACTCCCATCCAACACTGACAAAATCAGCAACAAAATAACTAACCCCACACAGAAAAAACTAACAACAAACCCAGAAACTTTATATGGCACATCTATACACTTCACCACAGAAATGGTATCCCAGGACATATGGCACGAAAATGCCCCTCCAAACCCCGCCTCTGGACTTGCCACCATATCAAAGAGTGACTGAAAACACCTTGCTCCAAGAGACATTGACGTCTTCGCGCAAATCTTCAGCCACTCTATATCCCATAATTCTATTCCAACTACTTGGAAATCTGTTCATATCTTAGCTATCCTCAAGTTAAACAAACAAACCACTACCCTAAATCATACCGCACATTCTCTCTATTCTGTATCCCTCTAAAATCTCCAAACACCATGTATTATACAAGATAAAGTCCCACCTCTGACTAGACTACTTCTATCATGCTTTCCGCCCATTAAAATGATCAGCCATTGTATTTCATAACATCATCTAAACGATACAAAAATAGTCCAACTAACCAACCACCACTAAGATAGGTAAAGGTAACAATCGACATACAAACAAAGCCTCCGGTAACTAAACAGATCCTCAACGATAAAATATTAGACAACATAATTGACTCCAATTATAAAAAAATGGCAAGCTAATTTCTATCACAGGCTGACTAGCACAAGTAACATACCGCGGCAAGCTTGTAGCGTGCGAGGAGTTCAAGAGAGCGGCTTAAATGCTTTGCTTGAATGAGTCTTTTCAGGGACTTAGGATGGCCGAGTGGTTTCATACTCTTGCTAACGGCTGTCCAACAGCGCAGAAAGCCGGTGGAAACTCGTTTCGCTATTTTCTTTCTTTATTTTTCCTTGCTCCTTTTCCTACACAAAGCTATCAACAATGATACCTAAGATCCGGGAGGCCGGAGAGGAAGAACATTAGTCCTCGAATAACATTTCCTGACGCCGTTCTACTTATTCTCTCAAAATACGCTTTGCTTCTAGAGGGGACCTGTGTAGCGTGCGAGAAGTTCAAGCGAGTGGCTTGAATACCGAAAGTCTTAAAGACTCTCGGTTTAAGACTCTCGCTAACGGCTGTCCAGCGACGCGGAAAGCGCGTTCGAAACTTATTTCGCTACTTTTCTTTCCTTATTTTTCTTACGCCCCTTTCCTACTCAAGTCTATCTACAATGGCGCTGAAGACACGGGAGGCCGGGAAGAGAGAACTTTAGTCCTCGAATAACAATTCCAGACGCCGTTCTCCTCAATCCTCAAAATACGCTCCGCTTCTAGGAGGGGGCTTGTGTAACGTGCGAGAAGTTCAAGCGAGTGGCTTAAATGGTTTGTTTGAATGAGGCTTTCTCTGGACTCAGGATGGCCGAGTGGTTTAAGACTCTCGCTAACGGCTGTCCAGCGACGCGAGAAGTGCGTTCGAAACTCGTTTCGCTACTTTTCTTTCTTTATTTTTCTTTGTACCTTTTTCCTACACAAAGCTATCGACAAGCTATCGAGAACACATAAAATACACAACGGAGTCCCGCAGACAACCCTACTCCTAGCCCTACCCATTTCAACAAATTCCCCATGGTATCCCACTTTACAATATTTTCATTCGTTTTTTTTTTCAATTTACGTCATAGGAATAATTACTATAATATTTAAATTATTAAAGGTTTATTAAGATGTCATCATTTAAAAAATAATAAGAAAAAAACTTGATTAATTGGCTGAATCCAAAATTGCCTTCTAGTCCTGTTCCTGTAGGAGGTGAGTTTCAATCCCAGGAACTTTGCTATTCGATCAAAAGGGTAAAAATGATAAGGGAGGCTGTTGCATGCTATGGAAATTTTGATAATAATGGCTTAAATAAATGATGTCGCGTAATTATAACCTATATCGTAATATTTTATTGTAAGAATAAATGTTTAAATCTTTTTCAATTCTAGAAATGATTCTTTCCAAAGCGTGTCGCCATTTTTGCTCTGCACCAAAGTGGCCTTAAATTCAAGGAGATAGTTGCTAAGGGTAGCTGGATAAATAAGCCTCCGGGTTAGTATAGTGGTTAACGCGCTTTCCCGGCGATCGTCGTGTCGGCAGTTCGAATCTCCGTCCGGAGTCTTTTTAAAAGCTAACACTATTTACTAGGGAGGTTACCACCAGGGCTGTGTCACGGTGGGAGCTCGTAGCCATGGCAGGCAGTCCACCTAAGAGAAGAATAACTCTGATTTCAAAACCCAATGATAAGCCTGAACAGAGTCTTCTGTGGACCCCAAAAAAACTTCAAATGAACACCAAGATCGTCTCCAGTATGGTCCCAGCTCTTAAGTTCCAGGTTGTTTCCAGTCGCACACTTCAGCGGGCAACAGTGAGACTGAGACTCTTTTAGACAAGTCGAGGAAGGTTGCGAAGAAGCCTCATCTCACCAAGAAGAACCATTCTAACAGATAGACTCCACATTTATAGGAAATATAAATAATGGAGCGTTGAAGGCTGGAGCAAAAGTGATATTTCCTGATGAAGCTCCCTTCCGCTTGTTTCGAGCTTCTGGATGATCCCTCGTCAGGATGAGAAAAGGTGGTTTAACGAGTCTCGTATCCGGACACTTTCCATGTCTGGGGTTGCTGCTCATCTAAGGAAACTGGACCACTAACAACTTTGCCCCAAAACACTGCCATGAACTTAAAATAGTAGCAAACATGCTTCATCAACACATTTTCCCATCATGTATTTTCAGTATGATAGCGCTCCTAATCACAAAAACAAAAGTAATAACAAAGTTCTTGAAGACTTTTCTCCAGTCTTCAACACTCCTTGACTCGGGAATCGCCAGATTCGAACCAATAGAAAATTCGTGGACGTTAATCAGACTAGCGTTTGATAAACAGAATCCATCCAATTGTGAGTAGTTTCGAAACTTATTGAGAAAATTGGGTCAATATTAGTGAATATATCACAAATTTAGTCTTCATCATGCCTAAACGAATTGAAGCAGCCTTAAAAAAACAAAAACAAAGGACATAATTGTAAATATTAACTGCCTGCATCAATTGACTCTATTAATAAAATGGGTAGGGCTCTATTTTTTGTATATTTTATCTTCAAATTATTAAACAAACATACTAAAAAATGATACGTTTAATTAGTTCTATTAATTTTCTTATATACAAATATATAATAGCCTCAAACCCTTTGGCCATGACTGTACAGGGGTTGGACAAAATAATTGGACCAGTAGAAATTTAACACCAATATTTTAATGAGCCATTATATTACGAATATCCATCCAAATTTCACTGTGAGTGTTTTGTTTTTATTGTAGATACATAGTTTTATTTATCAACTTTAATAATTATTTGTATTTCTTTATCGAATCGTGGTATAGATGCTAAGATGCGTGACCAGACTGAGTTCGAAAAAGGGCAAATTATTGGAGCTCTAATTGCAGGAGCCTCCTTCACCAGAACAGCTAAACTTCTTGGTGTTTCGAGAGCTACCATATCAAAAACCATGACAGAATTGAAGAAGCAGGCCAAAACCTCCGGCAGAGGAGTAATTTCGGCAGAACTTCGAAGTTCGCTGAAAGAGACCGACAAGTGTTGAAACGCATTGTGATGAAAAATCCCCGGACAACTGCCCCTAAAGTGATTACAGAGTGTAATCAACATCTCACTAGCCCAGCTTCGACCAAAACTCTTCGCCGTGAGCTCAATAAACCGGATATCATGGAAGAGCCGCCATCAATAAACCTCTGCTTCTCATCAAATCATTCAGAAAAGGATAAACTGGTGTAGGGATCACAAGGGTTGGTCGACAGACCAATGGAAGCAAGTAATATTCTCCGACGAGTCCAGTTTTTCTCTTTTCCCCACTGCAGGACGAGTTTATGTATGGAGGCAGCTAGGCCTGTATTACAGGAAGCTATTAATCCTGACTGCCTGCATGGAGGAGGGTCAGTGATGGTTTAAGTAGCCCTATCTTGGCTACCCAAACCATCACTGGTTTGGTCCAATCGTTGCCCTGCATGGTAGGGTCCACAGCAACGAATATCTGAATATTTTGGATGATCAAGTCCATCCCATGGTCCAGACATTATTCCTTGATGGTGAGTGCTTTTTCTAAAATGACAATGCCCCAATATGTACATGCCGCGCATGCGGTTAAGAATTGGTATGAAGAGCAGAGGAGTGAACTACAACGCATGGTTTTCCCCCACAATCTCCAGACTTTAATATTATTGAGCATTTGTGGTGTGTCTTGGAGCGACAAGTTAGAAGTCGTTACCCTTCCACCGTCGTGTCTGAAACAGCTGGAGCAGGAATTGCAAGATAAATAGCTCAAGATTCCTCTCAATGAAGTCAGGAAGCTGTATGAATCAATTCCAAGACGCATCGACGCTGTTCAGAAATCAAAAGAAGGACCAACTCCGTATTAAATAAATACTCATTGAATTTAACACGTGTTCCAATTATTATGTCCAATCCCTGTGGATACAGGACTAAATATCCAATACCACATGAGAAACACCAAGCAAAGCTGACAAAAAAATGAACACACTTGTATCCCTCATGCAAACATTTAGTCAATTCAAGACTCCATCTCTCACACATACAAGCAATACATTCGTCCCTCAAATGCCAATGCCTCCTCAGTTTATCAACTAAACCTCGCATCTACCACCTTGATACAGTACAGAAGACACTGAACAAAGCACACCAACTAGTAACAGGTTGCAGCCGCAGTACTCCAATTAACCATTGGCACTAAGAAACAAAGGTTGTGCTGCTAAAACACTATCTCAACATCTGGAGAACTCAATTTCTCCATACTACAAGAAACTCATGTCAACCATCAATCAATGTGTATGAAAGAACAGAGAGTGATCGCTTGGGAGGCCGCAGAAGAACAAGTAGTCGTAGAGGAAAAGGTCCAAAAAGAACTTAAGAAGTGTTAGAAAGATTCAACAGGTCAGTGGCTATACACCAATGCGAGAGGTTGTTGTGGATGTGTATGGGGGTATTCGATATGACTGGAGCGGCAGGAGTTGGGATGAGAGAGAGAGAGAGAGAAGCTTGCATTTATGGAAACACACCACTCACACTATCGATTCATTTATGTGTGGATAGGTGTTGGCTCGTTGTATCTTCGTGCCATCGCAGTGTGTTGGATAGTGTGAATGTGTATGTATGTGGTGTCTCTTGCAAGTTTCCCCAGTTGTCGCGTTAAACGCGTGTGGGTGTAAGAACTTAGTGGTGTTAATTTGTTGTTTTGTGTAGTGTGGCCATGTTTGTGTACATGGGGGAGCGACAGGCACGCTTTCGAGCAGAGTTCTTGATGCGCTGTTCTTCTCTCTGTATTGTCTTACACGTAGCTGCGAGTGTAATGGTGGCGTATGTAAGTAGTGGTCTGACAAGGGTTTTATATAAGTCTAGTTGTAATTTACGGCTGGGGGATTTTGGGGATTTTAGCCCTTGTTTGAATTATAGTTTAGTGTATGTGAAATCTTAGGAACTTGTCAAATGTTGGCCCTAATATTTTGGTGTAGGGTTAGTATGTTAGTTTTAGGTTCGGGTAGTTGGGGTCCGGTGTGTGTTTGTGTATATTTGCAAATTTTGCATGTAGTGATCGCGTGCACGGTATAGTGTGACCTATGGCTTCTGAAGGTTCGTAGCTATGAGCCACTTGTCCTCATAATCTGTCTTCGCGTTTATTATAATCTGTGCGTGGTGTGCGATCATGTCTAGTCCTCGTCCGCAGACGAGAATAGTCTCGTCGTCAGTGTAGGACAGTGTGTATGTGTGTCTGCAGTCTTCAGGTGAGCGTAGGGTGTCGTTCGTGTACATTATGTATTGTGTAGGTGCCAGTACGCTACCCTGGGGTACGCCTGAGCATGGTGTGAATGAGCGTGACGTTGTGTTCTTGTATTTTATATGGCATCTCCGGTCTGGAGAAGAAGGAGGGAAGCCTTCTGGTGTAGAGATGGAGCTCCATGTCGCCGGCTAGTTTCCAACGGAGTCACTCGTACCACACTTTGTCGATGGACTTCTCCACGTCCTTACTGATGGAGAGTGCTTTCTGCCCTGCTTATTGTGCTCTTTGGATTATGAAGTGAACGATAGTCACAACTGCCTGGGTTTAACGGCCCCTATTTAAGCCAGATTGGTAGGGGGAGAACCATTTCATTTCCTCTAGGAAGTTCCACAGACGGATGTTGACTCTGCGTTCTAGTATCTTGCCTAGATGCTCTTACAGACTAATAGGCCTGTACTGTTGGGGTGTTTCGGGTCTTTGTTTTTTTGTGTAGTAGAATGCAATGTGAGATTTTAAGTTGTGAGAAGTAGCCAGAGGCAAGTGAGGCTTGTATAGCTGTGCTAGTGTGGTGTAGATGGTTTCAGGGAGATTTTGGATTAAGGTGCTTGGGGTCGGGATGAGCCGGGGACGCGTTTTAGTGTTGATTTAATGTAGTGTTTTGTTTGTTCGACGGGATCGGAGTGTTTAGTATGGTAGTGATTTCTAACATCCCCATTTGCATCAGAGGGTAGGCACAAGCTCATTGGCGTGGAGCTGGCACCATTCCTGGACTTCCTGGAAGTGCTCTCGTGCGTGTGGTTTGGGTGAGTTATGTGTACACCGTGTCCCAGTGGCACCTAAATGCGTCGAGGATATCGTAGGTGTTAGTTAGTGTTTGATTGTTAGTTAGGAGGCTGATATGTATAGGTGGGTCCGTGCCTAACATCCTCCCTACGCGCCGCCAAAAAAGGAAGGGTCAATGCATCGAGCGTTGTCCACAGTGCGAACCCCTTCGCGCCACTAGGGATTCTGGTGTAGCTACACGCATTGTAGGATGCGGGAACGTAGGAGCGTGATGCTGTGTTGTCTTGTGCCTCTGTTGTTGTGGTTGCTGTAAAGTGTAATGTGTATTTGTGTGTGTATGGGGTGTGCAAAGTGTTTGATGGGAGTGTATGCTATCCGTGGAGTGCGTAGGTTTCGTGCGATGTCTATGGTGTCCATAAGTGTATTCCAGTTGGTATCTATGTGGCTATGGATGGTGTTCTGTAGGTTGATATTGTGTGTTGTGTTTTCTCTTGTGTTGACTGAACTCCACCCAGTTTGTGGTTCTGTAGTTGAAGAAGGGGTGGGTGGGTATGAGTAATGACGATGATGAGATCATCACGCAAATAAGATTGTGGTCGGATAGTACCTAGGGGCCTGGGGCAATGTGAGTGTAGTAGTAGGAGTAGGGGTATTAGTAGTATAGGAAAGGATCTGGTGTTACCTAGTTAATAGGTAGCCAATTTATAGGGATGTTGAATCAAGTTTCTGACTCCTTAAATGGTTCTTCAAGAGTACTCTAGTTTAGGCTGGGTTTACCGAAGGTTTTCGGGTAATCGAGGTAAAGAAGGACTTTGAGAAAGGACGGAGCAAAAATATACTTGCATTCTAATACGGGCCTATAAAGGGGGCAAGCGGCACGTCGCGAAGTACTTTGCGGGCGAAAAGTAGGTTTTCTATTGAACGTAAAGTATTGAATTCTGGAGCGACAGGACTTAGGCAAATTAGACGGGTTCCGTAACGCTAAGATGGGAACGAATTAATCTTAATATTTTAATATTGAATAGATTTTAAATTCTTAATAACTCTTAATGACTTGTCTTACTGAATTGCTCGACTATATATAGAGTTTTATTTCCTAGGGGGCATGGTCTAGACTCGTCCGTGGAACGAGCCTCTGTCGTTGGGCTCATTAGTTTCCACCCCTAGGGCGGAGCTACCGAACAGCTGTGATTTATGCCTGCCGCTCTCTTCTCCTTAATCTCCTGGCATTCTACTATGAGATTGGGATTTGGGGCGCCCACCTTCATACGTGTCTGGGGCGGGTGGGGTTTGGTGGAGGTGGGGTGTGTGGGTTTTGTGTTATTGGAGACAGTAGGAGTAGCGGGCACGTTATGAGGAGTGTTAGACACAGTGAAAGGGGCGGTGGAGGCAGTTAAAGGGTGTGGGGGTGGAATTAGTGGAAACTGTGGAAAGAGTGGTGAGGACAGTATAGAGGCAGGTGAGGACAGTTGAACATGGGTGATTGGGGAACAGAAGGCTGGGATTTAGGCACAGAGGATGGAGAACTAGGAGAAGTGTAAAGAGGTGAGGGGACAACAGAAAGGGAAGCGGAGGTAGTAGGCAGAGGGGCGTGGGCAGTGGGAGTTGGGGAGGAATCAGTGAGGGGTGCAGGAAGAGTGGAGACGATAATGGGGAGAGAGGATGCAGAGGAAACGGCGGTGGGGGTAGTAGAAGAAAGGGTGGGGCAGAAGGGCGTGGTGGAGCCTGGTTAAGCGCTTGGGGCATGAGGGACATGGGTTAGCGTTGGATCTGGACTGGGATGTGTTTATGCGCACCGGTGTGGGGAGTAGTGTGGGTCTCTTGTGTTTGTTTTCTTGTATTAAGGTAAACACCTTCGCTGGAAAGGTGATTAGCCCGAATCGGTTTGCAGCGTATAGCTCGTTTAGGACGATGACGTATAGGCGGGCGTCTTGCCCTGTTTTTTCTTTCGCCACAATGGAAAGCACGGCAGCCAGTTGAGTTTGGGGCCTGGTGGTACATTAGGGTCGGTGGTAGAAAATGTAAGGAGGAAGTCGCAGGGTTTTAAGGAACCCGCGGCGCTGACAGGGGTGCCAAATGTTGTTGTGAGGGGTGGGGGTGCGGGGGCAGGAGTGGAGAGGGTGTGTAATGTTGTGTAATGTGGCAGTGTGTCTGGGTCTGCGTATAGCCAAGACAGCTTTCGAGCGGGACTTAGACAGATATAGGCCTTTAATGCTGACAACGACCACGCCGCAGTTAAGGCATAAAGGGGGAGGGGTTACACTAAGAGTACTCGTGACCCATTACACTGCATCTGGAGCAGACAAGATCTGCCTATCATGTGTGTGTTTCATTTCTGTATGTTTTTTTTTATATAGAGTGTATTATTTTTAATGTAGATACAGAACCCATAATGCGGGGTGGGCTTCTTTTTTATTTGTTACTTAGTGGTAAAAGTCCCCCACCACGCCATCGACCGCCCGTGTGAACTCTGACTCAAATGCTAGACGATAATATGAATATGGACCTAGATGGGCTCCTCAGAGGGTGTAAAAACATAGCAAACTTGATGATAGATGGAGGCCGAATCAACGAACCCCACCCGAGGGTGCCGCCCCCTTGAACAGGTTTTTGGTTATTTCAGAGTTACTCTCAGCATACACAGAGACGAGTTTAAATTCCCTCTGTGGTCCTGGCCCGAACCACAGGGTAGTGTAAGTACCCTCACGCAGGTTGTAACTTTGGCCCAATCCAGACTGCCTCTTGAATCTGGGTTCTGCAGTGGGTTAGACCGCAAACTTCCTTTCTCCGAAACCTCCAATTATCCCTTTCTAAATGAATGACAGAGGTGCAACGAGGTTATGTGTGTGGAGTTTCATTCACGGTGCGAACATCAGTCGAGGTGGGAGGGGGTGGGGGGTATTTAGGTCATCATGCTGTGTAACAGCTCAAATACAGTAATATATCTCTCCCGGGGAGTGGGGGTAGGGTGGCGAAGGCTGGAGGCAACTGGCTGCCGGTGGCAAGGTCGAATATTCCTCGGTGTCGTTCGGTTTTTGTATGATTCCGTTGGCGAATAGGCGTTCTCCGCCTCGCTCTCATTTTCGCTTGCCTCCTGAATCGGAGACGAGAAGGATAGCAAGTTGAGAGGACCCAGTAACGTTGAAACACGCTCTCCTTTAGTTGCCAGAGGGCACCATCTGGGGGTTGCCAGATATAGTAATCATAGAGTTGCCAGACGTCGCTGGCTGGACCGATACCAGTACATGCAAGCTCCATACCATCCACCATGCAGCATACCAATATAACACCAATGTTTTCCATCTCTTGACTCACACCATCTCCTGATGCCATTCCACCAGATATCAACCCTGAGGAAATTTCCGTCCTACTTCACAAATAAATGAGTCACTGGCAAGGCTCCGGTGCGGCCACCATTGACTGATAGCGACATTTAAACCTCACTGATACTAAGAAACAGACACAGTTTAATACTTATCTTTATAATTAACAAAAGTACAACTAATACAAAACATCGTCGCTATCGGCCTTGGGTGGGAGGCTCTAACCCCAGAGCAAGATGAGCAAGCAAGCGTAATCATTTGGGGTGAGTAGGGTGCAACTTATCCCCATAACTCTTATTCCCCCCTTTATATATGCCCGTTCCTTGAGTACCACTTTCTTGTGTTCAGGTTCCTTGGGGTTTTCGCCTCCCCTCCCCCGTTTCACGTGGCACTCGGAGTGCCAAACAGTGCCGTACACCCTTGTCGTCCGTCAGCCGCGACTCTTTTCTTTTCAAAAGAACAAGAGTATCAACGAGTACCAAGTGCCACCAACCATATCCCCCATCGTTTCTCACCGGGCTAGCCCCCCTCCCCCCCTTGTGCGGACACGGCTGAAAGCAGTGGAGGGTGCCAAAAGCAGAGCCTGATCCCCAATCTCCACCTCGTCTTCCACGTGGACTCAAAACTGCTGATTACGTCAGCGTGGCGCTGTTGCCGATACTAGCACACACACCCATGTGTATATGTACACCCATGTACATCCATATGTAAACGTAGACGTAGACTGGGGGAAGATGTGGGGGAAGGGGGGAAGAGCTCGTCTTTAACTGTCTTCTTTGTGCATTGTATAATTATTCACGCTTTTGTGCATAGGCCATTGTTTAGAAGCGTCAGTAGCGGTCGCGATAGAGCAGCTTTCCCCCAGCAGCCGGTGGCATAACACGCAACCACAAGGGGGGGGGCGATGCACCACAGTAAGAAATCCTGAACTCTGGCACTCAACTGGCGACAACCAGTGAGGGTATAATGCCAAAAGGAACAAGAGTGGAAGAATGACATTGAAAATTAGGAGCTTCGTTCAAGGCACAAGGTAATAGCAGACCTTAAGTGGGGGTCAATTCACCATAATGGGAAATCATGAACTTTGGCACTGAACTGGCAACAACCAGTGAGGTTATAGTGCAAAAAGGCACAAGGGGCGAAGAATAGCAGTGGAAATTAGGAGTTTCATTCAGGGCACAAGATAATAACAGACCTTAAGTTGGAGCAATTTACCACAGTGGGAAATTCTGAACTCTGACACTGAACCGGGGACAACTAGTGAGGTTATAGTGCCAAAAGTAACAAGGGGCAAAGAATGGCAGTGAAAATTAGGAGTTTCATTCAAGACACAAGGCAATAACAGACATTGATAGGGAAGCGATTCACCATAATGGGAAATCCTGAAGTCTGGCACTCAACTGGCGACAAACAGTAAGGTTATAGTGCCAAAAAGAAACAAGGGACAAAGAATGGCAGTGAAAATTAGGAGTTTCATTCAAGGCACAAGACAATAACAGACTTTAAGTGGGAGGCGATTCATCACATTGGAAAATCGTGAACTTCGGCACTCAATTGGCCACAACCAGTGAGGTTATAGTGAACAAAAGGGCGAAGAATGTCAGTGGAAATTAGGAGCTAATTAAGGGCAAAGGCAATAACAGACATTGATTTGGGAGCAATTAACCATAATGGAAAATCGTGAACTCTGGCACTCAACTGGCAACAACCAGTGCGGTTATAGTGCCAAAAGGAACAAGGAGCAAATAATGTCATTGAAAATTAGGAGTTTCATTCAAGGCACAAGACAATAACAGACCTTGATTCGTAGTTATTCACCAAACTGAGAAATCCTGAACTCTGGCACTTAAACAGGGACAACCAGTAAGGTTATAGTGCCAAAGGGAACAAAATGCCGAAGAATGGCAGTGAAAATTAGGAGTTTCATTCAAGGCACAAGGCAATAACAGACCTTGAGTGTCGGGCAATTCACCACAGTGGGAAATCCTCAACTCTGGCACTCAACTGGCAACAACCAGTGAAGTTATAGTGCCAAGAGGAACAAGAGGCCGAAGAATGGCATTGAAAAATAGGAGTTTGATTTAAGGCACAAGGCAATAACAGACATCGATTTGCGAGCAATTCACCATAATGGGAAATCGTGAACTCTGGCACTCAACTGGCAACAACCAGTGAGGTTATAGTGCCAAAAGTAACAAGGAGCGAAGAATGGCAGTGAAAATTAGGAGTTTCATTCAGGGCACAAGATAATAACAGACCTTGAGTGTGGAGCAATTTACCGCAGTGGGAAATTCTGAACTCTGACACTGAACCCGGGACAACTAGTGAGGTTATAGTGCCAAAAGTAACAAGGGGCAAAGAATGGCAGTGAAAATTAGGAGTTTCATTCAAGGCACAAGGCCATAGCAGACCTTAAGTGGGAGGCAATTCAGCACAGTGAGAAATCCTAAACTCTGCCACTCAACCGGGCACAACCAGTGAGGTTATAGTGCCAAAAGGAACAGGGTGGGTGGGAGATTTGCAGTGAAAATTAGGAGTTTGATTCAAGGCACAAGGCAAATACAGACCTTAAGTGGTGAGCAATTCACCACAATGGGAAGTCGTGAACTCTGGCACTCAACTGGCGACAATCACAGGATATAAATGCAGAAATGAACGAGGGGCAAATAATGTCATTGAAAATTATGAGTTTCATTCAAGGCACAAAAGGTAATAACAGACCTTGATTCGAGGTCAATTAGCCAAAGTGAGAAATTTTGAACTCTGTAACTGAACCGGGGACAACCAGTTAGGTTATAGTATTAAAGGAAACAAAAGGCCGAAGAATGGCAGTGAAAATTAGGAGCTTCATTCAAGACACAAGGCAATAACAGACCTTGAGTGTTGGGTAATTCACCACAGTGGGAAATCCTCAACTCTGGTACTCAACTGGCGACAACCAGTGAGGTTATATTGCCAAAAGGAACAAGAGGCTGAAGAATGGCAGTGAAAATTAGGAGTTTCATTCAAGACACAAGACAATAACAGAGCTTGATTTGGGGAGAGAGCTATGACCCCCGTTTGTTTCTCTTTTCACCCTATCCCCCAACCCCGCAAGGGAGTGCCATGTGTAGAGATGCGTGCCCTACTGGCCGCGATGTTGATCCCGCTTCTTAGTTGTAAATAACGACAACAAATTCACCTTCGAAGCACCGCCTCGAAGGTCGACCTTCGCGAGCGCCGTTGACTTCAAGGTTTGACGACCCCCACGCGTCCCTGGAGTGGGACAGAATTAGGACACCATCGGAGCTTAACCTTCACTCGATCCTCCCCCACCTCTCCCACTCTCCACTCGCTTCCCCCAACCCCCACACCCTCCTGTCCCCAGCTCCACGCTCCCTTCCACCTCTCACCAGCCCTACACTCACTACTCCCCTCGCCGTCAATCCCTCCTTCCCCCACACTCAATTCCCCACCCTCACACTCACTCCCACACACACAATTCTCCCCACCACTACACTCACTCCTACCTTCTCCCAACCCTACACTCACTCCTCAACCCCACACTCACTTCCCTCCCCACGCTCACTCTGACCTTCCCTCAACCCTACACTCCCTCCTCAACCCAACACTCACTTCTCCCCTCCCCACGCTCACTCTCACCTTCCCCCAACCCTACCTACACTCTCTCCTAAACGCCACATTCACTTTTCCCTTCTCCACACTCACTCTCACCTCCCCCATCCCCTACTCTCTCCTCAACCGCACACTCACTTCCCCCCTCCCAAAACTCCCTCTCACATTCCCCTAACCCTACACTCTATTCTCAACCCAACACTCCTACACTCACTTCTCACATCCTCATACTCACTCGCACCTTCCCTCAACCCTACACTCTCTCCTTAACCCACACTCACTTCTCTCCTCCCCACACTCACTCTCACCTTCCCCCAACCCTACACTCTCTCCTCAACCCCACACACACTTCGCCCTACTCACTTCTCCCCTCCCCACATTCACTTTCACCTTCCCTTAACCCTACACTCTATCCTCAACCCAACACTCCTACACTCACTTCTTACATCCTGACACTCACTCTCACTTTCCCCCAAACCTACACTCACTCCTCAACCCCACACTCACATCTTCCCTTCCCAAACTCACTCTGACCTTCATTCAACCCTACACTCCCTCCTCAACCCAACACTCACTTCTCCCACACTGACTTCTCCCCTCCCCACGCTCACTCTCACCTTCCCCCAACCCTACACCCTCTCCTCAAATCCACACCCACTTTTCCCCTCACCTACACTCACTCTCACCTCCCCCATCCCTAGAACTCAATCCTCAAACCCTCACTCCCTTCCCTTACACTCGCATCTCCCCTCCCCACACTGACCCTGATCTGCCCCCAACCCTACAACCTATCCTCAACCCAACACTCCTACACTCACTTCTCACATCCTCACACTCACTCTCAACTTCCCCCAACCCTAAACTCACTTCTCCCCTCCCCACACTCACTCTCACTTTCCCCCAACCCTACACTCTCTCCTCAACCCCACACTCACTTCTCACCTCCCCACACTCAACCTTACCTTCTCCCAACCCTACACTCACTCCTCAACCCCACCCTCACTTCCCCCACATTCACCTCTCCCCCCACACTCACTTTCACCTTCCCCCAACCCTACATTCTCTCATCAACCCCATACTCACTTCTCCCCTCCCCACGCTCACTCTCACCTTCCCACAACCCTACACTCTCTCCTCAACCCCACATTCACTTCTCCCCTCCCCACACTCACTTCACCTTTCCCCAACCCTGTCATTTTTAAAGCAACAACCATCGAGGGCAACCGCCAAAAGGTCTGTCGTGAAAGAGGTGGAAATGTAAATGTCTGACATACGGCGATCATCCTCTAATGGGACCCCAAATTCACGCAACTGCACACATTGGGGCAGGAAGGGGAAGCGATCCTCAAGACTTCAGTTGCAGCATGCAAAATTACGTACAGGAAGAAGACAGGAACGAACGGGCAGAGCGAAGGGAAATGGAGATGGAGAAGAACAAGATGGAGAAGAACAAACTGAAGATGGAGATGGAGGAGAACAAACTGAAAATGGAGATGGAGAAGAACAAAATGGAGATGCAAGAACGTGAACAAATTAGGCAGCATGAGCTGGAAATGAACCGAAATCAAATGGATTCTCAGTCCATCGGTTCCCGGGCTGAAATTCCCCACACTCCTTCAGTCCACCTTCCCGCTTTTAATGATGGAGAGGACTTTGCGTCATTTTTGGCCCATTTTGAGAGAATCTTTCAGATCAATAGATGGGATTTTGAAAATGATGGCGTCGCTCGCTTACTTTCCCTCCTAAATGCCAAGTTAAGGGATATCTTCGTATCCCTTCCCCGAGAAGCAATTTTGGACTATTCCATGTTAAAGTACGAATTGTTAGCCGCTGTTCATATGAATAGCGAATTCTATCACTTCCGATTCGGCCAGGAAAGGATCCGCCCGGGCCAAACATTTCGACAACACGGGCACATCCTCCAAAGACTTCTTCAGTGTTGACTGGATGCGTGCAAGATTCCCCAGGCCTACGAGTCCCTTCTGGACTTCTTCCTTAGGGATCAGCTTTTAGCTGCCGTGGCTCCCGAAATTCGCGCCTTCATTAAGGATAAACGTTGTGCCACTTTCAAGGAGTGCTTGGAAGAGGCCGATGTTTACGCGGGTAGTCACAATTTATACCCTAAGGATGTTCAAAAGGTTCCCCAATCGCCCCCCAAAACAAAATTTTATGGTCCTAAGGCCCCTCCTAAATTGGTTCCAAGATTCACCAAGGTTCCTAGTCCCTCGAAGCCAAGAAACTTTCATCCATCTGAACACCAAGACGTTAAGCCTCTCCTTTCTTCTCCCCCGGTTGTGCCGTACCAAAAGAACCCGATCATCGGCTACAACTGCGGAGTTCCCGGCCATTACAGCACGAACTGTCCTCAAAACTCCCGATTCGTAAACTCTCAGTCCCACCAAGTGCACCAAATATGGGCCGCCCCTGATCCTTCTCCGTCGCATCAGGAGGACCCCGAACCTCCCCCGCCCGCCAAAGTTCCGGACAATCAGGTGAACTTCCTCTTTAATGAGAATAACCCTATTGGATTGAAATTTGAGAACGGAACCGTGAACGGGTGCCGAGTATCCACCCTCGTCCGTGACACCGGGTTCACCTGTGTCGTAGTGTCTGAGGACCTACTCTTCCATGTTGGCCTCGACCATAAGAAGTTTGCGGTGGACCACGACTACCTTGGCCGGGCCAGTCGTTTCCCAGTAACTCGTTGTCACATCGAGTGCGACTATATGTCCGGTTGGGTCGAAGTAGTAGCGGCCCCAATCAAGTTCTGCTCCGTTTTGATTGGTCAGAGCCCCTTAATCCACGACCATCCCGTGGCCCAGCCCGCGATTACCCGTACACAGGCAGTCCTGGAATCCCATGCCCCCATTCCCCTGGAAACCCCTATCGACCTGGAGTTCCAAGCCTTCCGGAGCGACAAGTTTACCCGCGCCCAGAAGGAGTGCGTAACTCTCTTCCCCTTTGGGAGAAAACTAAATCCCCCGAGCGTGAGTCCACCCTAGGTAACAAACGAATGTCGTATCTCGTGAAGAAGGATTTATTGTATCATGCCTGCTCGGAAGTCATCGATCAAGAAACACATGTCTTGTGTGTTCCCCGTGAATACGTCCCGCAAGTATTGAAGCTCTCCCATGACAGTTTATTCGCCGGCCATTTTAGCCATAATAAGACCAGGCAACGAGTATTCAAGTATTTCTTTTGGTCAGGTGCAGCCAGAGATATCGCAGAATATTATCGGTCATGGAATATCTGCCAAAAGACGTCCGCCAAAGGGTGGGTTAAGCCAGCCCCCTTTGAGAGAGGCCCCATCATCACCAAGCCCTTCTCCCGAGTGGCTATCGACCTGATTGGCCCTATTCACCCCCCTTCAAGCGAAGGACATTGCTATGTCTTCACCTTGGTAGACTTCGCTACCCGTTTCCCAGAAGCAGTCCCTCTCAAGAAGATTGATAGTATCACGAGCGCCGAAGCACTGATCTCCATATTCTCGCGCGTGGGAATTCCCAAAGGAGGTACTGTCAGATCGAGGGAGACAGTTTACTTCCGAACTCATGGAATATGTAGGCAAGCTTCTGATGGTAAAACCTTTGTTTATCACCCCTTACCATCCAGCTGGAAACGGTATGTGCGAGAAATTAAACGGGACCCTCAAATCAGTCCTCAAAAGGTTCTGCATTGACCAGCCCCGAGAATGGCACCGATACTTGCCGGTTGCCCTTTTCGCGTGCAGAGAGATCCCTCATAGAGCCCTTCAATTCGCCCCTTTCGAACTTTTGTACGGACGAAACGTGCGCGGCACCCTCAGCATCCTCAACGAACTCTTTACAAATCTCCAACTGGACGAGGAAATACAGACCTCCTACTCTTATCTCCTGAATTTGAAAAAAAGGTTAGAAGAGTGTTCTGATCTTGCCTATAAGAACGTGGACGTGAATTTAGAGAGGTATAAGACCTACTTTGACCTTAAGTCACGAGAACGAAAATTCAAGCCTGGCGCGGAGGTGTTGTTACTACTTCCCACGGAAAGCAACAAACTCCTTAGCCAGTGGGAGGGACCCTACCCCGTCCTCGAGGCTGGAGGGCCCGTGGATTACCGAATTCGTACTCACGCGGGAGCGAAGTTTTTCCACGTGAATATGTTAAAAAGGTACTACCGGCGCGCAGGTACCCACAACTTGGTAGCCCCAGACGAAGAATCCCCATTGGAAGCAGCATATTCCGCTGGCCCCCTCAACGTCGTCCAAGTAGTTTGTATTGAGTCAGACAATGAATATCCTCTTCCGTCACTACCCGAATTTCCAAATTAATCTGAGGCGATCGCACTCGACGTCTGCCCCCGGCTAGCTCCCTACTCCAAGAATTAGCTGCAGAAATTGCTGAGCGGATTCGACGATGTCATTTCTAACACCCCTGGCTGCTCTAATCAATTTGAGCACGACATTGTCCTCATTACCCAAGAAGCCGTCAGCTCCAAGCCATATCCCCTCGCTATCCACCTTAGGAAAGCTTTCCACGAAGAGGTGGATAATCTGGTAGCGTTAGATATAATAGAACCCTTGGCGTCCGATTATTGCTCCCCCATTGTTATGGTTCGCAAACCCGATCACACTTTCCGTATGTGTGTCGATTTTCGCAAGCTGAATTCGGTAACGGTGTTCGACGCAGAACCCATTCCCCTCATAGATGAAAATCTTCATTTTTTCGAGGAAATGAACTTTATTTCCGAATTAGACCTCTGTAAGGCGTACTACCAAATTCCCCTTCGTCCAAACGCCTGCAAGTATATCGCCTTTCCCACATATAAGGGCCTCATGCAGTTCAAACGACTTCCCTTTGGGCTAGTCACTGCATGCAGCAATTATAACAGAATGATGCGAAGAATCGTGGACGGGCTGCACCACGTCTCTTTTTATTTTTGACAACCTGTATGTAGCGACCGCTACGTGGGACCAGCACCTGATCGCTCTCCGTGCCCTACTCAATAGGCTTCGTGAGCACGGGCTCACCCTTGGGCCTACTAAGTGCCACTTCGCTTATGATACGATTAAGTATCTGGGATTCAAGATCATTTAAAATCAGATGAGCCCCCAGGAAGAAAAGTCCAAGCCATCGTTGAGATGCCCCTCCCCCGCACGAAGAAACAGTTGAGGTCATTTATGGGATCTGTCTCATTTTACCGCCGCTTCATTCCAAACTTCGCGTCAATCGCCACACCGATAACTGCCCTGCTTCAAAAAAAATCCCCGCATCCCCTCTCGTGGGACCCCGAAACCTCCGCCAGGTTCCATCAGCTAAAGAACCAGCTAACGTCCGCTCCCATTCTGAGGCGCTCGAACCCGACTAAGCCTTTCGGCATTAGGACCGATGCCAGTGATGAAGGGATTGGATGTGTCCTCCTTCAATATGCTGATAACAGAGACAGCCACCCGATAGCTTACGCGAGTAGAAAGCTTTTACCACGCGAGCGAAATTATTCAGTAATAGAACGGGAGGCCTTGGCAATAGTCTGGGGGGGTTATCAAGTTCAGTATGTACTTAATAGGAAAGCCTTTTGTAGTGGAAACAGACCACCGCCCCTTGTAGTTTCTGAGAAATACGAAAAGTCAGAATGGGCGCATCATGAGGTGGTTGCTGATACTCCAACAATATCAGTTTGAAATATTGTATGTCCGCGGCAGTGACAACTGTGTTGCAGACAATTTGAGTCGTAGCCCGGTGGCAGAAGAAGCTGACGAGCCATTAAATTAAAATAACTGTAAATATGGTATTTCTCCTATAACCTAGAGGTTAAATGCTTGTCAAAAGTTTGCCGATATTATAATCCCTTATGTATATATATTATCTCATTAATGTTCCTAATTATGATTTTTGGGGGGTCCACTAAATTGTTTAGTCTTCAGTCCCATATTTATGCCTCCATTTAATTGTTGTTGTTGTTTTGTTCTGTTTTTTGTTTTTTTTTGGGGGGGGTCCACTGAAATGTCACCAATATTCTCCTGTGATTTATCTTTTGTTTAAGATTGTACTAGTTAAATTCTCTAGAATCGACCTGTTTAGGCTTAGGTCCGTAAATTCCCCGCTGAGCTCAGATTTACGTTTTTTGTGTGTGTATACACCTGTTGTAGCAGGTCAGAATTTCCCTAGACCTTTGATAATTCTAGTTTGACGGGTTGGGATGATCCTTTCCTACGCAACTGCTCTGTAAAGCGTCATCTTTCGGTTGGGAGGTGTGTGAGCGAACCCCACGTGGAATCAATCTCTTGAGCAGAACGGAACTTCCATGCGCTGCAAAAGGCCCGGTTAGGCCTAAATTGGTAAGACTACCCCCCTCCCCCCCCCCTTCCACAAGCGGTAGCCTCGAACCGTGTCCACCACGATTCACTTTTACACGGGCAGAATAGCCTCGGACATAAATAGCGCTCGATTGCCATGAAGAGAGACAGAGTTGAGAAGTCTTGCCCGGACCCTAGAAGATTCCCCATAGTTCCAAGTCAGATGCTAACAACAAAGCAAAGTGACAGCTAAGCTATTTTGAGTATTTGGAATTAGCTCCGGCCAGTGAGGTAATTCCACTTAACGATCGCCACCGAGTGATTTTTCCGGCTTCTCTCGTCAACTCCTGTCGATGCCCTCCTCGTTTCGGGTGGCCGAAATACTCTCCCCTGACCGGAAGTTACCACCCCCCCTGTTTTTGGAAAAGCGTCATCACTTTAACCTCCCACTCAGAAGTTCCGAGTGGCCTCACCTCACGTGCAGAAGACATCCGTAAGCCAACCCCTCTCCCCCCTTCAGTAACCCAATTGAGTTAATTCCTCCCCTTCCATTTGAATAGTCTCCTCCTGTAATACCTTAAGTTCTAACTTCATAGTCTGATTAATAACTATAATTCCCCCCTTCGTTTACTAATGTGGTTTTGTCCGTTAATTCTCTGAGGTAATTTTACCCATCAATTCTCTCATTATTTTTATGTAAATAAAATTATATTTTTGTACATGCCTCTTTAAATAACCTTGAGCTTTGCCAGTGCCCATTTATTACCTGACCTCGTGGCACTCTCATCTCGCATTTCAGCCCGTCTAAACTAGCGGTGTTCCGTCCCTTCGTCGGTTCACCTGTAAGTTATCGGTCCCTCCCCCATAGATATGATATGGTATTGATGTAATATAATGTCATACAACGACAGTACGTATGTTATGTATATCACATATCTTACGTATTATACGTGTATCACATTTCTTACGTATGCTATTTATATCACAAATCTTACGTATGTTGCGTATATCACATATCTTACGTATGTTCCGTATATCACATAACTTACTTATGGTATGTATATCACATATCTTTCGTATACTACGTATATCAAATATCTTACATATGTTACGTATGCTACGTATATCGTATAACTTACATATGGTAGGTATATCACATATCTTACGTATGTTACATATGCTACGTATATCACATATAGTGCGTATGATACCTATATCACATATCTTACGTATGGTGCGTATGTCTCAGAAAATTACGTATGGTACGTCTATCACATATCTTACGTATGTTACGTATGCTGCATATATCACATATATTTCACATTCTACGTATATAACATATCTTTCGTATGTTACGTATGCTACGTATATCACATTTCTTACGTATGTTACGTATGCTAGTTATATCACATAACTTACGTATGGTACGTATATCGCATATCTTACATATGTTACGTATGCTACGTATATCACATATCTTTCGCATGCTACGTATATCACATATCTTTCGCATGCTTCGTATATCACATATTTTACGTATGTTACGTATATCACATATCTTAGGTATGTTCCGTATGCTAGTTATATCACATAACTTACGTATGGTACGTATATCACATATCTTAAAGCATGTTACGTATACTACGTATATCACATATAGTTCGTATGCTACGTATATCACATATCTTACGTATGTTACGTATGCCAGAAGTGTCCAGAAGCATTGGTTGAATGTTATGCGACCTAACGGAGTGTCATGTCGCTTCTGGCGATGGCGCTGATTTTATTATTTTCCTACTCAATCGCCAACAGTCACGAGGTGTCCTTAGTAGTGCCATCTGACACCACTTTCAATCCTGCACTACATCCCTCGGTCAGGTAATGAAATTTGCATAAAAATCAGAATGACAATTGGTTTCGCCCCTATTTCAATCGTGAACTATATCCCCAAGGACCGGATAAAGATATATGCATACATATCAGAATGACAATTGATCTCTCTCCGCTTTCAATCGTGAACCACATCATCGACCGGATACATTTTTTTGCATAAAAATCAGAATGACAATTGCTATGCCCGCCTATCAATCGTGAATTACATCCCTCGACCGGATAACGAAATTTGTATAATGATCAGAATAACAATTGGTTCCCCATTTCAAACGTGAACTACATTCCTCGGTCGGATAAAGAAATTGGCATAAAGATCAGAATCCCAATTCTCCCCTCCTTACAATCGTACACTACATCTCTGGGTCGGATAATCAAATTTGTATAAAGATCAGAATGACAATTACTGGAAAACTGAGGGTAGTATTGTGTTTTGTTCCAACTAAATAGCAGGGATTCCTTCGTGGTACATGGTGCGGGCCACTCGATCAGCGTTACGGAAGTGTGGATTTGGTTATTGCAAGATGGAAGAGTGATGTGTTATGTGTGCGAATGAAGGGATGTGGATGAGGTTGCGGTGTTGTCATTTTACTATGTCTGTGATGCTGCTTCTGGATAGAGCTGACTGAGTCTACATGTTATGCTCACTACTCAGCGTGCCGCCGATAGGCGACTAGCTCCCTACGAACGCCGAAACTTTCAGTGTCGGCTCTCGGCGAGATTCAACCCGTGCCTCGATATCAGAAATCAAACGTTTTATCTATTAGGCTAGCGAGAATTCCACAGCTCTCCTAAGCAAACGTATTTTTGTACACGCGCCTCAAAATCTCATCCTCAATTCTATAATAATGAATATATTTTGTGCACAATTCTATATAGTAGCTATATTTTCTACACAGTTCTATAATAGTGGTTAAATTTTCTGCACAATTCGATAGTTGTGGCTATATTTCATGCATAATTCTATAATAGGGCTATATTTTGTGCACAATTCTAAATAGTGGCTATATTTTGTGCACAATTCTTTGATAGTGGCTATATTTTGTGCACAATTCTATAATTGTGGTTATATTTTAGGCAAAATTCTATAATTTTGGTTATATTTTCTGCACAATTCGATAGTTGTGGCCATATTTTCTGCACAATTCTATAATAATGGCTATTCTTTGTTCATTTCCCTTAATAGTGGCTATATTTTCTTCAGTTGTATAATAATGGCTAATTTTTGTGCACAATTCTATAATAGTAGTTATATTTTCTTCCCAATTTATAATAGGTGCTATATTTTGTGCACAATTCTATAATAGTGGTTATATTTTTTTCATAATTCCATAATAGTCGCTATATTATGTTCCCAATTCTATAATTGTGGCAATATTTCCGCACAATTCTATAATATTAGCTATATTTTGTGACCAATTTTCCTTGCTGCAACTTCCTTTTTGGTCCATCTATTAGACTGGCTTATAATAATGCTGCGATCCGATTGACTGGAAAGCAAAAATCGGTCTAATTAATTCTGATGATTCCGAGCTCGTCTTTACTTTTTTAGTGTTTTACTAAATGTAACCTAAATAACTAATTAGTGTGAATCTGGACATAAAAGAATATTACAGTAGGGTTTGCTAATTCCTTGTTGTTATAATGCCCTATAACTATATCCGTGTTTACCTTAATGGAGGTCTTTTTGATTGTTTACCAATGCCATAAAAGAAGCCAGGCGATATGTATTTCATCTTCTTTGTTTACTCTGCAATCGTTGTTTAACAGCCTCGAGAGGATCAGATGCTCCGAGCAGCGGAAGCCCGAACTACAAGGGAACTCTGCTACAGAGAATGATCTGTTACTTTTGGGTAACAGATTCGTATATTTAACTCTGAAACCTGATTGTTCTTGGGACTAAGTTCAGCCATGAAGTCATCAGAGATAACTATAATACATAGGATCATCTGAACACTTCAACATTCACTAGAGAGGATAAGAAATATCTCTCTACATGACATTCATAGACATACTTTGATTTAGAAACCCCCGATTTCGTTCTAAATGCGCTATATTCTCGGAATAAGGAAATCCTACAGTGACATACCTACTTAAATAATAATAATAATATTACTAATACTCACCAAGAAGTTTCACACGGCCCATCAAAGGGTATGAAAGGGGTCGAAGTATGAGTACAAGCAGCCATCCACATAGGCATAGGCCAAGCTAAGGATAACTAAAGAATATAAAGAGAGGAAGAGATGATAAATTAGAAGAAAAATGAACATAACAAAATAGAGGAAAATATAAAGAGAACAAAGTTGTCTAATAACAACCCTCACCCCCCTCAAGTATTAATCAGATTCGAACCCATTTACTAGGATATTAAAAGGTACTGAGTACTACTGAGTACTGAGTGATCGTGACGGTAACTGAGTACAAAAGTACACAGGGAAGTCATCATCACAATCAACCGCTTTGCCATGAAGTAGAGTTGGCGCGCGTCATTGACATTCGATGCTTATTGCGCTCGCAGGAACACAAGAAAGGAGAACAGCGGCCCATATCCGGGATTAGTCGCTTTTTACGACAGGTGTCCAGTAATGGTAGGGTGGCATTTCTGCCACACATACAGAGGATTTTTCTCTTCAAAATTAAAGCGAAACCCAACGAAGGAGTCCTCAAAAAGTGTGTAAGTAGATATCTGTAGAAGTGATAAAGTTGGGGGAAGTGAAAAATTATGGACGATACTCGTATATAGCCGCAGACCCTCCTTCGGGCAGTGGGGTCAGTAGGGTAAACTTCGGGGGGAGGAACCAAGCACGCAATCCCTCAGATGTTAATTGCAGCAGCGTTGCCCTTGCTACACCTCGCCCTCCCCATGTGGGAGGAAGTAGAGGGGGAGAAGTGCAACGTGACCATGCCATTTATAATTTGTGAGGGAACCCCACGTGGACTCTCTTAAGCAGAACGAAACTTCCATGCGCTGTAGAAGGCCCGGTTAGGCCTAAATTGGTAAGCCTACCCCCCCCCCCCCCCTTTCCACAAGCGGTAGCCTCGAACCGTGTCCACCACGATTCACTTTTACACGGGCAGAATAGCTCTGCAAGAAGATTCGAGGCCATTCGAGAGTAGAGCTGTTTCCCGCTTACCGCCCCCCCAACCCCGGGGAGAGCCTCGGACATAAATAGCGCTCGATTTCCATAAAGAGAGACAGAGTTGAGAAGTCTCGCCCGGACCCCAGAGGATTCCCCATAGTTCCAAGTCAGGTGCTAACAACAAAGCAAAGTGACAGCTGAACTATTTTTGTGTATTGGAATTAGCCCCAGCAAGTGAGGTAATTCCATTTAACGATCGCTTCCGAGTGATTTTTCCGACTTCTCTCGTCAACTCCTGTCGAAGCCCTGTTCGTCCGCTCCTCATTTTTGGGGGGCCGAAATACTCTCCCCTGGACCTGACGTTACCGCCCCCTCCCCTTTTTTTGGAGAACCTTCATCACTTTAACATCCCGCTCAGAAGTTTTGAGCGTCCTCATCTCAAGTGCAGAAGACATCCGCTAAGCCTTACCCCGTCGTCTCACCCGGAATCTTCCGTAAGCCAAGCTCTCCCCTCCCCCCTCAGTAATCCATTTGCGTTAATTCACCCCTTTTGAATAGTCTCCTCCCGCAACACATTAATTTTAACTTCATAGTCTGATTTATGACTACAATCTCTTCCCCCCCTCGTTTACCCGTGTAATTTTGCCCATCAATTCATCCGAGGTAATTTTTGTCTATAAATTCTCTGATTTTTATGTAAATAAAATTATATTTTTGTTTATGCCTCTTTAAATAACCTTGAGCTTTGCCATTGTCTATAATTTACCTGACCTCGTTGCACTCTTTCTCGCTACTCAGCCCGTCTAAACTAGTGGTGTTCCGTCCCTTTTTCGGTTCGCCTGTAAATTATTGGTCCCTCCCCCATAGATATAATATGGCATTGATGTAATATAATGTCATACCACGACAATACCTCCTGGCAACTCTCCCCCAAAGAGGACCGGCATTAGGTGCCCTCGGGCTCACCAGCAATTGTCATACTGACCTTTATGTCTATTTCATTAACCGGTCGGATCCGCATGGATAAAGACAGTTTTTTCTTACCTAGGACTATTCGTTCACTTCGTAGAGTGAAGATTCTTCGTTGTATTATATAAATCTTATAGTAAATACCACTGCTACTTGAGTAAATGTTGTAACTAACTATTTTGGTGCGCTGATTCCAAATCTGTGCTCAAATTTGTCCTAGGAGGTAAAGTTCCTGAGTTATGTAACTAGGCTCTATGGCTCACTTTGTCACTTTGGATCAATTAATGATATAACTATTACGAGTTTGAGAAGAATGAGACGTTTCTGGGCAAAGTTTGGAATCGGGGCATCCTATTTGGCATTATGTACGTCCTTTTGAAGACCCAGACAAGATATGTATTACTACGTTTGAAAGAGGTAGTACTCACCTAACTATAAATTTCTTCAAAAATGTTTGAGACTCTTGCTCTCTTGCTTGTACGTAGATATAGGATCCTCCCGTTGTAGGAACCAGCAGTAGTCACCCATCATGTTTTCGTTGAAGAGGCCTTGATGCCTGCTTTCCATCATTGTGATATCTCGGTGGAACCTTTCCCCATGTTCGTCACTAATATCACCCATATTAGATGGAAAGAAATCTAGATGCGAATGCAAGAAATGCATCTTAAGAGACATCCGACACCCCATTCGTTGATTGGCCTTTAGCATGTTGTCCACTAGTTCTTCATAGTTTTCAGCCCTATGATTACCAAGGAAATTCTGCACTACATGGACAAATAAATCCCCTGCTGCCAACTCAAGTGGATTCAGTTTATTTCTGAACTCCCTGTCACGTATCAATTCTCTGATCTCTGGCCCTACAAAAATGCCAGCTTTAAGTTTAGCATCGGTTTTCTTTGCACCAAATTTCTCTTTGAGATACTAGAATCCATCAGAATCATGAGCCATTGCTTTAACAAAATTCGTGATAAGGCCAAGTTTGATATAAAGTGGTGGAAGGTAGATCTTCTGTGGATGTACCAAAGTCATGTGCTTGACATTGTATCGGCTAACTATGTGTTCTTTTCTTTCGGGCCACCTTTTGACAATATAATAATTTCTGTCGTCACGGCTGTTCCATAGGCATAAGAAGCACATATTCTTTGTATATCCTAGCTGCAGTCCAAGAAGTAAAGAAATTACATTTAGATCACCACAGATACTCCACTTATGATATGAATAATGAACACCTTCCAAAATTAATTTCATTGAGTCATATGTCTCTATCATCCCAACAATAAGTGCGACAGGAATTAAAAGTTTTTTGTTACCAGTGTGTATCAACACAGCTTTGAGGCTAGCAGTGCTTGCATTAATGAATAGTCTCCATCCATGAGGTAAATGCTCGTTTTCTAGCTGATTCATGAGGCCATTAACATCAGTACAGAAACAAGCATCATCTTCTTTATAGAAGGCAGCTAAGGCCTCATGGCGTTAACGGAAAGTAGATATTTTTGCACCGTGGTCTAGAAGATTCCATTGCTGTAGTCTGGAGCTCAACAGTTCTGCGTTCTTCTTTGAAAATGACAAATCCCTCACTAAATCATTCAATCTTTCTTGATTTATGAACTGGATCTTGTTTTCCTTAGAATTATCCTCATACATTTCATCCTCATTGTTATCCTCCTCTTCAGGCCATGAAACATCTTCTTTAACTGCACTAGCTCATGGAGAAACTGGGATTAGCATCTCCATATTATGGGGGACTGGTTTTATAGCTGACTTACAATTGGATATACAATTTTTGACTTGTTCTTATTTGAGAATCCCGCAATATTTGTCATACAAAAGTAGCAAGCGAAAACATGATTTGTTGTCTCACGCCACACCATTTGCCATTTAACCATTGTGTGAGCCCCGTATAACACACAGTACAAGATTTGTGGGGTGCCCATGGCTTGTCTTGGTCACCAACTTTACAACCAAAATAATAATTGTATTTAGTTTTCACTCTTTTAGTTAAATTTTTTTGCTGATTGCTTAGATATCTTCCACAGATATAACAAAAGTTGTCTGGTCTATTTATACATCCTTGCCGATTCATGTTTTCTACTTCGTTTGTATATATCCTTTTATATACTTTTGCACAATCGTATTTCATTTACAAATTAATTGAGTGATAAATCTGAAAGAAAAATGCAATTAATCACTGTATGTAAATACCGTTTCAACACCACTACTATAATGGCTAAATTTGTCAACGTGATAAAGCAGGAGTGTAACACAGGAACCAAATACACACAACACATCCTCTCACTACGGTAGCTGAAGCAACACTTCCCATATGTGTAACTAAAGAGTATGTGTGTAACTCAGGAACCTTACGTGCTAGAACAATTCTGGTTACAGATTCGGAATCAGCATACTCGATTTAGTATAAATCACAAGCTACCCAAGTAGCAAAATCATTGTTGACTAGTGTAATTGGTAAGAAAATTGTTTACTTTTAAGAAAACAAATGTATATGGTTGAAACGACCAGGTTACGTGTACTCACTGCTGGGGTACTGAATGGATTGAGGGAGGGCTATAAGATAAAGCAGGATGAATAGAAAGAAGAGGAAGAAGGAAAAAGTGTTCAGATAAGCATTACAATTGAAGACCTCAACTTTGAATACCGGCGCACAAAATATGTATCATAGAACTCCACGAACAGGGTTGTACTAAAGAAACAGGTACTTGAAAGTACGAGCTTCGAACTTTCTCGGAGAAATAAGTATTTATTGGTGATTATTATTATTTTTACAATGAAACTGACGAGTGGAGGAGAGAAAGAGGCTGGTAAATAAAATAAAATTAATGGGTTCGAGTACAAAAGAACCCACTGTGACAAATAACCCCTAGGAAAAATCTAAAATATTCTTTACATTATAAACTGTTTTAAACGAGAATAAAATTAGATCGATGATGAAAAGGACGATTGCCACAGACTAGGAGTATCCGATTGCCACTCACTGGGAGTATCCGAATGCCACTGACTGGAAGTATACGATTGCCACCCGAAGAGCTGCGATTTTTTTTTAGGAGCCCATATGACGACTGGCTACTAGGACAAAGGTGGCCGTAATTACGATACACCCTGATACCAGACTCGATTAACAAACAAAAGAACATTCTAAAATAAAATATAAGATACAAAAAAAAACAAAGGCAAAGGGACAAGATAAAAAAAAGTATAATCAAAAGGCAAGAAGAAGGAAACGCACTCTGGCGTCGGAGGAAGGCCCGCCTTCCCCGAAAAGCTGAGAGATCGAGGATAAATCGTACTGCTCGAGGAAACCTCAGACACCAAGATTGTGTTCTGGCTGGCCCATTTCTTACCTCTTCATAGCATCCTTACCCTAGGAGTAAACTTGGAACCACAAAATCCCATTCGGGATGGAAATGGGGAGCAAAGGCCCGGGGAGAGGGGTTCTAAATAGTGGTAAAGGTTAACAGATCGGTAAAAGGGCATCCAGGTGCTCTCAGGGAATACACATCTCTAATCTAGTTAATTGTCCTAACGGCCTCAGCAGCCACAGGTAGGTCATTGTTTACTAAAGAAGGGTCAGCTCTCAACAGCTACGTCTGCTTTTACTTTCAAAGCCCAGTTTATACCGAGAATTGCATGGCCTTTTTGCAAGTTGGGGTGCATGTACAACTGCATTTTGCTACCCAGTCCCCTTTGAATATTTTAGCCATGACCTTGACTTACTTTTCACTTGCCGTAACTCTAATACTTCTCTTATGACCTTCTTTTCGAAAGGTTATAAGTGGGCATAATCTGTTGGATTTTCCTTTATTTAAAGAAAATAGAAAAATCATCTTCCAACCATTCATTATATGCATGTGGAAGAATAAGGAGAGAGATAGAGAAGGAATCCCCTCCCCCCTGACTTCCCTAGTTCACCGTTGACCACTTTAAATTCATCTGCCCTATATATTGTGAAAATTAGCACAATGGAAAGACTATAAAGGGGGCATCGCGACTTCTCGCTTTAGGCCTTTATCGCGACTCAAGGCAATTAAGGAAGTCTGTTGATGATGAATCTCTCTCCCCGTATAGATAATTTCGGAGCATATATTCGAGACTTCGAAGTTCACATGCAGATTGTGTCTGAAGCCGCCGTCCAGTACGCTAGCTGTAGCGTCTTCGTTAGTCGAGAGGGAATCGACTACATTCTCGTCCAGAGAAGAATGAGTGATTGTCGAAGAGCCAAGGAAGAGCTAGTCGTCACTCAGTGTTGTTCGTGGAGATAGTTAGGCACGCTTCAACCCTTTTCACAACGTCTTCGGATTTTACGAATCGGAAAAGCGATCCCAGAAGCACCCTCCGTTTGTCTCTTAAGGATAAGAGGCCCCCAACTTCAGTGTCCCGAAGTTAAATTGAGCGTACCGGGAGACGCCCACCAGTTCAAGGTCGAACTTACTTACCTGGTCCTACTCGTCGCATACCAAGGAAAATGGGATTTAACTACCGCTTTGTCACGCTACTCCCACTTTTACAACGACGAACCTCAAGGATCCCCTTTGCTCTAGAACTTGCATAATTGTAAAATCATTACTTAATTAATTATCCCTCGGTTCAAACTTAATTGATAGTATTAATCATCTTAGCCTTGAGTTGTAAATATTTAAGTGCATTGCCATTTAACTTGCCCTATATGTATATGTAATCTTTAGTCCTATTAAAGTATATTTTTGTAGCTGTGTTTTGAATATGCCTTACCCTAGCAACTGTGTATTTAAATCACTCTTAGAACCATCCCCAGGTGGAGCCTTAATTTCGGTGGGCCAGTAGGCCAGTGTGCGTATAACTACGTACACCTGGTCATACCTCGAAAATGCACATATCAAACAAAAAGCTATTGATTCTCACTTCAATCTGGCTGTTGATGGGATTTTGAGATACGCCTTCTTCAACAGACGGCACTAGCTCCTTTTTCGATATATCTATCTTTTCTAATGATCCTGTCCGTTGACTATTCAATACTTTCCTTTCCTACTAGTCACCTGCAATAAATTCATAAATTTATAGCTATTTTCATATGCATCTTAAAATATATATTTCTTATATCGGAATATTGTCAAATTTAGGTTTATAAAATGATATTTGAATGAAGGAGATGATTTTAAGCCAATGCAATAGACGAATACGAAAGAGAAACAGTCGTTTTTTGTCTTATTTACTGAATTGGGTAAATAGGGATTTGATTTGTACCTTTTTTTCTCTCTAAAGATTAATGTGTCTATTATGTGGATATTTTTGATTGCATGAAAAAATATTATCCAGAATAGAAACCAAGCGGTGTGTCAACTACCGTTAAACACTCTTTTTTGGTCTAATCTTTTGAGGGTAACGGAGAAGATTGGAAGTGAAAGAAATTTAAATGATACAAACGCAAATAAGGAAGAATGTTGATGATTGCACGCTGTAGATTTGAATATTTGTATTATTTTTAGGGATTTTCATTGCAGAAGGCTACAAGGTGTAGCACAATGGTTCCCAAACCTTTCCAGTACGTGACCCCTTTCAGTAGTACAACACCTACCATGACCTCCACCTTTATAAGCCTTCTGAAAGTGTATTGATTTCCAATAGCTCACGTACATTTTAAAGATTAATTAAAGCATAGAGAGATCAATAACAAAAAATGTTTTAATGTTTATTAACAAAGATTGATTTAATCATCCATTTTAATGAGAAGGATGTACTTGCTTTTTTGATACAAGCAAATCAATACGCGAGTCTGTGTGGCTCAGGACACATCGCATGTCTGCTTCAGCATCCAATCTGTTTCTGGCCTTTGATTTGATTACCAGGAGTCGAGAAAACACTTTCACAGAGGTAAGTCGATGAGAAAGGAATGAGAACCTTCAGGGCGAATTCGCTGGTTTGGGGAAAAGCGGAAAGCAGTTTGGCCCAGCAATTAGTGCTTCTGAACTGTTGTTGTTCCTGGAACTCCTCTTTGGCTGTGGTGTTGTAGATAAGCTCCAAGAATTCCTCTTGCATGTCATCAGGAAGATCGTCCACAGTGCATCGGAAAGGATTGCGGGCAAGTTTAAGCTGTACATTCTCATTTGCCTCAATCTAATGGAAATAGTGTCCGAACTCTTCTTAGAGGCTTGATAAATGTTTCTTGATCTCTTGTTGCAGCTCATCTGCAAGTGGTTCTTCACCAACGACCTCAGTCATACGATGGAAGGGAGCTACATTTCCCCTCTCGACTTTCCTCTCCCAAAGAGCTAGCTTGCCCAGGAAAGCCTTGATGGCATCGGTGTGCATTATGATGGTGGTATCTGGGTCATGTAGTTGCCGGTTTAGTCCATTCAAAGCTTCGAACATATGTGCCAAGTATGCAAGACTACACTTAAATGGCTCTCGAATATCCTTTAACAACTGCTCTATCCCCTTCCCTTAAGCTGCCAGAAATACCTGCAATTCATTAAAGAGCTCAAATGCATGGGCAAGAAAATTGCCCTTTGACAGCCAACGAACAGATGTGTAGAAAATGAGGTTTTGGTGGGCAGAATCCATTTTTTGGCACAACTGATGGAACAGCCTGGTGTAGAGTGCCCTTCCTTTGATATGGTTGACGATGAGGATCACAGTTTCCAAGGTGACTTTAAGAGCAGCAGGGAGTGTCTTGGAGGCAAGAGCCTTACGGTGAATCAGGAAGTGTGCTGTAATGACATCAGGGTTCTTCTTCTTGACCAGAGTCACGAATCCTGACTTGTAGCTGAGCATGCTGGGAGCTCCGTCCGTGCAAACACCAACGAAATTTTCCTACGAAAGCTTTTCCTCTTGAAAGAAGTTGGACACCATGTTAATGATATCTTCAGCCTTTGTATCGTTATCAGTGGGCTGCAGAAGAGGAAATCCTCCTCCACCTGATTTTTCGAGATGAACCTAGCATAAACCAAAAGCTGTGGTAGCTATGCGACGTCTGTGGACTCATCAAGTTGGATGACAAAGAAGGGAGAGAGTCGGATTTTGTCCATCACCTGAAGTTTGATGTCCTGGGACATGTCATCGATGCGCTGCTTAACTGTGTTGTTAGAGAGACTTATCTGATTAGGCTTGTTAACATAGTTCTGATCGAGGACAAGACGAGCAGTCTCTATTATGCAAGATTTAACGAGCGTTTCTCCAATCGTGTGTGGCTTCTTCTGCTTCACAATAAAAAGGGAGATCTTGTACGAGGCCTCTACGATTTTGTTGTCTTGAAAGAGAACTCCTGTTCCATGATCCAATCTCGACCACTTGAGCTGGTTTTCTTTAATTTTGAAGTAGGCCAAATCCTCGCTGGCCAATTCCGGATAAAATTTGAGGAGATGCCCCTTTACCTTGAAGGGTTTCATACTCTCATTAGCAAGTGTCTTCATGCAGATGACGCACTGTGGCAACTGCACGCCATTGTTCATGATAGATGAGAAGCTGAAGCTGAGAAAACTCTCGTTGTATGTTCGTTTCTTCGACATCTTCAAAACAAAATATGAAGCATTAGTAACTAAAATAGACGTACCACAAAACCTAAATATAAAAAAGCTAACAAATCCGTAAATATCAAAATATTTTCTCAAAATCTTAAACCCTCTATGACTCTCGGAAAAAGGCTCATGACTCATTTGGTGGTCATGACCCGCAGTTTCGGAACCACTGATGGAGCATGACAAACCATACTATAACAGATATACTGGATTGTGGAAGAATTAAGAGAGGGAGAAGGAATTCCCCACTCCCCTACCGACTTCTCCAATTCTCCGTTGACCTCTCTAAATTCGTCTGCCCTATATGCTGCGAAAATTAGCACAATGGGAAGACCATTAAGATGGCATCGCGACTTCTCGCTATGGGCTCTTATCGCGACTCAAGGCGATGAATCTCTATCCCCGTATAGATAATATCGAAGTATATATTCGAGACTTCGAAGTTCACATGCAGATTGTGTCTGAAGCCGCCGTCCAGTACGTTAGCCGTAACTTCTTCGTTAGTAGAGAGAGAATCGACTACATTCTCGTCCAGAGAAGAATTGAGTGATTGTCGAAAAGCCAAGGAAGAGCTAGTCATCACTCAGGGTTGTTCGTGGAGATATGTAGTTAGGCGCGCTTCAACCCTTTTCACAACGTCTTCGGATTTTAAGGATCAGAAAAACCATCCCCGAAGCACCCTCCATTTGCCTCTTAAGGATAAGAGGCCCCCAACTTCAGTTTCCCGAATTCGAATTGAGCGTTCCGTGAGACGCCCACAAGTTCAAGGTCGAACTTACATACCTGGTCCTACTCGCTGCACACCAAGGTAAATTGGATTTAACCCCCGCTTCGTCACGCTCCTCCCACCTTTACTGCGTCGCACTTCAATGATCCCCTTTGCTCTAGAACTTGCATAATTGTAAAATCTTACTTAATCAATTATCCCTCGGTTCAAACAATTGATAGTGTTAATCATCTCAGCAGTGAACCGTCAATACTTAAGTGCATTGCCATTTAACTTGCCCTATATTTATATGTAATCTTTAGTCCTATTAAAGTATATTTTTGTAGTCGAATTTTAATATTCCTTGACTTAGTAACTGTGTATTTAAATACTCTCAGAACCATCCCCAGGTGGAGTCTTAATTTCGGTCGGCCAGTAGGCCAGTGTGCATATAACCGCGTACACCTGGTCATACCTCGACATAAAACTGGCGTCAGATCTTTGGGTTTGTAAAAGATTCCACCCTACCTGATCTTTTGATATTTCCTTAAAGATCATTATTTCCACTTTATACAGTTGAAAGTGTCAAGAATATTCAAGCAAAAACAATAGGACAATTTCTTTTTGTTAATAGTCAATTATATTATTTTTAGTTGAGCGTATTTACGTGAGTCAAGATATCACTAATTAAACGGCAAGAATAGCCGCCAAATTTTGGTTTTGCTGTGGTAAAATTCCAGAAGACTCAGTCCTGAGGTAGGCTCCCTCGTTAGTTATTTTCTTTTTCTAGTGTGCATAACTAATTGGAACCTTTAGTAAGTTTTTTTTGGTTAATTGTTAATTACAAGTAGGTTAAATTTGTTAGGAAGAGCCTCACTGGTTCTGGTAAGCTTTCTCGTGTGCCGAAAGACGAACGCAGCATATTCAGGATATCTTAGTTCAATCGTTTTCATAAGCAGGGACAGATCTTAGGACTACCAGGAAAGGATTTATATGTTAAGTTCAAAAGGAAGAACGAAACGAAGGGGCCGAAAGGAAAGCACAGAGAGAAGCAGAAGAAAAAAAGAGAGAAGCAGGAGAAAGAGAGAGAGAAAGAACAAATACGAAAGCACGAGAGGGAATTAAGCCGTGAATTCTGTGGGATCACGTAACCATCAGACACAACGACCCTCGTTAAAACTTCCCCCATATAAAGACGGAGAAGATTTTTGTTCTTATTTGACCCACTTTGAAAAAACTTTCAAAGTAAACAATTGGGATTTAAAATCAGATAGAGTTGCCCGTCTACTCCCCCTCTTAAACACTCATCTGCATGAAATCTTTATTTCTTTACCCTCAGAAGCAACTCTGGATTATTCCGCCCTAAAGGCAGAGCTCCTCTCTGCTATTAATATGAATCCGGAGTTCTATTGGGGTAGATTCCGCTCGGCTAGGATACAGCCGGGACAAACGTTTAAGCAATTTGGGTTCACCTTTCGCCGCAATTTGCAGTTTTGGCTGGACTCCTCACAAGTGACTAACGAGTATGAGTCATTAGTCGACTTTACTTTAAGGGATCAACTCATGGCCACCCTTCCCCGAGAATCGAAGGCCTTCGTAACAGATAGAAGAGCCTCTTCATTTAAAGAGCGTGTAGAGGAAGCCGACCTTTACGCTTCCAGCCACGACCTATATCCCAAGGAGATCAAGAAGAGTCAACCCCCGTCCCCCAAACATAAGTTTGGGCCTAATAAGTTCCATGCTAAGAATAAGTGTAGTTTCGTGAAGATTCAGGCGCCCCATGGGTCCAAGCCTCATCCCCAGCGTGAACAAAAAGACGTAAAGCCTCCAACATTCCCTTCTATGCCGTTTTATTACCCGCGTAAACCCATCGTATGCTTTACGTGTGGTACCCCTGGTCACCTTATAACTGCGCCCAGAACTCGCAGGTAAGGACCACCTCTAATCAACAGGTCCATCAGGTAACCGCTTCTCTTTCCCCTAATTCTTCTGCCTGGTCATCGCATTCGCCACCTGCTCCCTCTCATTCGGAACAACAGGTAAATTTCCTGTTGAATAAGAGGTCCCCCGGTGTGCTCAATTTTGAGAACGGCATAATAAATGGGTGCCGAATGTCAACCCTTGTAAGAGACGGGTTGGACATGCATAGTAGTCTCGGACAAACGGTTGCCCCAAGTAAGTCCCCAGCATAAGAGATTTGCGATCGTTCACGACTTTTTAGGTTGTGCCACTAAATTTCCTGTGGTAAAGTGATACATACAGTGTCAGTATTTTACAGGATGGGCCGATTTAGTCGCCGCCCTGATAAATTTTTGCTCTGTTCTTATCGGACAGGGCGCGCAGCTCTCCCCAAAATCCATCGCGCAACTAGTGATACCCAGGGCCCAAGCTGCAAAATATATCGTTACCCCGGTACTTTTAACTTCCTCGTCAATGTCAACCCCGGACGTCGAATTATCCAGGAAGGATCACTTTACTGTAGCTCAAAAGAATTGCCCTTCTTTGCAACCCATGTAAGAGAAGGCCAGTAAAAAGGAGCCCAAAACCGTTCGAGGGAATAGAATAATTGACTGTGCAGACCTCGCCTTCAAGAATTCTGAGGTGAATTTGGAAAAATGCAGAACGTATTTTGCTATCAAATCCAAAGCACGGAAATTCGAAGCAGGTGACGAAGTACTACTTCTGTTGCTCTCGGAGTGGAAAGGACCTTTTTCAGTAGTAGAACCCCGAGGCTCTATCCACTACTTAATTCAGACCCCCTCAGGTAATAATGTGTACCACGTCAACCTGTTAAAAAGGCACCACCGACGCGCGTGCGTTAATAATGTGGTCGCTTTAGACGAAGAACTCATCTTAGAGGCAACTTACCCGGTCGAACCGCTTTGCCTCGTTCAAACGGACTGCGTGAAAGCAGACGATAGATACTCTTTGCCGTCTCTCCTTCCCCCCCAATCAGACTCAGCCCCCGAGCTCAATTTTAACCCCGTCTCCGAACCTTCGAGAAGGCTCAATTGGTGAGCGTCCTAAGTGAATTCTCGGACGTAGTCCCTGAAACCCCAGGTTGTTTAACTCAATTCACTCATGAGATTGTTTTAAAAATGCAAGAACCAGTAAAAACTAAGCCTTACCCTAGTCCCGTTCATTTACGCCCCGCGTTTAACGCCGAAGTAGAAAAAATGCAGTTTACCCTTCTTCCCTTTGGTTTGGTAACTGGTGTGGTAACTACAATCGAATTATGCGTCGAATTGTAGACAGCCTAGGCAGTGTAACCTTTTATTTTGACAACGTTTACGTTGCCACCTGTACATGGGACCAGCACGTACAGTCCCCTCACGCTTTGGTAATCCGTTTGCGCGCGCACGGACTCACGATAGGCCCGTTGAAGTGTCATTTCGCATATGATACGATTAAATATCTTGGTTTTAAGATCGGAAAGAACCAGATTGTCTCCCAAGAAGACAAAGTTAAAGCCATAGCTGAAATGCCGCTTCCGCGGACAAGAAGCAGCTGCGGTAATTTCTGGGTTCTGCTTCATTTTACCGGCGCTTCGTTCCCAATTTCGTCACTATAGCGTGCGTCACCCCTTAATGATATGTTAAAGAAAACGGGACCCGACCCTGTCAGTTGAACTCCCCCCCCCCCCGGCGTCTAGTTTTAACCAGCTGAAGCACAAACTGATCTCTGCTCCTATTTTGAGACTTCCGAATCCGAACAAAATGTTTAGGATACGTACTGATACCTCTCGTGATGGTATAAGTGGTGCCCTCATGCAGTATGAAAACGATGGAAGTGGATATCCCGATGTGTATGCGAGCAGGAAGCTGTCTATCCGCGAGAAGGCTTACGCTACCATTGAACTCGAGGCGTTAGCTATAGTATGGTCAATCCGACATTTTAAAACGTACCTTATAGGAACCGAATTCGTAAGTGAGAGTGACCATAAGCCATTGTCGTACCTTCGTAATTTCAAGAGTCAAAATGGACGACTAATGTGTTGGAATCTGTTGTTCATGGAATATTAATTCCGTATAGTGTATATCAAGGGTACTCAAAATTTTTTAGTTGATAGTTTAAGCAGAAATCCTCTAGAAGACCCTATTGCCATAAATTAAAGATACCATTAGCGTATCTCCTTGTAAATATGTTTGCTGATTTGTTTTATATATAGGTTAATTGTTTAGTGTTTTTCATAATTATTCCCTGTTGTAGTGTGTCTTTAGTAATGGTTCATTTTTTTTCTTTTATTTAGATACTCAATGTGTTGTATGGCTTAATTTTAATTTTGGTTGTTTTATTTTATTGTACCTGTGCGTATAATCTGAAGTAATTATTATTATTTGCTAACTCCGCTCATGTCCGAATTTTGTTTGTATCTCGTTGCACTAATTCAATTTTTATAGCATCTCCTGATTGAAGAAAAATGAGTTCGAAACATTTTTTTTCGCACCCGACTTGTGAGGAAAAAGTTGTCTTCCTGAAAAGGTAGGAGTGTGGAAGAATAAGGAGATATAGAAGGAATCCCCCCTCCCCTCCCCTGACTTCCTCAATTCTCCGTTGACCGCTGTAAATTTGTCTGCCCTATATACTGCGAAAATTAGTACAATGGAAAGATTATTAAGGGAGCATCGCGACTTCTCGGTATGGGCCCATATCGCAACTCAAGGCAATTAAGGAACTCTGTTGGCGATGAATCTCTCTCCCCGTATAGATAATTTTGGAGTATATATTCGAGACTTCGAAGTTCACATGCAGATTGTGTCGGAAGACGCCGTCCAGTACGTTAGCCGTAACATCTTCGTTAGTCGAGAGGGAATCGACTACATTCTCGTCCAGAGAAGAATTGAGTGATTGTCGAAGAGCCAAGGAAGAGCTAGTCGTCACTCAGTGTTGTTCGTGGAGATAGTTAGGCGCACTTCAACCCTTCTCACCAGGACTTCGGATTTTAAGGATCAGTAAAGTCATCCTTGAAACACCCTTTGTTTGCCTCTTAAGGATAAGAGGCCCCCAACTGCAGTTTCCCGAAGTTAAATTGAGCGTCCCGTGAGACGCCCACAAGTTCAAGGCCGAACTTACCTCATTGGTCTTACTCGCGGCACATTAAGGTAAAAGAGATTTAACCCCCGCTTCGTCACGCTCCTCCCACCTTTACCGCGTCGAAACTCAAGGATCCCCTTTTTAAAATCATTACTTAATTAATTATCCGTCGTCTCAGACTTAATTGATAGTGTTAATCATCTTAGCAGTGAGCCGTCAATATTTAATTGCATTGCCATTTAACTTGCCCTATATGTGTATGTAATCTTTAGTCCTATTAAAATATATTTTTATAGCCGTGTTTGAATATTCATTGACCTAGAAACTGTGTATTTAAAGCACTCTTAGAACCATCTCCAGGTGGAGCCTTAATTTCGGTCGGCCAGTAGGCTAGTGTGCATATAACCACGTACACCTGGTCATACCACGACATGGATGAGTGGCTTCCGTCACACCTATAAATTCGTAAATAAGTCAAGATCACTATTTTGACTCCCACCTCTTTGTTAGGCATTGTCGCCGACCATTACAGGTACCATCTCTTTTCAACGACGACCACAACCTCTACGGAACTCATCTTAACGATTTTATCATCTTGAAGTATATCGTGGTGTTGTCAACCTATCCGAATTCATTCATTCAACTGGATCCATCAACCTAACTAACCTCCACACCAAGTGTAAACGTAGCTAGGGTTTACTAAAGAATGTCGGTGAATGTAAGCAGGCGTGGTAGTGATAAAGACCTGAGTGATCGGAAAAGATTTTAGAGACTACGTTCCCATGTAGTGATGAAGGTTGAGCTACCAGTAGAAGTTATGTTGAATCTGCCCGCCATATCTAATTTTAGTGAATACAAAGAAAGATTTTCTAAAGCTCAGATGAAACTAAAACCTCTTTGGACCAAGTACTAAGAACTATTCGCATTGATACGAAAGAGTGCGCCACTCCTATAAAAGACAGTGAAGATGAATCAGAGAATTCTGAGCGTCTTTTAAAAATACCAAAAGGGTCCTCTTTGAATGAGGTCCCGATGCAGTGCAATGATTGGGAGGGATTCAAAATCCTTTCCAGAACACAACAGAGAATGAGTGAATGCAGTAATTAAGTCGCTAATGAGTGATTTGGGGCCTGAAATCTTTGGTGTTTTTATGTAGTCATGGTAACTGCTTCACCCTGGGCATGACACGGGACTCATGAAAATGCCCCCGTTTTCTTGTCCTAACGAGGGATCTTCCAGAAGCTTCAAACAAGCGGAAGGGAGCTTCATCAGATAATATCACTTTAACGTGTCCTTAACTGTCCATTCTTTATCATTTCTATAAAAGTGGAGCTTATTCGTAAGGTTCTTCTTGGTGAGATGAGGCTTCTTCGCAGCTCATCTTGACTCTGAAATCCCTATCCGCAATAATCACGCCGCCGCATCTATTGCATGAAGAAGTGATAGACATATAGCCCTCCACTGGCTTCTGGTATTGGTGGTCAAAAATGAACGCACTGGTGGCGTGTCCAAGCTCTATGCACACAATTTACCTCTGTAACTGCTCTAGTATTATTATTGTCATTGAATAAATAGTAGGAATCATGATAGTCCTTCAACCTGTAATATGAAAATACATATAATTGCGGATAAATTGATCGCTTAGAATTAAGCTCAGTCTTAATGTCTGGTATGGCATCTTCTGTCGCCTGCGGAATATACATCCCTACAGGTCACAGTCGCATTTGTTGAAGTGTTCAGCAGAACTCTTTTTCAAGGACTATCTTGTCTCCCAGATTATGCATCATTTTTTCTTGTCTGTCCTACTTCAGAGAATCATTCCATGCGATATATGTCTGTCCTAGGACAGCAGTGGTAGTTATCATATTCCGAGGGCTTTGGAGTCTAGTTATGCGTTCTTGGTCTACCTAGAAGGCCGTTAAATGTCGTCAGAAGGACATTCAAAGGCCAATTCTTCTTGTTCCAGGAACAATAACTGCCTCTTCCTACCCCTGAGCTAAATTTGGCGGTAAAGACCTCGGAGCATATCATAGCCGTGACCTAAATTCTCCACTAGTGCCAAGAAAAAAAGCAAAAATATACAGGGAACAATGAAAAGCACATAGTCCCGTTAAGTGCTGCATATACATTTATCGATTTAATCCACCAACGACACAAATAAAGCAAAAGTCACTAGTCACAGAATGGAGGAAATAAAGGGTGAAACATAAAAAAGCTTTAAAAATATGCTTACAATACGTAATTCTATATCAAAGCCGTCCTATACTTTCCCTCTGCATCTCATTAGCGACATCGAAGTGGTACACTAAAGCACAATTCGCCTCTATCACCGACCAAGCTAAACAATAGCCAAGTCTTATCGCATATGCTGTATATAATAATACTAATTTTAATAATACAGGAGTAAGGGGAAGGGATCTTAAATTAACGTTAAAATATTCCCATTCAAGTCCAGTTTCGTCTTTGGCGGCGTGCCTGAAGATCACCCACCCCCAAGAGAAAATCCAGATTATTCTGGTCATATAAACAATTCCTCATTTAAAAAGAAAACTGGAACCCACATCTCCCTCTGTATCTCCTTTCTAACTTTCCAACGGCCGTTTGGGTCTTTTGATACCGAGCGTAACCTAAAAGAAGGTCAACGCCCACTAAAAAAGGGTTAAAGGTAGGGGAAGGACAGGCGGAGGGAAATGAACGATAATTCGTTAACGAAAGCCCTGTGAGAGACAGAGACGAAAGGAATAAGAACACAGCAAAAATAGGCTAACAAAGACAAAATAAAGATACATCGCCATGATGAAATAATCGTATCGAGAACGATGTACTAAAAGCCATGTCCTGCTAAGGACAAAGTTGAGGTAAGCGAAGGCATGAATTTAATTATAACCTTGAGTTTGCGTGAGTTATTTAAAGCAAGAATTCTCTTTCAGTGGCAGTTTAAGTAAAACACATGAGTGTGTTTAGATGTGTAAGCTTTAAACTTAATCCTTGTTTTCAGCAAAAGTTTATCAATGCGAGCTCATATGAACCTATAATTGGCTCATAGAATAAAAGTCAGTAGCCCGCTGTAAATAATTGAATGTTTTATACTGGGAACAATCTACCACCGTGTCCAGAGGTGTCTGAACTCTAATTATGAGAACAATTACTCGGATTGGAATGGCTATTATGGAAATACTAGGAATAAATTGAGGATTACCTCGTAAATACACTCCAAATGGTCTCCAAAAAGTATCAACTGGGCACCAGCGTATGTGGATGACGAGGTATATTATTTCATTCCGTTATACTTTCGATCATTTGTAGTATTTAGTCTGTTCTTATATTCGCCGCAACGTGCAATAAATAATTTTCCCGGAGTCTGATTCGTTGTTTTAGCTGTTGTGAATTTGAGATTGTTCTATTTGCTCAGGTCCCGTCAGTTTACAGAAGGCGGGAAGCGATTGACCAACAGAGAAAATCTGCACCCCGAGTCCAGCGACCTTATATGACCCCCTCTCAGTAACTTTCTCTTGTTCTTGAAGTAGGAGAGTCTAAGGTTAAGCATTGTTAGATCTGCACCACTTCTCAAGGCATACCCCTCCCACCCCCACCCCCTTCTTTATGGAAAATGACCAAGGAGAATAGGAGGGGGAGTGGGTAGATAATATAAAATTACGCCAACAAGTAAAGTGCCAAACATCGCTACCCACTTTGCATAGATGCCATCACAAGTAAACATTATTGTATTCTCTGGAACTCCCTTCCAGAGCGCGTTTGAGTCTTTCTCCTACTTTTGAGCCCACACAATGAAGAATCGAGGTTTTATCTTTTAGTTCCTTTCCTCTTGCCTTCGAATTTATCCTCGGGTGTTTAATGACCCCCTACCAGTGCCTCGCTTTTAAGGTTGACGCGATGTCATATTTACGTCACCTTATGATAACTGACTATTTTATTCACCGTTTTTCTCTATATACGCTGCCCTCAAATATTCACAACTGAGTAAACTTACTCTCATTGGATTACAAATTTCCTTCAGTTTCTTAAAAAATTTTAAAAAAATATGTGGACCATTCTAGCGAATAATATCAAAATAAGCCCAGCAAACGGAAGGCGAACATCAGGCCTAGTTTGATAGGCACTGCGGAAAATCCACAACGGAGGAGTGAAAGGACGAGCCTACTCGATTTGGCCAACGGTCACAAAGGCGGACGAGGGTTGCAATCAGATCAATGGTTCAGTCGTCTCGGTCTTTCGTGCCACCGAAACAACCACTGTTCTGATGAAGATCGTGGGTTCTCTGAGAGTGCTGCAGGTTGCCACGCTAAACAATTCCACGCACAGGCGTCTATTGACTCTCAAAGTGGACCTAGAACTTCAACAGTCCGGTTTGCGATGGAGCATGAGGCTCTCGCATCGGGTTAGTAAGTTACGAATGCGTTCACCGAAGATAGAGACCTTTCAATACTCTCTTTAAATAGTTATCAGTACATATCTCTTAATAATTTGTGTATTTTTGGTCTATTTATTTTTAAAATGGATGATTATATATTTTCTAAGCCTAATAAAAACTTACAATATATCTAAGTCCCAACCGAACTGGGAGAAAAAATCTATTATTATTCAACCCCTCCCAAAAATCCCGTTCTTAAAAGAATAGTGTTATGTATTAAAGGTCCCTTGGTTCGGCTGCTATCAAGGAAACACCTTTATAGTCTCCATTTTACATTAGGTAAATCTGGTACCAGACCACATTCTTAAGTACCTCCCTTTCTATTTCTGCCGACGTAGAATCAATTAGCGAGACAAGTCCAGCAACCCTTGATGACGCACAGAGAGTCTGTTCTTGATTAGACAAAACCTCTTAGTTTAGGGGACAAAGTAAACAAAGACTATAAAATAGTATAAACAGAAAAGAGAAGTCGTAAAAAAGAATTAGGAGTCTAAATAAAGAAACGTTGACAGGATTGGCAACCATCAAAGGTTGAAAATATTTCTAATGAATGATAGTAGGTTTGGCGATGAAAATATTTTAGTACTTTCAAAGTGGTAAGTTCAGGATTAATGATTCTAAGGATTATCTAGTTGTCTCTAAACAGCTAGATAAATCTAACTAACTACATTTCGACATTTTGAAGGATTTGCCCCTTTACTGGAGTGGCGCATTGGAAAGCACCCGAGAAAAGCAATTTTGTTTTTGTTTTAACTGGTGTTGTGTTTACGCTAGCATATTTGGTCTTGAGTGTTTTGTAGAAAATTATGTTTAGTAAATTGTTCTATTTTCTTCATCGACAAAAAAAATAAGTTTATTTTTCCTACAGCCAACTTTTGCTGACAGCTTGATATTTTTTTTCTAGTGTTTTGGGGAAAATTGTGTTTAGTAATCTTTTTTTGTTTCTTCGTGATTCAGTAAATGAGGTGTGGCTTTTGTGGAGCCTGTAATTCCATAGAGAGGTTGGGGAGAATTACCAATTTACAGCCAGATCCCTCGGTACCGATTTATAGGGGTTACCAGTATATGGTGAATTAAGTATCTGACTACAAAGATGATTTCTTCACTGTGTTCTTATTTTGGCTGGGCATACCGAAGGTTTAGAGTAACGAGGGGAAGAAGGACATTACAAAAATATACTTTATTCTAATATGGGCCTATTAACGGGGCAAGCGGCACGTCACGAAGTTACTTTGCGGGTGACTAGCAGTCTATATATATATATTCAACCCGAAGTATTAAATTCTGTAGCGACAAGACTTGGTGAAATTAAAAGGGGGAACGTGAACGAGATAATATTCTTAACGACAGTAATCTAATAATCTTACTAATACAATAATCATGCTAATTAAGCTGCTCCGATTATATATATGCTTATTTTCTAGAGGGCGTGGCCTAGAATCATTGTTTTTCAACCCAAAAGTGGAGCTACCGAAAGCTGTGTAAGTCGAATTACTTGCATATCCCAAGTTTTATCAATATAAGAGGATATGCTTGTCGCAGCTTTGTGATACAATTCCCTATAGTTAGCAGGTGTATTTACCCAGGTGCCTCGTAGACTTTTGTCCTTTGATAAATCTATTCTGAAACGCGAACTATTTGTTTTTGCGTTGTCTTATTGACACAGATGTTTCTGACCTTTCGCGCGTTCGTACAATGTATGTTCCGAGCTCACTTCCAACGGTCGCTTGTCTTCTATATGTATACATTAACAAATATCTTTACATTCCTTATTTTTTGTATTTAAATTTATAGATGCAAATTAATCTATACATTCTTATTTCCTTATTCTAATTGCAGACATATTATTTGCATATGTGTGTAGTATGCTGGGATTTAATAAGACCACCGTGCGTCCATTTTGTCGAGGTTTTCACTGGACCTATTGAATCCTGCAATTCGGTGCTAGTAGCATACCTATTACATAATCCGATCACTACAATTCCTTTGTTCCGTAAATTTGTTTAATTACCTAGTTTGTTCTACTATTCTATTTCAGACTTCCATCGATTGAATTTGCTAGAAATTTGAGGTTCTAAATTAATCTTATCAACGCATAAACGTCTTAAATTTGATTAAGTTGCCGAGTTAGAAAGTTGTCACGTTTGCTTATAAACCTTTAATCTTTTTTCCCTCTAATAAAGTTATACTTAGTTAGAAATTGTTAGGATATTTTTTTTCCTCTCCACAAACTTCTAGAATTCATAAACAATAACTTCCTGCATGAAAAGTAGATGGAGCAACACGTGAACATACCATCCTAGACTTAATTTGGACTAATAATGCGATGTTAGTTAGAAAGTAGATACATATTTAGGTGAAACAAATGAGAACAGTGATAACAACAAAATTCGTTTCAATCTGAATATTTTTAAGAATGTTCAGGAAAGCTGTAAACTCGTACTTGACGTTAGAGCTTGCAATTTCGATCTTTTTTGGATCCACTTAAGATTTTTAACTCACATGAAATCTTAGGGGTTGAATACGCCCTGTAAATGTATAAGGGAGTTCAGCGTCATTTTTTCATAAAAAAGTAAAAAGAGTGTTATATATATACCTAGAGCTTCTAATAAGTAAAATTAGGTGCCCTGGATAAAGTGAGATTTAAAAGTACATAAGAGAACATAACCGATTGTATAGAATTCTGAAATTCAACAAAACTGTTGAGAAACATAACCTTTATGAGCGTCGTCATGGAAACAGGAAAATAAACATCTAAAGGAAACTACGAAAGAGATCGAGAGTCTCTGTGAAATCATGATCCAAAGCGATTTTAGAAATATGGAAATAATCGTTAGCATTTAGAAGGGTCATCCGCCTCTCTTTAGAATGCCAAGGGCCTCCATCGTAAAAAAGACCTCCCCCCTCCGTAGTTAGACAATAGTTAAACATTTAGCGAAACTTTTAACCAATAATTATACAAATTATTTACTTACAATGCAAAGAGAAAAAAATAGTGATGAAGACGCTACACTTCCAAATATTAAAATAACCGACAATGAAATTATCTTTTATGTTAATAAAATAAAATTTAGAAAGTGCTGCGCCCCGTTAAAATCTTTCTAGTCCCATACCTTAAATAATTAGAAATTGAACCGTTAAAAACACTGTACATTTTCGAAAACGTAAATGTATCACTAACTTTCAAAAAAGGAATAAAGGCTAATCCTGTTAACTTTCGCCCCATTTTCTTTACTCCGGTCGTTGAAAAGCCTTTAAAGTCTATTGTTAGGAACAGGATCGTTGAGCCTAATAAGTGACTCAATACGTCTTTTGACGTGGAGCTCATATGTAATAATTTGCTCGATTGTTTTTTTATCAAATAATTGCGATGTTTGGCCAAAATAAAGCTGTAGATGTAGTTTATTTCGATTTCTAAATGGCTTTTAAAACCTTTTCACATAAAATAATCTTGATAAAGTTAGAAACGGATCGAGTATGAGTCACTGTATTTCAAATGGATTGAAGATTGGTTCGAAATTCATAGCGAGAGTTTTTTTCGATGCAAATAATTCTTCATGGGCCTCAATCACTAAAGTCTTTCCCCAATGATTTTTGTTCTCGGACCTTTGTTTTTTTAAATATATATAAACGATCTTGACCCGAATTTATTGGACAAAATTTCAAAATTTGTTGATGACAAGAAACTAACGGCTAGGGCAAAATCTCATAGTTCCTTTATAACTTGCAAACAAAATTGGTAAGTGTGGTCAAATGGTCGGAAATATATAAGCTAGAATTTACGTGCACAAGTATAAGGTAATTCACATACATAAGTAATGTTAATCTCCGGAGAGATTAAATTCTGGATGGTCAAATTTTAGAAAATCAACATGAGAAAGGATTTAGATGTCCTACGCTTAAGTAATCTAAAACTTTCAAAACATACATTGTGGCTTCATAGAGTAGAATAGGGCTCTACGCTACATAAGCAGACATTTGGGGTTTAAATAAAGACATTTTTCTTCTCTTATATAAAGCGCTTGTAAGGCCTCATTATGAGTATGCGGTACAATTTTGGTCGATACATCTGCGAATGCGTCCAACGTTGAGCGACGAAATTAATTCCTCAACTTAGAAATAAATTGCACCAAGACAGAATGAGACATCTTAAATTCCACTGAAATGCCGGTATCTGCATGTGCGTGGCTAACCTATTGAATTTTGTAAATACTAAACAGGTTCACTAATCAAAATTATGTATAACTTAATATTTAGCTAGATAATCAATCATCCACTAAAAGTAGGTTCATGCTAGGAAAGAAAAGCTTTAACACTGCGATATCACAAAATTTAAATTCTTATTAAATAACAGGCATTAATGGGCTTAATGAAGTTTGAAGAAGAGGAGAAAGACTTATGTTTCAGATACGCTAATATAATAACTTTCATACGTAAAAATATAGGAATATTCAATATATTAACCAAATTCTTAATTAAAATATCAAAATATTTCAGATTATAGATCTACAGTACAAAAAGAGTTAAGCTCGAGTGTGAATGAGCGAATAAGAAGGAAAACTTTAAGGAAAACGATGGAGCATTAATGAAACCTTTAACGTTACGAAAACATGGGAGAGATGTGTAGGTGGGTCTTGGCAGAGTTTCTCTAAATATTATTTGTGTCTTACTTGTGTATGTCCTTCACTGTGTTCTCCCATAATCTGTTGCGCACAATCTGCCTCGCTCTTATGCTAAACTACTGGTTCTTCTACGATTATTCTTTGTCAAAATCAGCTCTTATGTTGCAACAGTATGCTTCATGCAAGTCCATAGTCAGTCTCCCTTGTGAAAAGCACATCACACCTACTCGGAATATTACCTAAAGGGGCAGGTCCTAGAAGTCACCGACTTGGAGAAAGACTTGGGTGCTCTGATTAGCAGTGATTTACAGCTCTCCTTGCAGTGTAATGGGGACTGAGAAAAGGGCTCAATGAGAGTTAGGTTACATTAAGTAACAGCTTAGTTAGTGATACAATAAAATTGTGATGCACTTGTTTAACTCGATCTAGTATTGATTCCAAAGCTTTCGCAAAGCCACTGAACGGCTGGAAAAAAGTACCAGCCAGGGCCACAAAACTAAGTCCGTCGATTAGGCATATAAACTATTAAGCGGGACAGCAAGAGATATGTCTCAGTTTCCTAGAGACTAGGAGACTTCGCAGTTAGATGAGATAAGTGATTAAAATTCTTCGACGTTTCGAGAAAATGTATGACCAGAAGTTACTAACTCAAGGCATGTATATGACTAGTAATCACGGTTTGAAGATTCAACGCTCGCATTTCAGGGCACTTTTGGTAGGTAGTAGTTTAATGTACTTTCTTATACTTTGTTAGCATCCATGACACAACATCATCTCTTACTTGTACACCACTCTCCTTTCAAGGGTCTCTTCACCATTGTTGCGAAGAAAATCTAATATACACATCCTTTCCAATTACACCATGAGTTATTCTTCCAACCAAATTCTAACCAGAAACTTGTTCACGAATATTTTTCAGTTCTCTGGTACTCAAATTTGGTAATATGCCAGTGGCGGTGCTAGGATAAAAATTTAGGGAGGGGCTAACCTGAATTGCTCCCTCTGAGCAGTCTGAGAAAAGGGCATTAATAAGGGTTATAATAGACAGTATAGATAATAAATAACAGCATCTCATAAAGGAGTGAGCACGAACACTCTCAGATCCGATTTTTTTCCCACATCAGAAAATTATGAATTGTAGTTTTTGGACGTCATCTGAAGTATAATACTGAATTTAATAATTATTTCTGAGATTCACCTGTATTTTAGACATGTATCATATAAGATACATTCGATCGCAACGGCTTTAAAAACTTTTTATATATATTCTATATTATTAAATAACTCTTTCTGAATAGCGGTATGACTTAAAAAAGAAATACTAACATAAACGTGTCTGAATTTTTTTTTGGGGGGGGGGTCAGCCCCCTCAGTCTGCCCTGGATTCACGCCTGTGATAGGCCATACAAGATATACATACAGACAGCTTTCCCATTTCGCTGGTCGAAATTTGAAAATTTCTCAACTATAATTCACATTTACCGCTTTCTCATTCTTCAACTTCACACTTAACTTTGTTTGTATTACTGAAAAGAATTACTCTGCTTAATGCTAACGATTCGTTATCATGCCACCAAATCTTCTCTATTCACATTTGTTTCCGTACCGCCTGCATTTACATTATACAGTTGTTCAAAACAATATTTTGATTTCTTCTGAAGTTCTTCTTCATTAATAATCATCCTAACAACCATTTCCATTTACGAGTAATTTTCATCACTAACTCTATAATTGTTTAAGAGGATTTTTGAAGATGGGTGAAAAATTAATCGTTTTTTTTGCCTTAGTGGACAAATGACTTTTTTATCAAAGTAATTTCTAATAATTCTTTTATAATATCAAAAAACAAAATGGTGAAGTTCAGAAATAAATATAAGTATCCAAATTTTTTTTAATTTTTTTAAAACCCAAAGAATTACAAATGGTGAAGTTCAGAAAATTTATTTTTATATATCTTCTTCTATAACTATATTTTAGAAACGTGATATTTTAAAAGGGGGGAAATTTAGTTTAGAGTTCCTTTTTAAAATTATTACAATTGGCGAAGTTCAGAAAATTTATAAAAATTTAACCATGGCTGCTTTTTTTTAGATTTTAAATTTTAATCTTAGCAGTGAAGCGCAAGCTCCCTCCGTGGCAAAGCCATTGCCTGGTACTTCTATAAACCATGTGCAGAGCTTAGATTGAAACTCGATTTGCAGTGAAGAGCAGCTAGGCTAATTTCTTTCTTCCTTTACATGCTTCTATACACTGATCCATTCAAAAGGCGATTTCTCATTTACACATTATTTAACCATGAATCCAGCCGTGGATCCAAAAGAGGGGCTAAGGGATTCCCCCCCCCCTACCCAAATTTCAGATCCGTTTATGTTTTCCCTTTTTTTTTTAGCCAAACTTGTATTCTGCTATTCAGAAAGAGTTATGTAATTATATAGAATATATATAAAAATAGGGTTTTTTTAAACCGTTGCATTCGAATGTATCTTATATGATACATGTTCAAAATATAAGAAAATCTCAAAAATAATTATTAAATTCAGTTTTATACTTCAGCTGACGTCCAAAAACGACAATTCCTATTTTTCTTAACTGTGGAAAGGAATTCGGATCTGAAAGTGTTCGTGCTCACTCCTTTATGAGACGCTGTTATTTATTATCAATACTGTCTATTATAACCCTTATTATTGCCCTTTTCTCAGACTACTCAGAGGGGGGAAATCAGGTTAGCTCCCTCCAATATTTTATCCTGGATCCGCTACTGCATGAATCCTGTTTTCTTTTATTACTTGTTTATTTTTCGTTAATAAATCATTTATGATACAAAAACACTTTTCAACCATTTCTTTTTCAGGCACTTTACCCACTATAACTTTTTTTTTCTACTTTATCCTCTAAATATCCAATTCTACCAACACAGTATTTGGCTACTTTACAACACAAACCCCTCACAGCTTTCACACCCGTCCAGCTATCTTGGTAATAAAAGTGTGTTTTTGCTACACACACACCTTTACCACATATCTATTCTAGATGCACTAAAATTACCAACCACAAACTAGTCTCTGTCATTCCAAATCTTTTAAATTGAGGTGTATTAAAATCAGTTTTTATTAGTAATTCCATCATCACAGAATCAATATACATCTCTGTCACACATTTCAACTTTGGGGACATTCAGTTTTACTAAAAGCACCCTCGAACTAACGCACTTTTTCCCTACCAAAGCATAGTACAATTCATTACAATGCAACACACTTTGCTTTCTATACCCTTTACTAAACTTTGTCCGTTCACAAAATACGTTCCATTCTCTTTCACATTTTTTCACGCAGTTCAAAGGTTTCAATTTGACTTTCTAAAGATATTTATCAATCCAGATATTTTTATAGCCCCCCCCCCCTCCCTCTCATTGCCACTATAAAGAGGATTAAGTGCCGTTTTAAGGCCGATTGCGACAGGTGAGTGTCACAATCCAACCCAAGGTTATACACTTGTTCATGGCTGATGTCATTTACCCCATGAGGAGAATTGGTTGCCACGCGACGCTAGAAGTTACTATGTCGGTCTGTAAGTCGTCCGGTCGGATGGCAACCATTTTGCTTTTCATGTTTTTTGGGCAATAACACCGTAACTATTCGGCCGATTCTAACGAAATTTGAAACTTTTATGTTGTTTTACATTATCTTTGGAATGATATAATTTCTAAAGTCCTCTCAAGGTTAGTACGGGAATGATTTAATAATAGCATCGTAACTATTCGGCCGATTCTAACAAAACTTAATACCCTTATGTTGTTTTACATTCTTTTTCGAATGATATAATTTTCAAAGTCTTCCAAAGGTTAGTACGGGAATGATTTGACAATAACATCGTAACTATTCGGCCGATTCTAACAAAATTTGAAACCCTTATGTTGTTTTACATTCTTTTTCGAATAATATAATTTCCAAATTCCTTTTAAGTTTAGTCCGGGAATTATTTGACAATAACATCGTAACTATTCGGCCGATTCTAACAAAATTTGAAACCCTTATGTTGTTTTACATTCTTTTTTGAATGATATAATTTCCAAATTCCTCCCAAGGTTATAACGGTAATTAATTGACAATAACATCGTAAGTATTCGTCCGATTCTATCAAAATTTGAAACCCTTATGTTGTTTTACATTCTTTTTTGAATGATATAATTTCCAAATTCCTCCCAAGGTTATAACGGTAATTAATTGACAATAACATCGTAACTATTCGTCCGATTCTATCAAAATTTGAAACCTTTATGTTGTTTTACATTCTTTTTCGAATGACTCTACGGAACAGTTTGCCAAAGAGGAGTAAAATTTCCGATGACTCCGCGATATCGTGCCAATACAGGAGTGTCCCTTCATGACCACGCTACAGGCTACCATTTCGCATGGGTCATTCTCATCGTGTCACTACAATAGTGTCATTTATGATTCCATATCTCCAGTGCCCTATAGTAGTTCCTGTATTTATGGGTTCACGTCACAGTTGGCCAAAGATAAGTGCCATTTTCTCATGACTCCACGAGACTGTGCCGCCACAAGAGTGCCATTTTATATCTCTACGGCACAGTGTCCCGACGGGATTGTCACTCTTAATGACTCCATGGTAACGGTGCCACTACGCGAGTGCCATTCCTCATTACTCTACTCCACCAGTAGCAGTGCTGAAGTGCCATCCTCAATGGCTTTCTCCAGCAGTGTCAGTGCTGGAGTGCCACCCTCAATTTCTTTCTCCACCAATACCAGTGCTGAAGTCCCATCCTCAATGGCTTTCTCCACCAGTGTCAGTGCTGGAGTGCCACCCTCAATGGCTTTCTTCACCGGTACCAGTGCTGAAAAGCCATCCTCAAAGGCTTTCTCCACCAGTGCCAGTGCTGGAGTGAAATTTAAAACATATCAGCATACACCTTATTCCTAAGGAACCTCTGTCAACTCAAGTTGTACAGGGTGAAGTGAATAAAGAATAAAGTTAAAATGGCACTCCATAACGCACGTCGCATTTTTATGCATTCTTCTCATAAGGAGAGTGCCAAGATGTGCCACTTTACGATGGAAAAAGAACACTTGAAATGACTAATCCTGCGAGTGGGGACAAACTATTCAGATGGTGGTACTTTACATTAACAGACATGTACACATCTCGCATGTGAATACACGTACGCACTGGAAACGCACAGGATTGCCTGCGAAGTTTTTTCCGGAGAATAAACGCAGAGATTCTTGGAATAATGACGTCTCCATAGCAACAGAAGTTACCGCTAGGTGACTATCAACCTCCTACCATTGAAAAGTGTTTGGTTGTATTTATAGGACAAAAATTTACATTAAACTTATAAAAGGGGCACTTGTGAGATGGGAAAGTTGCAAGATGTTGAAGGGTAATGATCGAGTACTTTTTTCAAATCTTTTCCTGGTGGATTTTTTCCTCCGATGACCGATGCTGATATGTAAATAAAGGGGGGCGTGGGGGTGTCACCAAGCATTGTAGCAGGCCACGGTGTAGCATTAGTTAGGAAATCTCGACCCGCTTGAAGAGAATTGAACGAGGTCTTTACTCGGTAAGAAAGGTAGGAGAGAACGCGGGAAAAATACAGTAGACAAGCGAGAAGGGAAAGCAATAAAAACATAAGTCAAAAGAGAAAAGGAACGCAATAGAAAGACAAGTGAGAAGAGCAAAGGAAGGAAAGAGAAGCACAAGTGAGAAGAGAAAAGGAAGGCAAGAGAAACACAAGTGAGAATAGAGAAGGAAGGCAGGAGAAGCACAAGTGAGAATAGAGGAGGAACGCAAGAGAAACGCAGCAGAGAAGCGAGAAGTAAAGAAAGAGAAACACAAGTGAGAAGAGAAAAGGAACGCAAGAGAAACACAATTGAGAAGATATAAGAAAAGAAAGAGAATCAGAGTAAAAAAACGAAAAGGAACGCAAGTATAGAGAAAGAACGCAGAGGAAACACAAGCGAGAAGAGACAAGCAACTAAAGATAAACAAAAAAGAAAGAACTCAATAGAAACGCAGGAGAGAAGCGAGAAGAAATGCAAGAAAAATACACAGAAATAATTAAAGGGGATAGAGGAGGACACGGGAGCAGGCATTAACACAACTGCATCTCTCCTACGCACCTTAAGGCATTCGTATAGAGGACGGCAGCCACTGGGCTTATACTTTTATGCCAGTGAATAGATGGAAGGAGTCGCTTGTTATTTATAGATCTCCAGGAACTGATAAGATCTCTTTTCCCTCCAAACGCTTGTGAGATCAAAGGAGAAAGCTTTGGTATACAGCGTGTGCTATAAGCTCCGTCAGCGTTACTACAATTAAGTAGCGCAGCGCTTTCCGTGTAGCAAAACCAAAAGGCAAAAGAGATTATCCGATAAATAATAGAGTAAAACCAACTAGAGGACATGATCTAGTGGACGTGTCCCGAAAATGGCCGATTTAGCCCCTCTAGCCACTAAGTGGCGCCACCTGGTGGTCAACTTATATCATATTTGAACTCAGTGACCTCAATTACCTTTGGTAGCATTCGTTTTAGCTGGCTACATTAAGCCAGCGACTCGTTGACTCGTTACGAACCGAAGATGAACACAACGCGAGATTTGCATGGCCCATAGACCTGTTTCGCCGCAGGTAAAAACAGAGAGAAGTTGGTGAGGAGGATAAAGATACGTGCGAGTGACTTTTTTTTTCAAAATGTCCTCATAAATACTGAAAAGCACATTTAAATATTACCAGACGGCGGCACTTGAACATTTTCCTATTACATGTAAATCAAGGGTTAAACTTAAGCCAGAAATAGGCTACCATTGCCTATTTTCCTCTCCTTGTATGGTAATTTACCCACGGGGGTCAACCACCAAGACAGATAACTACTAAACCTTATCTCTCCCCCGACTCCTCGCAAATCCAGGGTCACCTTTTAATCTCCTACTTTGTAGCCACATTTCGATGTCTTTGGAAGCTCGTTTTTAATATTTATACAGAATATTCCGAATGTCTAGATAGATGCAAAATGCATATTATAAAAAAATGGACTACATTTCATTTAATTTGAACTCCATTTTATTTTATTGAAGTATTAATAAATATTATCTCCAATGTGATTTCCACCATTTGAAATGCAAAGTTCAATTCGCTTTGCGAGATTCATCCGATGAACGCGATGCCATTAAATATAAATATCTGTCAATTTGAGCGCATTTATTTATGATGCGTTGTTCACTCACGTCTCTCATCATTATCATCATTAACTCTATAATTTAAGAAGGTTTTTTTTTTGAGTATTTGAATAATAATTTCATCTTAGTTTGGTTATGACTTATTTTTTTTATCAAAGTTATTTCTAATCATTCTTTTATAAAATCAAAAATCAAAATGGTGAAGTTTAGAAATAAATATAAGTATCGAAATTTTGTTAATTTTTTAAAACCCAAAGAATTACAAATGACGTTCAGAAAATTTATTTATATATATCTTCTTCTATAACTATATTTTAGCAACGTAATATTTTGAAAGGGGGGAAATTTAGTTTAGAGTTTCTTTTTAAAATTATTATAATTGGCGAAGTTCAGAAAATTTATAAAAATTTAACCATGGCTGCTTTTTTTTTAGATTTTAAATTTTAATCTTAGCAGCGAAGCGCAAGTTCCCCACGTAGGGGGAAGTGGCGAAGCCATTGCCTGGTATCTTTAAAATTCTCCTTTGTCATACCCCATAAAAAATAGCAAGGGAAATAAGGTCTGGTGAAAGAGATCATTGTGATATTTCCTATGTGTAGAGAATTTAGGGACACACTGTACTTAGTCATCTAAATCTGATTTTAAACCATACACAGATTTTCGAGGGGTCATCTTTTTAGAAGTTTAAGGTTTATGGATCATCTTCGACTTTGACGTCATGATAAATCGGATTTGCAGTAGAGTTTTCTACACCAAAACGTTGTCTACCTAAAATATTAAAAACTGAAGAAGCAAACGGTATTGATACAAAGAGGCTAAGAAAGTATAGAAGTTCCTTTTTCATTATTGGAGGCTACACATATACTATAGTAGCTCAGAATATTAACATATCTTAATAAAGTTGATTTATTTTCGCAAGTTAATCAGCAAAAGTAAACTTGCATATATTATTTATTCATTACACCTACGAGTATATAAGGTGAAATATTTCACATCTTTTTAGGTTTTACTGTTGATGGCTCATGAAAATCAGAAATTTATTATCTCAAATTATTTGAATATTTCATATCGAATCTGAGTAAATTAATATTCAAGCAGTATAAATCCCGTGTATCTCTCTGTCTATTCCACTACATGCCACCACAATCAAGAGGAAAACTGATGATTTGACACTTGTCCAAAAGACGAACATCGACACCCTCTACAAGGTGGGAAAACCACAGAAGGTCGTTGCTGAAAAGAGTGTATGTTTATAGAGTGTTGTATTGAAGCCTATTAATTTAAAGTTACTGGAAAGTTAAAGTGTGCTAAGGAAAGGTGCACCAGCAACAGGGATGAAGCCGCCTTGACAGGATTGTAAAGAAAATACTTTCAAGACCTTGTGAGATGCATCGTCAGTGGATCAAGGGCCACCACGCACAGATGTCCTTAGGAAAGGGGGCTACAACTGCCGCATTCTTAAAATCAAGCTACTCTTGAACCAGAGACAATGTCAGAAGCCTCTTACCTGGGTTATGGAGAAACAGAACTGGACTCTTGTTCAGTAGTCCAAAGTCCCCTTTTTAGAAGAAAGTAAGTTTGGAATGTTATTTGGAAATCAAGTTTTGGTAGTCTGGAGGAAAAGTGGAGAAGGTACAGAATCCAAAGTGTTTGAAGTCCAATCTGAAGTTACTGCAGTATATGATATTTTTTTTTTTGGGGGGAATGCCATCAGCTAGTGTTTGTCCACTCACTAGCTGTCCTCTACCAAGAGATTTTAGAGCACATCATGCTTCCATTTGATGACAAGCTTTATGGAGATGCCGATTTTCGTTTCTAACAGGACTTAACAACTACCCACAATGCCGAACCTACTACCAAATGGTTTGCTGGCGATGACCGTACTGTGTTTGATTGGCCAACCAACTCTCCTGGTCTGAATCTCATAGAGAATCTATGGGATATGGTCAAGAGTAAGATGAGAAAGACCCGACCCCAAAATACAGAGACAAGCTGAAGAACAATGTAAAATCAACCTATGCCTCAATAAAGCCTCAGCAGTGCCATCAATTGATTGATTCCATGCCACGCCGTATTAATGCAGCAATTCGTGGTAAAGGAGCCCCAACCAATTATTGACAGTATTAATGAACATACTTCTCAGATGTTTGACTTTTCTGTATTGGACATCTTTTTCTGATTGATCTTATGAAATCATCATCATCATCATCATCATCATCATCATCACTAACTATAATTTAAGAAGGGGATTTTTTTGAGTATTTAAATAATAATTTCATCTTAGTTTGGTTATGAATTTTATTTTTTTAGTAAAGTTATTTCTAATAATTCTTTTATAATATCAAAAAACAAAATGGTGAATTTCAGAAATAAATATAAGTATCGAAATTTTGTGAATTTTTTAAAACCCAAAGAATTACAAATGGTGAAGTTCCGAAAATTTATTTTTATATATCTTCTTCTTCTATATAACTATATTTTAGCAACGTGATATTTTGAAAGGGGGGAAATTTAGTTTAGGGTTCCTTTTTAAAATTATTATAATTGGCGAAGTTCAGAAATTTTAGTTTAGAGTTCTTTTTTAAAATTATTATATTTGGCGAAGTTCAGAAATTTTAGTTTAGAGTTCTTTTTTAAAATTATTATAATTGGCGAAGTTCAGAAATTTTAGTTTAGAGTTCTTTTTTAAAATTATTATAATTGGCGAAGTTCAGAAATTTTAGTTTAGAGTTCTTTTTTAAAATTATTATATTTGGCGAAGTTCAGAAATTTTAGTTTAGAGTTCTTTTTTAAAATTATTATAATTGGCGAAGTTCAGAAATTTTAGTTTAGAGTTCTTTTTTAAAATTATTATATTTGGCGAAGTTCAGAAATTTTAGTTTAGAGTTCTTTTTTAAAATTATTATATTTGGCGAAGTTCAGAAATTTTAGTTTAGAGTCCTTTTTTAAAATTATTATATTTGGCGAAGTTCAGAAATTTTAGTTTAGAGTTCTTTTTTAAAATTATTATAATTGACGAAGTTCAGAAAATTTAGTTTAGAGTTCTTTTTTAAAATTATTATAATTGGCGAAGTTCAGAAAATTTATAAAAATTTAACCATGGCTGCTTTTTTTTAGATTTTACATTTAAATCTTAGCAGCGAAGCGCAAGCTCCCCCGAGTCGCGAAACCATTGCCTCGTAGTCTAATAATTTAGGGTCCTGGATTTCTGATTTTCGTGAGCTATAAGCCATAATCTTCAACATTAGAACATAAAAAGACTTGAAATTATTTACTTTACCTGTAGTTAATAAAGAGTATGTGAAATATTTATCTTGAGTCGTGTGCATGCGATTCTATAAGTTACTATTTCGATCCGTAGGTCGGTTGGTCGGAGGGTAACCGTTTTGGGCAATAACATCGTAACTATTTGGCTGATTCTAATGAAATTCAAAACCCTTATGTTGTTTTACATTCTCTTTCGAATGATATAACTATCAAGGTCCTCCCAGGGTTAGTTCGAGAATTATTAAAAGAAAACTAATTATGGGTCGGATTGCCCCACTTGTTGAAAGTTTTGAAGGTCATAAGTCAGACTAATTGAGAGCACGCGACTTAGGTGTGTTGACCTTGTAATAATTTAATTACCCAAATAAATTAGCATTTCACATACTCTATTATTTTTAGCTGCACCATTTATTATAAGGCTAAGGGGAGAGAGAGAGAGAGAGAGAGAGAGAGAGAGAGAGAGAGAGAGAGAGAGAGAGAGAGAGAGATATTTCTCTCTCTCTCTGTCGTGGAAAAAATAGGAAGCAAAAAGCTACAACTGCAAAGCCAAGATGGTTCACCAGAGAAATTCAAAGAGCTCTTGGACAAAAGAAGGTCGCATACACTAGATTTGAGAGAACAAAATCAACTGTAGATGAAAATAACTTTAAAAAGTTAAGAAAAGAAACGAAGAAGCTGATAAAATCCTCCCAAAAAAACTTAGAGGAATCTATCGCTCAGCAAGTAAAAACTAATCCTAAGTTATTCTTCAGCTATGTGAATAGTAAAAGGACAACCTCCCCATCGATTGGCCCGCTCACCTCTCAAGATAACGCCACTGTGGATGATAATGAGGAGGTGGCCCAAATTCTTAATATTTTTTTTGCTTCTGTGTTTACTACTGAAGATGAGACCAACGTTCCAGTTCCAGTGGAATTGTTCGACAACAATGAACAACATTTGAATGACTTTTGTATTTCTGAAAACGAAGTCAGAGAAGGCCTGAAAGCAATTAACGTAAATAGTTCTCCTGGTCCAGACGGTATTCACTCTCCTGTTTTATATGAAATACTTGAAACAATCACTATCTCCCTGACACATATATTTAATAAAAGTTTAGAAACGTGAGTTGTACCAAAAGATTGGAAAATAGCAAATGTTACACCAATATTCAAAAAGGGAGACCGCTCCCGTGCCGAAAACTACCGCCCTATTAGTTTAACCTCAGTAATTGGAAAACTATTTGAAAGAATAATGAGAGGCAAAATTGTAGATCACATGGTAACGAAGAACCTTATAAAAGATTCTCAGCATGGATTTCGTCGAAAACGATCATGTTTGACAAACTTGCTTGATTTCTTTCACGACATATTCAAAATATATGATGAAGACCGAGCTGCCGATATTGTGTATTTCGATTTTCAGAAAGTATTCGACAAGATACCACACAAACGATTGATTGCCAAAACCAAAGCTCATGGTATCGGAGGGAAAGTAGTTAAATGTATAGAAGACTGGCTTAGTAAAAGAAGTCAAAGAGCAGTAATTTGTGGCAGTTCTTCCAGCTATATTCAAGTAACAAGTGGCGTGTCGCAGGGATCGGTGATTGGATCAGTACTCTTCCTTATATACATTAATACATAGATATTGGAATAATTAACAAGTTATCAATGTTTGCAGATGATACCAAAATTGGCGGCCGTGCAAAAACTTCCGAAGATCGTGCACTGATTCCAGATGAGATAAACAAATTGGTTGAATTGGCGAGCAAATGGCAAATGAATTTTAACGTCGCAAAGTGCAGCTCCCTCCACATTGGTAAAAACAACGCGAGAACCAACTATAAACTGGGCGGAACCGACATACCAAACGTCAACGTAGACAAAGATCTGGGTGTAAAAATTTCCAGGGACCTTAAATCAAGTAAACAATGCATGGAGGCAGTGAAAAAGGCAAACAGGATACTAGGTCTCATAGGGCGTACATTTAAAAACGAGACTAAAAGATGTATTCTAACACTTTAGAATGCAGTTGTTAGGCCACATTTGGAATATTGCGTGCAGTTTTGGTCACCACATCTAGAGTGCGACACGGAAAGATTAGAGCGAGTCCGGCGTCGAATGACCAATATGATTCCTCACTTGCGAACAAATAATTACCAGGACAGTCTGAAAAGCTCTAAATCTATTCTCTCTTAGACAGAGTCGCATACGCGGGGACATGATAGAGTTATTTAAAATCGTTCATGGTTTTGAAAATGTAAACAAATCAAAATTTCTAATATTTATATGAAATGAATCAACGCGTGGTCACAACCTTAAGCTTGAGGGAAGTCACTTTCGGGCAGACGAAACGAAATTCTTCTTCTTCAACAGAACCATAAGAATCTGGAATAATCTACCAGAAACTATGGTTAACGCAGATAGTATAGTTTCATTTAAAGACAAACTTGATAAATGGATATTGACAAACCCCAACCCAGACTTGTTTTACAGTAGATAAAAAAGGGTAATAAAAAATAGTACCTAATAAAGTTGCAATCTATGTACTTTAGCAAGTTTTCCATGCCTCGCATTTACTTTGCCGTTTCATAGAGCTTTTTTGATCCATAATCCTTCTGGTCGCCTAGTGAGGATCAGTAGATCTGTTGTTACCAGACTTTCGATTTAATCTCGATGTAATATCTTTCTCTCTCTCTCTCTCTCTCTCTCTCTCTCTCTCTCTCTCTCTCTCTCTCTCTCTCTCTCTCTCTCTCTCTCTCTCTCTCTCTCTCTCTCTCTCTCTCTCTCTCTCTCTCTCTCTCTCTCTCTCTCTCTCTCTCTCTCTCTCTCTCTCTCTCTCTCTCTCTCTCTCTCTCTCTCGAACTACCGACCTATCAGTCTGACTTCGATAGTCGGTAAACTCATGGAAAGCATCATGGTGGACAAAGTGACGTCGTATTTAGAGTCAAACCTGCTACTGAGGAGTTCCCAGCACGGCTTCCGAAGGCAACGGTCATGCCTGACGAACCTTGTCGAATTTTTCCACTTCGTTTTCAGTGAGCACGATCGGGACAAGGCGGTGGATGTGGTCTACCTAGACTTTCAGAGAGCCTTTGATAAGGTACCACACCGCCGCCTTCTCCGGAAAGTGCGAGCGCTAGGCATAGACGGAAATGTAGCCGGCTGGATCGAGAACTGGCTAAGTGACAGACGGCAACGGGTGGTGGTAAATGGACAGTCTTCTGAGTGGGTGCCCGTTACTAGCGGGGTGCCTCAAGGTTCTGTCCTGGGACCACTACTATTCATCATCTACGTCAACCACATGAACGGTGACATTGTTGCCAAGATTTCCAAATTTCCCGACGATACCAAGCTTGGTATTAACGTTGCAAAGGATTGAAATACTGCCCGCCTGCAGGAAGATCTTTGGAAGATTGGGGAGTGGTCGGACACGTGGCAAATGCTTTTTAACGTGAACAAATGCAAAGTGATGCATATCGGCCACGGAAACCCCCAATCTCAGTATATCCTTAAGGGCACTGCTATTGAATCCACCGACACTGAGAAGGACTTGGGTGTAACAATCACTAGTGACCTCAAGTTCTCGAAACAGTGCATTGAGGCGGAGAAAAAAGCCCAAAGGATGCTAGGCTATATTAAGCGCCAGTTTGGTTATCGGAACCAGGAGATTGTACTGTGCCTGTACAACTCACTTGTCCGACCGCACCTGGAGTATGCCGTACAATTTTGGAGTCCTTCATTGCGAAAGGACATCGCGAGATTGGAACGCGTACTAGCCAGGGCAACCAAGCTGATTCCCTCTATCCGACATAAAAGTTATGAGGATAGACTAAGGGAGTTAGATCTGTTCTCGCTGGAAACCCGTAGACTGCGTGGTCAGCTCATCGAAGTCTTCAAAATACTTCGAGGGTTCGACAATGTTGACTACCGGGATATTTTCACACTGAGTGAGAACAGAACGCGTAATCACAGCTTCAAACTTGAACTGAAGCGTTACAACCGCAATCTGTGTGGAAACTTTTTCACCTACAGTATCTGCGGTAAGTGGAACGCACTTCCAGTGGAAGTTGTCAACAGTGAATCTGTTGAGCAGTTCAATTCAAGACTAGACATAGTCTTGAAAAGTGGCCGTTTAGGGACGCAAAACAATTGAGCAGCCATGTGCCCGCTCGATTGCTAGTCCAAAGGTACCCTCTTTGAATGGACCGTAAGGTCTCCTAGGGTACTTACTTTCCTTGTTACTCCTTGTTACTCTCTCTCTCTCTCTCTTTCTCTCTCTCTCTCTCTTTCTCTCTCTCTCTCTCTCTCGTTCTCTCTCTCTCTCTCTTTCTCTCTTTCTCTCTCTACTAAGAGATCGATTCGAATATGTTACAGCGTGATGACAATTTATCATTAATACTCGTACTACTATCACCTTTCTTAAATTGGAGGTGGGGGATGGGGGTATCGCATTCATATGTCTTCGGGTTTTAAAATACAACTCTGATACCAACAACGGGTTTCAAAATACTACTCTGTTACCAACAACGGGTTTTAAAAACAACTATGTTACCAACAACGGGTTTTAAAATACAACTCTGATACCAACAACGGGTCTTAAAATACAACTCTGCTACCAACAACCGGTTTTAAAATACAACTCTGATACCAACAACGGGTCTTAAAATACAACTATGTTACCAACAACGGGTTTTAAAATACAACTCTGCTACCAACAATGGGTTTTAAAATACAGCTCTGTTACTAACCCCGGGTTTTAAAATACAACTCTGTTAACAACAACGGGTTTTAAAATACTACTCTGTTGCCAACAACGGGTTTTAAAATACAACTCTGTTACTAACAACGGGTTTTAAAATACAACTCTGTTACCAACAACGGGTTTTAAAATACAACTCTGCTACCAACAACGGGTTTTAAAATACAACTCTGTTACTAACCCCGGGTTTTAAAATACAACTCTGTTACCAACAACGGGTTTTAAAATACTACTCTGTTACCAACAACGGGTTTTAAAATACAACTCTGTTACTAACAACGGGTTTTAGAATACAACTCTGTTACCAACAACCGGTTTCAAAATACTACTCTGTTACCAAAAACGGGTTTTAAAATACAACTATGTTACCAACAACGGGTTTTAAAATACAACTCTGTTACCAACAACGGGTTTTAAAATACAACTCTGTTACCAACAACGGGTTTTAAAATACTACTCTGTTACCAACAACGGGTTTTAAAATACAACTATGTTACCAACAACGGGTTTTAAAATACAACTCTGCTACCAACAACGGGTTTTAAAATACAACTCTGATACCAACAACGGGTTTTAAAATACAAGTCTGATACTAACAACGGGTTTTAAAATACTACTATGTTACCAACAACTGGTTTTAAAATACTACTCTGTTACCAACAACGGGTTTTAAAATACAACTCTGCTACTAACAACGAGTTTTAAAATACCACTCTGTTACCAACAACAGGTTTTAAAATACAACTTTGTTACCAACAACGGGTTTTAAAATACAACTCTGCTACCAACAACGGTTTTTAAAATACAACTCTGATACCAACAACGGGTTTTCAAGAGGTTTTGCGATTGCACTATTGTGAATTAGACGCTGCCATAACCAATAGAGCCGATGCTCTCGTGGACCAGAACTATGTTGAAGGCAGAAAAATAAGAGAAAGGAGCTGATCATGGGTGCAGATAAATAACTAAGTTTGAGAATGCATTAATAACTTTTATTAACCTTTGGAACGTCTCAGAAAAAGGAAACTGGCTTACGTTAACACAATACAAACAGTACAAAGTACCTGTGAGTTCCACTCGTACAGGAGAAGATGTTTAATTCGTGTACATAAGTAGTTAAGCCGAACATTTAACTCATTTCCGCACCACCAATCTGGAAACCCACGTCATATCCGGACAACCCGAAGCTAATTAACGATCTCCTAATGAGAGTCGAGTAAAATTCAATTTCTTGGAACTCAATTTTCTTTCCGATTATTTAAATTGTGTATTTGGAAGTGGTTCAATGGGTGGTAACATTCAGGAGACTCGGACGCACGTTTAGTCCACTTTCCTTGTAATTTGCCACCTTTGTCTCCCGGGAGAAGAATTATTTCCCAAAGTGTTCATTCATTGGTCTTCTGCCTTCTGGCGCCAGCTAATGAGAGCAACGCTCAACGCCAGTGAACGAAGAGAAGGAAGACAAAGAGTATTATAAATGTGATTAAGGATGACAGGAGAATGTTTAAGAGCAGCTAGAAACCTACACTTATTTGGAAGCTACTTTATAAGTCAGACCATTTTCCCAATTGAAATAAAAGTGATATAACTAACGAGGGTATTTTCGTTTAATAGAGAGAGACTGATGGGATGGACAGATAGATGAAAGATGGGCAAATAGAAACAGGAATATTCTAAAGAAGTTAAGCCAGGCCAAAACATTAGCAAACTATGGTAACCCTAAATCCAGGAAATCAAATGATATTTCATGAATGGCCAGAAAAAAACCTCACAGAATGAATGCAGATCCTCATAAATAAAAAGGATCCTACTTTCGAGGAGATCCCAACACAACCATCCATTATTTGGGATCGCGAGTCAAGTTTAGGTTGGTTTCTTTGCTCCAAGAAGTATCCTCTTTTAGTCTGCTCGGAATCTGTACCTTCTTCACATAATCACTTCCATTAACTACGATCATAAATGAAATCTCGTTGGAAAAAATTTAAAAAAAAAAATTCTAACTACCCACAAAATGTGAGGAGGAGTAGGGAAGTTTCATATGGCAAAATCTGGATTGATATAAAAACAACAAAAGCAATTAGCTAAGAAAAGACTAAAGACCAGTCGCACGTTTGCATCCAGTAGCCATTTTTAGCGCCGGATAAGAGGAAACGGAGAGAGAAAAACATAAAGGAAAATGACTCAAAGTTTTTGGTATTTATGGATAGAATCGAGGCATACCTGAAAGCCTACCTAAACGGAAAGATGTTTTAAGATCGTTGACGAAATGTAGTGATGAAGTAATCATACGGAGAAAACGGTACGTCAGATTATTGCCATGAGGCAACCCTTTTTTTATATTAAGAGCTCATCTGGCGACTGCCTCTTTGGGCATAAGTCACCGTACTTACCACGGCTTAGTACTAGGCTACTTTAAAATAGTAACATAAAAAAGAAAAAACATAATAAAATAAAAAACGAAGAAGGCAAGAGGCAGGAAGCAAGCTCCAGCGTCGTAGGGAGGTCCGTCTCCCCCCGGCACAGGAACGTGCGACCTACAAAAATAACAAAAAAAAACACAGAAAAAAACAACCATTAGTTAAATGCAGGGGAGCAGGCCGGCCTCCCCCCAAAAGTCGGTAAGTCCACCAGGTAATGTGCACGAACTCGTCCCAAGTACAAGGGACAGGCAGTAGCGACCCCGCCCATTCCGGTACCGGGACAGGTAACGTGCGCGAAGATCGCCCAGACTGGGACATTCAACAAGAATGTGCCGAACAGTCTGGGAGACAATGCAGTCTTCACAATAGGGCACATGCGAGTGTTCCATCAAATGGCGGTGCATCCCGCGAGTGTGTCCAATTCGGAGACGACAGAAAACAACCTGAAGCCTTCGCGGCATTGGGGAGTAGGTCCATGGCACGCAACTTTAAGTTTCCTTCCACTTTCTCCCATCTTCTTTACCAAGCAGGCCGGAGAGCTGCCCGTCTTCCTGCCATGTAGTCGGTGTGAGGAAGAGCGAAACGCTGGTCTGGTTGCCAAGTCCTCGCGAACTCTTTGGCGCCCTCATCGGAGCGTTCATTCCCCGCAATTCTTACATGTCAAGGAACCCAGCAGAAGATAATCTCGACATCCGCCCGGCTTGCCAAAACCGAGGCGTGACGGATATCGCGAACCAGGGGATGCGGAGATTCCAATGCTGCGAGAGCACTCAGGTCGCTTTGTGAGTCGCTATAGATCACTGTAAGGATATCGATACCCCCCCCTCCCTCACAATTATGCCACTGGTCTTTAACCACAACGTCCTGACATTAGAGAGGGCGTAGCCCGACCACTTAACCTCCTCCCCTCTCTCCCCTCGTCTCGAAGAGGAAGAAAAGCTGAAAGGCCAACCAAAAACCACATAATGATGTAATCATCGCATGGCGGACCCCAGTGAGCCTAACATGGGTTAAAACAGCAAGATTTCCCCTAAGAGTGGGTATTTAATTTCACCGCATATGCGAAATTAGAGGAGCGTCGTCTTAAAGCCAGAAGGTCCCTTAGAGCTAGCTGAATGACGCTCTGAGAAAAAAAAACCGTTAGAGGAGGAGACGTAATGCAGCCTGTCCACGCATCCCATCCCCCTCCTTCTCCTACTTCCCAGTGGGGTGGCGAAGTATAAAACCAAATAACTTTTGAAAAACGGGGTAGATTACGTTAGTCAAGAAGACGACTAAAACCGGCAAGAGGCCCGGCTACCAACAGAAGGGACTCAGAAGAAGCTCATCCAGGGACAGTTCCTGGTGGTCACACCGAATTTAGAAGCCTGTCAGAGGTAGATTACGTTAGTCAAGAAGACGACTAAGACCAGCAAAAGGCGCGGCTACCAACAGAAGGGACTAAGAAGAAGCTCATCCAGGGACAGTTCCTGGTGGTCACACCGAACTTTAAGTTAACTTGATTTAAGAAGCAAGTTTAACTAACTCTCCTCAGAGAACCCCCCCCCCCGCCCTACCCTGGTGTATCCCAAAGCACAGAAATAGTCCTCGCCCTTGAGAAATACACCCAAGTGAACTCCTTCCAGCACTCCCCTGAGTCAAAGGATTCAAGCATTGACTCATCGCTCGCCAGGCGAATTATTCCCAGAGTAACCCGAAGGGTAGAAGAAACATTATTTCCCTGTCCCGTGGTGAGATCATTTCCTCCAGAAGGCGTGCGTCTCTCCATCTGTCACACGCTCCAAAGTCCTCCGTGGCTTTAAAACTATTTCTCCCGTCCGAGCATATCTGGATGCTGATCCACGCGTCGGCTCGGAAACAACATTCTTGAGGTAACAACTATTGAGTTCAACTATTGAATCGCGTAAGGTATTTAAACCCCTCGTATATTTTTCGTTGAGGTCAGTTGCATTTAAGATTAAAGTGAGCTGTGGTTAACCATTACTATGAATTCAAGTATGTAATTTAGAAAGCCTCACTTAAATTAGTTTAATTCATGTATGTGTATTTAGTGTGTTAAATTTCATTGGTTCATGTTTTTAATTAAAGTTCTAGTTTCCTTAGAAACATTTTTATTCAATCCTCGATACGCTCAGCAAGGCACTAGGAACTCTCAAAGATTAACGTAATAATAATAGTCATAATAATCAGATAATCATAACAAAAAAATAGATATATAGTACTCTTAGAGATAAAACGTAATCACGTAGTTTTGAAGTACGTAACCAACACATACGTACAAACTCTAGCCATCACTCGGTCCTTCCTATACCACGACAATTACAATCCGGTCTCCGAACCGGGCACGTCGCGTAATCTCCCTTACCAAGTGGTGTATTGCTACCAACTCAGCCGTGAAGACAGACGCAGTGCCTGGCAGAGCCCCGCTGACTTTAAACAGAGGGGATACGGTGCGGAAGCCGACCCCCTCTTGGGACTTAGAGCCATCCGTATACACTGGCACCGTTCCAGCATGATACGAGGTGTCCTCCAAAAAGGTCGAACGCAATACTCCCGGCGTTGTACAAGCTTTGAGACCAGAGGCGTGGCGACAAATAGCCAAAGGTGGTACTCTCCAGGGTGGCGTCCTGGGCAGAACCAGGCGCGCTACCGGCCCGAGAGCTATACCTAGCTCTCGAAGGAGTTTCCTAGCCCTAAACTCAAAGGGCTTAGGGTATGACTGGCGTCTCTCGGCGGCATAGGCACCGTCGAAATCAGCCTTAGATGCAGTGAGAGCTGTTGGCGACTGAGGGAGGCGCCGGGGTCGCGCGTACAGGCGAATAATGCACTGTACAGGGAGTACTCCGGACGAGAACGAAGTCCATACCCGAGTGATAGATGCCTGTCCGTGTCTATCGTCTGTCGATGAGAACTTTGGCCTTAGGTACGAACGAGGACGGGCAGAGAGGTGACGCGTCGCGTTCGTAGCTGGAAGCCGTTGGGAGGCGGAGCAGGGCGAACGATACTGTACGTGGCTTCTAACCAAGATGGGGCTGTATGATACTAAGTTTTCAAAGCTTTTTACGAAGTATTTATACTGCCTCAGTGAAAGCAAGTCGCCAGAGGCCTCCGAAACGGGGACGGGATCTCATTAGACTTGGCGCGCCAGGGGGGAGGGATATTCTTGGCTAGCACCATAGGCTCGCGCAAAAGTCCTCGAGGCTGTAGGTCTGGCGCCGATCAGACGATGCGAGGGGGAGAAGGGACACGGCTGCGCGAAGTTACCGCTACTCCCTTGGGGCTGTCTGGGCGTGCAGGTGCATATTTTCTCAGGCGCCACGGGTATCCGTTGGGTTAGTGGGGGAGGGGTAACCTTTTCTCTCTGATAATTCTCCTTTAGTATAATGAGAGACATTATGCAAAAGAAATGACAATCAGGGACGTATCCAAGGGGGGCCCAGGTGGCCCGGGCTCTCCTCCATGACTAGGGGGAAATTCCACACAGTGTGCCTGGCCTGTATCGCTTTTCGAGTCGGCACCTCGTGTTTTGAGTCGCGGCGGACACACGACACGTGCGCTTGACTCGCTGACCAGTCAAATCGCGCACCTTGACTCACACGCCTGGCCTTTCCGCTCTTTGTCAGCTGGCCTGAGCTGGGGTGCATGTGATCGCTGGCATCTTTCACTTTCAGAACTAATTCCAGCATCCTCTCTCTCTCTCTCTCTCTCTCTCTCTCTCTCTCTCTCTCTCTCTCCCCTCGCAACTACACCAACATCATCTTCGCGTCATCCTCTCTCTGAAACACAGCAGTGCAAAAGTAAGTGATTTTTTTATTATATATTGTTACGGACATGGGATGATCTGACCGGCTGGGTTTTTCCATGCGATGCATTAGTTCCCTCTCATTCAAAGGGCGTGTACCATGAAGCGAGTCGGTGATATGAAGATGACCTCGTTCTTCAAGACCAAAGTGGCCAAGACGAGAGGTGATTGTGAGCGTGATGTCAATGAGCTGGAGCAACAGCCAGGCACTTCGACATCGACAGCCTGTAGATCCGACAGCGAAGCTGAATCTCACCATGAGGAGCAGGAGGTTAAGGAACTCACTTCTCTTTTTTCGCATGGCACACTGGCACTCCCCGCAGCTCCAGTAGACGTTGCCAACTTCATTGGAAACAAGGTGGCCACAGACTCCGAGAAAGTGGCCTTAATCAACCAGACTGCCCCGTCTGTCGAATCGCTACCTTGATTGAAGAAGGTGGTCATAAGAGGCGATTCTAACCAAGCTGGTGCATCACATACCCCTGGCTGAAGTACTCGTTGCTAAACGAGGGTGGATACTGCGTTAAATGTGCGCTGTTTGGCTGAAATACGGGCAGGGTTGGAGACCATAGACTGGGCACCTTGGTATTAAAGCCGATGTACAGGCACAAAAAAGTTACCCAACTGCCCAGGAGTCACAATAAGCACGGATATCACGCGACAGCTATGGCGAAAATGGAGGGGTTTGTTGAAACTTTGCGAAGCCCGACGAGGGCTGTCGATACCATGCTGCAGGTGAAGAAGAAGAAGTAGCAAATCGACACCAAACGGTGCTTGTTGGTTCCGATCATTAAGAGCATCCTCTTCTGCGGACGAAATACGCTGCCTCTCCGAGGGCAGCGATATGACGGTCCATTGGACCTCTTTATTCCGAGCAAAACGGGAGAGGAGTCTTCAGAGCACTTCTGCGTTATCGAGCCCAGGGAGGAGATGCCGACGTAAACCGCCTCCTCACCAGCTTGGCCAGCCGAACCAACTCCACCCTTATTAGCAAAACCATTCAATACGAGCTGATCGATATCACAGGTGGGTGGCACTGCAACATATGTCCAAAAAATAGGTCTCTTATTCCCAAACTAGAATTCATGCAATTTCGACATTATGAGCAGGTGTCAACATAATCAGATTTCGCTTTACAGATCGATTGGTGCTGGAAGAGGTCTTAGCCGGAGTGTCAGGGGTATTCGCAGTGCTAATGGACGAGACCATGGACGTCTCAAGGAAGGAGCAAGCCACCATTATCTTTCGACACGTTGAATAGGACATCAAGGAGGACTTTCTCACTTTCTTCCATGCTGAGAACTTCACCGGTGAATCCCTGGCCCAACTGCTCATTCGCACCGTATTTGGCCTTGGTTTGGACATGTCAAACTGCCGGGGCTTCGGCTTCGACGTAGCGGGAGTGTCATGATGGGAAAGTTCAGCGGTACCCCCTTGCCAAACCGATCCACTGCTTTAATCACCGACTGAACCTGGTGGTGACCAAGGCTTGCGATGTGAAAGAAATGAAACTCGCCCTTCAGACGCTCAACAAAGTTCATAACTTCATTTACTTCAGCAACATGCGGACGCTTCGGTTCTCCCAAATCGTGAAGCTTTCCTCAGCTAAGCAGAAATTGTTGCCCTTGTGTCCCACCAGATGGGTTGAGCGGCATGATGCAGTCCTCCTGTTCATCAAGTTCCATCGCGGTCTTCATGGAAGAGGAAATGAAGCTGGATGCCAATGCTGGCATCTTACTCGCCGCGATTAGGGACTCTCGCTTTCTCATTGGGCTGTTTGTGGCGGAGTCAGTTTTGGCCCACACACTCGAGCCGAGCAGGACCCTGCAGAAGAAGGGCGGTGACTTGGCATTTGTGTACGCACTGATTCATGAGATCGAGACTGTTTTCGCCAAGTTCAGAAGGAATGCCGAGGAGCACTTATTTCCACAAGGTATTTGCAAAATCCAAGGATCTCCGGATTGAAGTGAATTCAGTTCACGATGACGTCCTGTTCCCCGAGTTTGTGCAGAACAGCCACAGCGCGCGAATATCCCGGGCAGGACTGCTGAGGAGTACTATCGACGCTCGGTCTATATGCTGTTTGTTGACCAAGTGATTGCCGAACAGAAGAGAAGATTCGAGGAGAATACCGTGCCAGTTGCTCTCTGGTTGAAGGAGCTTCTCAAGGGCCCGAAAGCAGACGTGGATGCCGTCTTTAACGCCGCTAAGCTCTACGAGAGAGCGATGTTGAGTCACTGGTGCTCATTCAGGCGGAGGCACAGCGATGGATAAATTCCGCTCCGGTCTTCGGGACTGTCAAGAATGTGAAGGAGTACGCCGATACCCGTATGTTCCCGAACATTGCGAAGCTCCTGACCATCTTAATGACTCTGTCGGTCTCTAATGCAGAGGCCAAACGCTCATTCTCAGCATTGAAACGGCTAAAGACGTACATGAGGAGCACCATTGGCCAGGATCGCCTCCACGGCCTCGCACTACTAGCCGTCCACAATAACATTCAAGTTTTAATGATCGAGTGATTGACAAGTTTGCGGAGAAAAACCGCCGTCTCCTCTTCACTTACTCGTAGGCAAATGACATTGGGCATGGGCCTACGCTTTTGAGAAAGCCTACTCCTGAAAAATAAAAATAGTTTTCTATTATGTGCCTTGTTACTTAAGTGGGCGAAATGACTTGCAAGTAGCCTACATCATTATAGTTTACACTACATGTGCATAATCATCATGTATGCCTATAACTTATTCGTATGTATTCATCACTGATTATTTATACGATCATACATGTAGTACTCGTAAAAATATGTACCATAATAAGCAGTATAAACAAATTTCCACTCATAAAAATCCTGGTATCGCCCCCCTTCCTTCTGGATCCGCCACTGATGATAAGGTTTAAAAAAGAACAAAAAGAGCAAATATTCCAAACAGAAGAGTAATTGTAATTTACTTAAACTTGGATAAAAACATCTGATATGTTCCTATGTGGCTGGAAGTTGAAGAAAGTTGTAAACCACATTGCTCTTCGTAGGAATTCAGTGCTATGGATTAAAGATTAGTTAAGGGAGATCAAAATGACAGAACTGCATTGCATACCGGGTATTGCAAAAGTCCTGTTACACTCGTTATGACGCTCTTAACAAAGAACACAATGATAGTTTTGATGTAGTTAGACACGTTTTTATTGTTTAAACATAAAAATATGTGTTTAAATTGTAATATTATTAAATGTGGCTGCCCTCTGCTACGGGCACTCTCTCCATGTGAGGCCCGAAGGGCGCGCACACGTTGTGAAAGAAGTCTTTCCTCACGCTGGTCCACACGCGATTGAGGGAGGACTTCAGCTCGTCAACGTTGAAGGGGTAAACATTGCAGGCCTTGCCCTAAACATGCGCCGCCCACACGATGTAGTAGAGGGTATTGAGGTTGGACGACTGTGGCGGCCAAAGGTCTTTCCACCAGAAGCTCATGTTCGACTTTAACCACTCCTGCACGGTCTTGGTCGTGTAGGCGAGGACACCGTCCTGATAAAACACGTAGTCAGCCTTCTTTATGATCTTTCTCGCCCAGGGCAGTACTTTCGTAGGCCAGTATGTCCCTGTAATCGGCAGCGGTGAGCCTGTAGCCGGCTGAGAACTACACAGGCAACATCTTCTCGACATTCGAAGCCACGACGCGGAGCATCATCACGGATGCCGGGTGCTTGGTCGTGGATACTTACCGGACGTCGGAGACATCCTGACCGAAACTTACCACGCTGTTGTTCTGCTTGTTGATAATCGGATCGACCGTGAAGGTTTTTGCATCAGAAAAAAAATGAGAATTCGATTACCATGACTCTTCAAGTCGTTGAGAAGGCGACGACAGCACTCACGCCATTGTTCTCACATACGCTCGGTGAGTAGAGACCTTTCCACACAGCTAAAGCTCTTTCCGCCCTCCTCCTTGACGGCCATGGATACTGTGGCCACGGAGATGTTCTTCTTCATCACGAGCGTAGTCATTCTGAGCTTCGGACCAATTTCGAAGGCCTTTCTCACAGCCAAACGGTTGGTAACTTGAGGTCTGCCTGGACGAGGTCAATCTTTGAGATCTTCCCAGTTTTGTTTAACCTCTATGCGACTCTATGGACGGTCATTCGACTGACGTGGAGCCACTGGACGATGTCGGACTTGTTACGGCCCGCGTGCAGGTGAGCAGACATCTCGATTCTTTTCTCTTTCATCTCGACACATCTTCACACAATGAAAAAGACGTTGCTAAAAAAGTAGAACTTTAAGTTTGTTTGACGGAACTTTTTCTATGGCATACGTAATCCTCTTGAAAGATATAAAAAAAACCCCGAGTGTAACAACTTTTGCAAAACTTGGCAAGAGAAAAGCATCGCAACCTCACAGTGGAAAGGCATTATTAGTGAAATGCAACAGTTATTTTCGGCTTGTGGACTACGGTCTATCCAGCTTTGGCAACGGCATTTTGGTCTAAAAAAATTATTAAAGTTTCCAGGCCATGTCATCATTATTATCACTAACTCTATAATTTCAAAAAGGTTTTTTTTTGAGTATTTGAATAATAATTTCATCTTAGTTTGGTTATGACTTATGTTTTTTATCAAAGTCATTTCTAATAATTCTTTTATAATATCAAAAAACAAAATGGTGGAGTTCAGAAATAAATATAAATATCGAAATTTTGTGAATCTTTTAAAACCCAAAGAATTACAAATGGTGAAGTTCAGAAAATTTATTTTTATATATCTTCTTCTATAACTGTATGTATTTTAGCAAGGTGATATTTTTAAAGGGGAAAAATTTAGTTTAGAGTTCCTTATTAAAATTATTATAATTGGCGAAATTCAGAAAATTTATAAAAATTTAACCATGGCTGCTTTTTTTAAGATTTTAAATTTTAATCTTAACAGCGAAGCGCAAGCTCCCCATGTAGGGGGGAAGGGCGAATCTATTGCCTGGTCTCCTAATAACTTACGCTTGGTCTATTATTTTCACATCGATGCTTTTTTCTATGCCTAAAGACTAGAAAAACAAGGTCTGATGACCAAACTCGCGTGCTCTTCCTTATTCTGATTTATGACTTTACGACCTTGAAAACTTTCAATAATTCCGGACTAACCTTGGGAGGACCTTGGCAATTATATCATTCGAAGGGACGAAGGAGGATGTAAAACAACATAAGGCTTTCAAATTACGTTAGAATTGGCCGAATAGTTACGATGTTATTGCAAAAGAATTCCCTGGTTAACCTTGGAAGGACTTTTATATTAAACAACTCTAAAGAGAATGCAAAACAACATAAGGGTTTCAAATTTCGTTAGAATCGGCCGAATAGTTACAATGTTATTACCAAAACAAAAAAAAAGCAAAACCAGGACCGACCGACATAGTGAGATGTAGAGGTACACACGACTAAAACTTTTAGCGGGATTCTTTTTAAATACGGAAATTTATTATCTTCACAATTTTTTTTATCTTCATCTAAATTTGATTTAATAATTTCATTTTTCTTTAATCGTTTCTAGGAGCCAGTAGTTATTTACTCCTGATAAAAATTGAAAGTATATTTTAGAAATAACCGATAAAACTTTCGACTATGCGAAAAGATAAATTAGAAAAACAGCCATGCCTAAATTTTAATACATTTTCTGAATTTCTTTTTGTTTATAAAAAATTCCAAAATATTCGATACTCATATTTATTTCTGAACTTCACCATTTTTGGAAGGGGTGGTCAAACTGTAAAGGAACTCTTAGAAATAACTTTGGTAAAAAAGTTAAAATATACCTAAGTCATAACCAAACTAAGAAAAATATCTATTATCTATTACACTAGGGAACAATGTATTTGGTAAATTGACAAAAGTACATTTTCCTACCTAATTCGAGCATACTGAATTCAAATTGAAATCAGATTCTCTAAATGCTACAGATTTTTCGTAATAACTAATATTATACAATAATTTTCATTTTATCACGCCTATCATCATGCCCTGAAGTAATTTTGAATCATTTTGCGTTATTTATAGTAAAGCAGGGTTTTTTTTGCACAAACATTTTATTGCATATGAGAAGAAACTTGAATTATACATTAGGATTACAAATACTGAAATCAAATAGTCAAATAGATGCTAATTTATTAATGACCGTACATCAGGCTGGAGGACCTCTTCTTGATTTCAATCGGGCCAAAATTTGCGTTTGTAACTCTTTTTCTTGTAAGTCTTCTCTGGCTGATCCCTTCTATTCGTCCAGCAGTAGTCAGCCATTATGTGTCTATCCCAGTGACCTTGGTAGCGCTCTTCCATCGTCATCAAATCCTGATGGAAGCGGTCCCCTTGTTCGTCGCTCACGGCTCCCAGATTCTCTGGGAATCGTTCGAGGTGACTATTTAGGAAATGGAGCTTCACACTCATGTTGCATCCCAGATCACAATATGCTAGAAGCATATTAGTAACCAGATCCTCGTAATTATGCGCTCTTTTGTTTTCCAAGAAGTTACGAACAACGGCAGAAAATGAGAGCCAGGCTGCCTTCTCTTTTTCATTCATGGTGTTCACGAATCTAGAATCACTCTAAAGTCTTCGGATTTGGGGACTATCAAATACTCCTGCTTTTATTTTTTCGTATCACAAAGCAGGAAACTACGATACTATGTGCTGAAAATAATCATTGTCAGTGCTCAACGCCTTGACATACTGCTTCATCAATTCCAGTTTGAGATGAAGTGGAGGGAAAACGATCTGCTATCGACTTACGATTGGCTCATTAACAATGTTTGGCATTCCTGCTTCCAAAGTTTCCCGAACTGGCCAATCTTTTAGAACCAGTGTTTGTCACGGGCTCGACTGTTCCACGTACAGATATAGCATGGAAACTTTGTATATCCTTTCTGCTGGCCAAGGAGGAAGTTGACCATCTTAAAGTCTACATATATGATCCAATTGTGTTCACGGTACTTAAGTAAATCCATGACTATTCTTATGTCATCGTGAGTTTCTCACATATGGACAGAGTGACCGAGAGGAACTGCACCAAAGTCATTGCCATTATGCAAAAGGACACACTTGAGGCTACGTTTGGAGCTACCCAAAAATAGTCTTGACTCAGCAGGGCTATAGGTGCCAGGTCTCAACTCGTTAAACAGACCTGGAATATCGTGGCAGTTTACAGAGAAATACTTAACAAATGTACTCTCCTTTGTTTGGTAATATGATACTCGTACCGACCTGTCAAGCCTTTCACTCAACCTGGAGGCTAAAAGTTCTGCAGGTTTCTTGGACAGCGCCAAATCACGTATCAGGTCATTCAAATCCTCTTGATTGAAAGAGTGATGAGCTAATGACTTCAGCATCTGATGATGAATCTGCAGACTCTGAATCCATACCGTGGACGTCCATATCAGGTACATCATTTTCATCCCCGGAGGAAGCATATCCACTGAAAATCGTAACTGGTAAAGACTCAGAATGAGATACTGGCCAGATCGCCGAGGAGATGTTGGGGTAGTCGATCTTGTGCCGATTTTCCTTGCCAATCCCTTTTAGTATTCACCAGACAAAAATAACAATCCGATACATGATGCTTTGGCACTCGCTACACCATGGGGATTCCAAAAGGAAGATTATTTCTCTTTCCTTTTGTACACTCACGAAGATGTTCCACACAACTATGGCAAACAGCATGTGGGGCCCACTTCTTATCTTGATCACCAAGAGAAACATCAAAATATGCCATATAAGTGCGGATCACAAAGTTTCATATATTGTGCATTTAACGAACTAGCATGTAACAGCCACATATGTAGCAGAAGGTTTCAGGATCATTAACGCAATTTCCTCTTGACGAAGCCATCACTCTAACATTAGACCTGAAAAAAGAAACAATAATATCAATATTTTGCACAATAACACTTATTACTATCTTACTACTACTATGTACTGTGAAGTATTTGCATTCTACAAGCACCCTCTCTTTCCTTCCGGAGGGCAGTTTTCGGGGAAACGATAAAATAGAAATTACAGAATAACTATAGCATGTAGGTAAAAATGGATTATATATTTGAAATCAGCATGAAAAAACGAATTGGCAGATAAATCTAAGTCACCAGAAAATGTGATTAAAATTGTTCCCCTGTGTTATTATTATTTAACCCAGCCCAAAATCCCGTTCTTAAAATATAGTGTTGTGGAAAAAATAAATAAATACTAATTTGCGACAAAAAAAGTCGAAATTTATGACTGCCGCATAATCGCACGAAAAGTGACTAAAGAGAATGAAAGTACGAAGTGATATTGTAGTGATCGGATATGTAATAGGTAGGCTACTGGCACCAAATTGCAAGGTTCAATAGGCCCAGCAAACACCTGCACAAAATGTACGCGTGGTGGTCTTATTAAATCCTAGCATACTAAACTCATATAAAATAAATGTCTAAAATTGGAATATGGAATTGAGAATGCATAGATTAATTTGCACCTATGAATTTGAATACAAAATAAGGAATGTAATATATTTGTTAATATATATATATATATATATATATATATATATATATATATATATATATATATATATATATATATAAATATAAATATATATATATATATATATATATATATATATATATATATATATATATATATATATATATATATAAGGCAAGCACCGTTGGAAGTGAGCGCAAGACAAACAAAAAATGTACAAACGCACAAAAGGTCAGAATCACTTGGGTTAATAAGACAAGGCGTAAATAAACATTTCACGTCTTGGAATAAATTTCTCGAAGACGGAAGTCTACAGAACACCTGGCTAAATACACCCGATGACTAAAGGGAATTATATCACTAAGCTGCGACAAACGTATCCTGTTATATATATATAAAACTTGAGAGATGTAATTAAATTGCAATACACAGCCGTTCAAAACTCCGCCCAGGAGTGCAACTAATGAGTCCCGACGACAGATTTATCCCGCAGGCAAGTCTAGGCCACGTCCCCCTAGAAATGCAGCCGTATATAAAGGCGAGCAATGAGAAGAATACAAGAGTTGAGAATTAAGCATTATAATTGTTATTAAGTATTGTCATACCTGTATTAGCATCTACGGCACCCTTTTTAAATTTACCAAAACTTGTCGTTCCAGAATTTAATACTTGATGTTGAGTATATATTGACTGCTAGCCGCCCACAAAGTAACTTCATGGCGTGCCGTTTACCCCGTTATGGACCAATATTAAAATAAAGTATATATATTTTGCAACGTCCTTCTCTACCTCGATTACCCTAAACCTTCGGTCAACCCAGCCAAAATAAGAACACTGTGAAGAATTCATCTATGGGGGGGGAGGGGGATGAAGAGGTTTTGTTGGTTTGTATGATGATTTGGATGATGAGAGGATCACCTTGATATATTTATATTTCACCTAGTTTTGTGATCCTCTTTGCTATTGCGCTCCCCATAAGATTGTTGTGAAACGTTGATCGTTAAACCGGATTTGGGTGATATGATAACGTTCCGAGAAATTATTACCTGACTCCAAAAAGTAATGGATGAATATTTTTGGATGGGCAATGAGTACAAATTCTGATGTGATTTTGCCTTGGAGTAAAATGGTGATAAAAACAAGACTGCAGTTTTATTTATTTAGTGGCTTTGGGTAGCAAATGGAGGAGGAGTTCGAATTAGTTTGATCATCGATTTAACTGGCTTATCTTTGAGGATGCTTAAATACAACTCTCTGAATGTTCGTTGCTTTGGTACGATGAAATAATAATACTCGTGTTGATGTAAGATCGGTTGCGTGAAAGCTATCTACTAATGCGGAGTAAATGATTTGATTGGTATGACCCAAGCGATATGTGAAACTGCTCCTCGAAATGATTGTCTCGAATGAATAATCTCCAATGAATGATTTGTCTCGAATGATCTCACTCCTCCTCGATTTGCAGGTTTTATACTTGGAAACATTTACAAACATATATATATATATATATATATATATATATATATATATATATATATATACATGAAAGAGAAATTTGACGGAATGAGCAATGAGACAAGAAACAGGAGTTTTTTAGAGGTAAGAGAAAGGGACATTAGAAGAAGACCAGAATCATAGAGAGCAGAGGGCGGCACAATGAAGGCAATCCTTTACCGAGAAGACAGAGATAACGCCAGGGAAAAAAGTTTGAAATTCCTGGCCGGGACTCGAACCCGGGTCTGCTGATTGCCGGTCAGATGCTCTACCGCTGAGCTACCAGGCACAGTGACACTACTTCGCCCAAAGCGTCACCCCATCAAACCCAGTATCTCTCTAAGCTAGGAACCTCCAAGGAATTTTTATACCTCATCTTCTTACCCGCTCACAATTTAAAGGCTCATCCCCAAGTCACATACAAAGAAGAAGGAGCAAGTGCAAGTTCTGCGGGTGATAACAACCACCACAGTGCTTTCGCCATATTTATTTTCTGCCTTTCAAAACAATTTTAAAGACAGAAATAAAGGTGCAGAAATAAAGGTTTCTGCACCTTTATTTCTGTCTTCAAAATTGTTTTGAAAGGCAGAAAATAAATATGGCGAAAGCACTGTGGTGGTTGTTATCACCCGCAGAACTTGCACTTGCTCCTTCTTCTTTGTATGTGACTTGGGGATGAGCCTTTAAATTGTGAGCGGGTAAGAAGATGAGGTATAAAAATTCCTTGGAGGTTCCTAGCTTAGAGAGATACTGGGTTTGATGGGGTGACGCTTTGGGCGAAGTAGTGTCACTGTGCCTGGTAGCTCAGCGGTAGAGCATCTGACCGGCAATCAGCAGACCCGGGTTCGAGTCCCGGCCAGGAATTTCAAACTTTTTTCCCCTGGCGTTATCTCTGTCTTCTCGGTAAAGGATTGCCTTCATTGTGCCGCCCTCTGCTCTCTATGATTCTAGTCTTCTTCTAATGTCCCTTTCTCTTACCTCTAAAAAACTCCTGTTTCTTGTCTCATTGCTCATTCCGTCAAATTTCTCTTTCCTGTACTATATTGTAATATAGTCTGCAATGCAAGGTTTCTGCACCTTTATTTCTGTCTTCAAAATTGTTTTGAAAGGCAGAAAATAAATATGGCGAAAGCACTGTGGTGGTTGTTATCACCCGCAGAACTTGCACTTGCTCCTTCTTCTATATATATATATATGTATATGTATATAAATATACAATACTTTTGAAAACCTTTTCTCTCGTGAGAAAATATACTGTAATGATGAAGTTTGGTCAGATGATTTTTTGCCTTCCTTAACAAAATAGAAATATAATATTGTGGTTGTAATTTGATGTTCACCGAATGTCGTTACGATAGAGTTAACTCATTTTAAGGTTCCCTTTTGTAACCACAGAATAATTAGTCCCATTCCCAGTTTACATTTTCATCGCGACTTTGGTATTTTCGTGAAACCAAAAATGAGAACGATTCTAAAATATCTTGTTACATCTTAAAATGTTTCATTTGAGTTTCTTTTTGTTTAGTCCTACCCACATAAATTTATTTACATTAGCTGAGTGTACACATTAATACTTCATGGGTTTGTGTGTGCGCATATTGTGTGCACGACATCTTTGGAGTCAGATACTTAATTCACCTTCACCACAGACTGGTGACACCTATAACTGGTGACTCTTTATTCAATAACACCAATAATATCAATAATATTGCGAAAGGCTTATTATAGGAATAATAAAATTTAGTTTAGAAAAATGAAAAGTTTTGAACAATGGCTTTTCGAATTAAGAATTTTCTTACGTTACATTTGGCTTGTTTTGGCCCTTTTTCCCAGAGAGGAAAAGGTTTAAGTCATATTAAGGAAAATAAATAAATGTACCAAGTAAAGGGTCCAGTCCTCGGAAAAGTGAACAAAACTTTCCTATTTAGAGAATAAAGTGCAGCCTCCCTCATATTGTCGTTCTTCAATTTTTCAGAAAAGCTAATTATTTTAGAGAACGTTCCAATTCTGGTGTCAATAATGACCAAGGCATGTAATAATACGAGACGGTAGACAGTCCAAACTTGAATGTTTTCAAACGCAGATTAGATGATTATATGGGAAGGGAGGGTTAACTCTGGGAGTATTTTGGACTCATTCATGTGGGTGCAGTTTTTTATTATTGTATATTATGTTTGATTTGGATTTTGACGAGTCTTGATGATGCTTTTTGTTTTTGACACATTCTTGTGTATGGTTCTAATTGTACATTGTAGATGCATGATCTGACACAATCATATGGATTGTTTAAATTGTATATTGTAGATGCATGATCTGACACAATCCTATGGATGCATTTTATGGGTGGGTTTTGATAGATGCGGATGACTTTTGATAGGCCCTTGTGGCTTTTGTCATTCGTGAAATTATGTTATTGTATGTTAAATAAATTCAGATTTGTGCTAAATAGTTACCCAGCTTGAAACAAATTCTCTGAACATTTTCTACAGGAATTCAATTTACATTAAGTGGAGAACTATTTCATTTTTTCATTGAAAGGAAAATCTATTGTATTGGTGTGGTGATCTAAGCTTCATGTAACCTTATAGGTATAATTGCCTAATGGGTTACACTACATTACTTTGTTAACTTAACCTGATTAGAATGGGTATGTTTACTTATATCGTTTCTCTTTTATTTTCAGACTGTATTGGTTTTGTTAGTTGAATAAAGCCTAGAGAAAGGTATTGACGCTGTATTATGATTACCACATTTGGACACCATCAAAAGATGGAAGAAAAATAGTTGGAATGTACACGTACCAAGAGATAGACCAAATACTACGAAATTACTTCTTACCCTCTCAAAACACATCAAAATAGATTATAAAACTGATTGGATTGACATTATAAAAAATTACATATAAATTAATATGACGAGCCTTGAATGTATATTCTCAAATTCGTTGATCATAATTTTTTTTAATCCTAAAATTTGATCCATCAAGTACCCATTAATGACGTGGGGAATAGATCCATTGTGATTATAAAAGAGGAAAAACGATCATTCTATGTGATGGAGCACAAGGGCGATATATTTAACACTTATCGTAAGTAATTGTATGACATTGTATACTGCTTTTAGTACACTCTTTCTCTCTCAACTCCTACCTCCCTATAAAATGTACAGAACTCAAAACATCGCTATCATTCTCAAGCCTTTATCAAATAAAGTTAATTTTGGAGAAGACTTCCCAAGTTCACTTTAAGCTAAGGACCAATACGTTCGTTATATATAGCCTTATTTTAATAAATAACTATAGAAATAAAATTAAATCTGTTTGGATTACCCTATCATTTTTTTTTATTACTATAATTAACTTTTCTCAAAGGTACTAACGTGGGTTACACACACATGTATTAAGGTTGATTTGGATTGATCTTGCCTTTCTTATTCTTCACTGTAGAATTTTATTATTTTGCAATGCAACTATGATCCGAAACTTATTGGCTTGATGTGGCCATGTTTGGAAGGGCATTTAAGATCACAGTCTATGTGTATAGGTTGACAAGCTGGCTTCTTTATGCACTACATTGCCGCTCTATTTTCTTGTCTCTTCTTTAACGAAATAATATCGACATCCTGTTCTTTATGTCCTTGATTTTTACACTTTTTTATTCATAGAAAAACACGCTTTTATTAGTCGTTGCACTAATATGATGGAATCAATAGCGGGTCCAGGATAAATATTACGGGAGGGGGGCTAACATAAATTCCACCTTTTGAGTAGTCTTAGAAAGGGCATTTATCATTAGTAATGTTTATCTTACACACCATTGATAATAAATAACAGTAACTCACACAGGAGGGAACACTAACTCATTCAAATCCGATTTTTTTCCACGCATCAGAAAATTGTGAATTCTAGTTTATTGTATATTTGGGATATCAACTAAGGTATAATACTGAATTTAATAATTATTTTTGATTTACCTGCATTTTAGACATGTATCATATAAGGTACATTCGGTCGCACCGGTTTAAAAAACTTGTTATATGTATTCTATATTATTACATAATTTTTATGAATACCAAAATACAAATGTGGTTTAAAAGAGAAATACAAACTGGTCTGAAAGGGGTAATAACAGCATAAAATACACAATATCGGTCACAGAATTTCACATAAACATCGAGTTCCTGTTCATTCGGGCAAATACATTAAATACGCTGTCTAATCTAACATCAATTTTGTTGTGAACATCGACCAGCGCCAGGCCGTTGAGGCGTTCATGACCCATGTTATTCCTTAAGTAGGTTTTCGGTTGTTTCAGGCCCAAAAAATAACGCTCGGCCTCCGTATTTGAGACTGAGAGGGTGATCACAACTTGAAAGAGCATGGCCAGGTTCGGATACATTCGGATCTGGGCGTGGGAAAGACGTTCTCCAATGGAGTCAAACTTGATTGTTGACGAAAGCCAGCGCTCTGCTTACGCCTTGACTAGGTTCAAGGCCTCGATTTCAGCATCGTAGAGATGTACCACTTCCAATAAACAGCAAAATTTCCGTGGACGCAGATGAGCAAATGTTTGATGTTGAAGACGACCAAATAGTGTCGTTTCCGAATCGGCTCTGACAGCTCACTCAAAACCTGGTCAAAGAACGGGACAGAGACAGACCAGGGGTAATATTTCTCAGCTGTCTGATAGGGTACGTTCGCTCACTAAGTTTACCAGTTTGCCGCTTACAAACCCGAGTCACAGGAATGGTATCATGTGACCAGCCGATCTTCTGGAGGAGTTCCTCTGACTACTTGAAGACGTCGGGGAAGCTGGTGAGTGCACCTTTCCGGGTTTTGCTGAGATACGTCTCTACTTCACCGATCGTAGCGTTTGTGTTGTAACGAGATCGACCGTAATAGACTGCAGGGTTTGGCTCGGCTCCACGGGGTGACCTTAAACCGGCTCAGCAATGACTAGGCCAATCTGAAAACGCGGCTTTCGAAGTATGACCAGTAGGAGTCGCGTCCGAGTTGCTCTAATTCTCGAGGAAGGTGGCAATAACCGGCAGGAATTCCACGAACACAATGACTGAATTGTGTCATTGTGGGGGACGCCTAATCAAGTCACTTCGTTGTTCACTATGGGCTAATAAAAGGAAAAATCTGGGGTGCTTCAGCCGATTCAGTCTCCCCCTGGATCTGCGCTTACATGGAATAGTCTTTTTTCCCCTATCATTGAAGCATGTTTACCACCTAGTCATTAGAGTCTTTCTCAAAATGCAATTATATACAATCACCACAACAATAACTTAAATTTTACCTACTAATTTAACATTTTCCTTAATACGTATTTCGTAGGCATAAAGGTATATCAATTTTATTCAAGGCCACTAGAATAATAAAAGCACACGGGGACTAAAAAGAAATGGGGAGGAAGGGAAAACAGACACTGGAATATTGTAGTGACCAAGATTAATTGGAAGAATAATAAAAGTGTACACTATATGATAATAAATTAGATGTTGCTTATAATTACAATAAATAATATATTTAGGCACATATATAAAAGATGATAATCTGAATTCTTTCAGCTTATTGGCAAATTTATAAAATATATTTGCTACCCATATATTTTAGTTTTCTTTTGTTAAAGAAAACTTAATTTTGTGGCTAACGTTTGTTTGGGGCTGATTTTGAATCGTAATTAGTATAAAGGATGGTACAAGCATTTTTTACTCAAGTGGTGGCTCAGCCGAAAAAGTGGATATTTGTGTGTTTATATTTCGTTCACCCGTGCCTGAATATTCATGCGCGTTTGAGTCATATTTGAAATATACCCTGCGCCATTTAAATGTATAAAAAAAGGTTATAAAAAAGAGTAAAATAGGAACAAATATATTGATAAATAAAAATGACTCCAAATGAGCATAATAAAAAGATATTGAGTGAAAAACAAAATAAAAATTCAATTCAGACATTTCTAACGTCAGACCCAACCCCCACCCCTATTATAATTAGCAAAACGATTAAAGGCGAAGAAATGATTTTGTTAAATCATTCACTTGTGTAAACGTTAAAACATTATTATATAAACAATTAGGATTATATACTGGGGGGCTATGCCCCCCCAGACCCCGCAATTGATTGAAACTCAAGATCATCGTAGGGTAGTCACCCCATTGTGTTTACCCCCACACGAGCAGTCCCCTTAAATTTACTCCAAAAACGTGAAACATATTGGAACACGGACGAAATAGTTTACGTCCCATCGTTCGCGCCGCTAATCTACATATTTACCTGGAAGTGAGCTTATGATCATCGTCTTGTTGCGAAATAAAGTTTTGACGGATAAGAAGGGTTCCAGATTACAGGGCATGCCACTGCAAAATTGAATGATAGCCATGCCGTTCTAATTTAGTTGATATTTCATAAAGATCTCCCACTGAATCGCCAGCAAAAGAGCCAAAAACTATTAAACTACCTCCGCTATGCTTCACCGTACCTCCAATACAGTGAGGAGCTGTAGTGTACAATAACTGCACAAACGCACGGAGAGAGAGAGAGAGAGAGAGAGAGAGAGAGAGAGAGAGAGAGAGAGAGAGAGAGAGAGAGAGAGAGAGAGAGAGAAGAACAAAGACACATTTTGCCAGGTCGAAGTATCAAAGATGCAATGGTAGAAGCAATAAAATAAGGTCGTTTGGAGACAATTTGTGAATCAGCGGAATCTGATTAGAACGTCTGGTTTGAAGCCCAACCACAATGTAAGGCTATCGCACCAGAACGTGAGAGCAGATAGGCAAGCAGAGTAATTACAGCTGTCTGAAATGGAGAGAGAATTAGTGACAAAAGATGTTTCGCCTTAATGTAAAATTTGATAGGGTCATCTTAGCTTTAAGCAAACGGAGTTTCTGTGATACCCTCGCAGGGAAAAGACCCCCAAAGTAAGATACGAAATGGAGAATTTCAGCTAATCACAGGCTAGACTCCATCCAATCACAGGCTCCGCTGGGCTGACAGGTAGTTAAGCACCGCCTCTGCGACCAAAAGAAGGAGGAGCTACGCGTCGCCTCCAAAATGATGCCCGGTATAAATAAGAGAACATTTTCATTGAAAGATCATTATCATAATTATTATTATTATTATTATTATTATTATTATTATTATTATTATTATTATTATTATTATTATTATAGATTATTATTGATCAATTCATTGATTGATTATTAGACTCTTAATTCACCGCTCTGCGAATCTCCATTATTCTTGCTCTTGCCATTATAACGTGATTTAAAATATTCCGTTGCGCAAATTAATTTTTTACCGTAAGTGTAAACATTTCAAAGTGGTATAAAAATACAAGTGTTTAATTCCTTGCACAAAGGAGCCTTTTACTTACAAACCTTGATCGGTTAATACCTGTCGGACCGTACGTCAAGAAACCTGTAAGCAAGCCACTTTACCAAACCCTTATAGGTTCGTCTAGCAATCAAAACAAGGCCAACATACGGCAAATCTATAGCTGGCGAGCCCATACTTGGCGACCTATAAAGCCATTTGATCACCATATAGGGTACGAAGTTAAATTCTGATTGGTGTATAGTGTTATGGGTTTCGAGTTTCTTCAATGTAATGTACTGCGTTTTGGGGTAATTGGTTACTGAGCGTTAACCTTGAGCTGACTCCATTTGGGGAGGACTATCCTCTCGTTTGATATTGGCGTTGTAGGCTAGGGCAAGAGGATCGGTTGATTTCCCATTAGAAAACGAAATCCCGGAAGGCGGATTATCGCAATCTTTATTGGGCGGAGACTCGGCAGGCCAAGGAGCAATAAATTCGTTTGGTGTATGACAGGTATTTGAGGCAGGCCTACTAATGTTGGAGTATACTTTTGTCCTGCGCTTCCTCTTCTCGAACTGACAGCTGACCTTGTTACTGATGAAGGAACTCCCTTGTGCGTCATTTGAATGTTATTTATCGTGTAGAGAAATGTAGGCGTGGCCCACTGTTGGCCAATCATGTGGTTTGGGCTGAGCTTACTTGAATGGTAAGTTTATTCGTGTGTACAAGGGGATAAAGAGTGTAGTGCCACTGTGCAAGGTGGAATAAGTTTCACGATGAGGCCTCATACATGAGCATCATGTGAATGTAATGAAGTCTTGTAACAGGCACGCTCACAAATATGCACATGCAAATAATTTAAAATATGTATTACAGTTTTCATAAATAATAATAACTCTTTGTATAAATAATATGTAACATCTTAGTAAAATAAGAATGTATAGCTTTTGTAACAAATAACCTATAACAATAGTCCATGTAAATAAGTATATATATATGTTACTTGTAAAGTTCAAGGCGAAAAGAATGAATTCGAGACGTCCACACGTTAGCAAACCTGTGCACATGTACACATACATACACAATAAAACGAAATAAAGCGGTTCCCACAGTCATGATAAAAGGTCATCTGTTCAAACAAGCTTGGTAGCAGGTGTAGAGCCGAAAACGCGATAGTAGCGGCCATTATTTGTTGGCGGGAAAGCGTGAAACGCAAAGTTGCATTTTTGGGAATTCAAGAAAAATTAATATCTATCTCCATGGACACACAAATTAACACGGACTGGAGGAGGCTCCGCCCGAACAAAATCATTGGCTGATGGTAAGCCACGCCCACAGTGCGCCACCGTATATATCATCTTGGGTAGACCGAGAGAGAACAATCTTACAGTAATTCAGCCAATCAGAGTCACCAGCTCATTCACAATTACAGTCACAGACAGTCACAGTCGGAGTTGCAGACAGTAAAAGTACCAACCCAAAACAAGGAATAGGCTCGTCCGAATACATGACACGTCCGTTTCGAATTCATCGTACACCGAAGGCCTTTACAAGCAACATATATATTCTTATATAAATAGACTATTGTTATAGATTCTTTGTTACAAAAAGCTATACATTCTTATTTTACAGAGATTTTACATATTATTTACACAAAGAATTATTATTAATTATGAAAATTGCTAGACATATTTTAGATTATATTCATGCGCATAGTTGTGAGCGTGCCTGTTACAAGCCTTCATAAGATTCACATGATGATCATTTGTGAGGCCTCATTCTCAACCCATTCCGCCTTGCACAGTAGTACTACAAGAGAAAATGAGCTTGGGGCTTTGATTCAGGCCTCTTCTAGATCATTTTATCTTGGGAACAGAGATAATTTTAGGAAATAAGGTTTCGTGTTTCACGGAATTTTAGCGTGGCCTGAATAGTCAGCAAAGATAACGCGAGAAGCTCTTTTGCTCGTGTGAGTGTGTATGCGTGTGACCGTGTGAAAGCGTTTTGAATTCATTTTTGCCTATATACATAGCCTTTACAAGAATATAGTATTTGCATATATTATTTACCTGGTTCATGACAATATGTTATACAATTTCAAGAGATTAATTGGAGATGCATATTTATGTGCGTAACCATTTTAAGACTTCATAGGATTCACATGAAACTCATTTGTGAGTCTTCTTTGTTGATCCTAATCCACCTTGCAATGGGGCTCTACAACTACTTCTTCACTATGTTTGGTAATAAAAAAGTTCAAATTTTGACTAGTCGTCACAAATAACATCTTTCCACTCATATAATGCCCAGTTTGGATTCTTTTGAGCCCAAAGCTAACCTCTTAGCTCTATTAAAAGGTCTCATAAGAGGTTTCTATACACTCACTTGACCGAAAAGCCCCAGCTTCTCTAAGCCTCGCCTCTACCCTTGAGGTGGAGACGGTTGTTTTGTCGGCTCTGTTCAATTGCCGCGATACGAGTTTTTTTTTGTTGCAGTAGAGGGGTGCTTTCGAAAATAGCTCACTGATGATCTTATCCTTTTTCTTCGACGACTTTTTGGTACATCCTATCCGTTGTCTATCCCGTACAGGTATATGTCCCTTCAAACCTCTTGATGTTATTTCCCACTGTAATCAGCGGTATTTTATTTTTTATAGTTTCTTATGACACTCCTTCCTTGCGAAAATTTAAGATTCTTTGCAGTCGAAAAAAAACTTATTTTGAGCACTCGTGAGCCATTCCGGATTTTTCAAGAGGTCTACGTATGTGTTAGAAATAGTTCTGTCAAACAAACTTAAAGTTCTACTTTTCCATCATGTGTCATTAAAAAGTATTTTCCATTGTGTATAAGTGTGTCAAGATGGAAGTGAACAGAATCGAGATCTCTGCTCTCCTGCGCACGGGCCACAACAAATCCGAAGTCGCTAAGTGGCTTCTCGTCAGCCGGATGACCGTCCATAAAGTCGCGGAGAGGCTCAAGAACGGGGAAGACACCAAAGATCTGTGTCGATCGGTTTATGCAATAGGTAGGCTACTGGCATCAAGTTGCAGGATTTAATAGTCCCAGCAAGAAACTCCATAAAATGGACGCGCGGTGGTCTCATTAAATCTTAACACGCGCTAAATACAAAAAGGGTAAACGCGAGAAAAGGGATAAAAGGTTAATATACCTAAGTCAACAAGAAGAAACGAATAAACAAACAATTAACGTCTCGGGATAAAGTTATCAGAAGACGAAAGTCTACGGAACACCTGAGAAAACACAAGGTCCAACCAAAATAAAATAATAACAGTTCTGTAAAATCGGGTCATAGAATAGCTAGATTAGCTGGAGGATGTAAGAAAATTGTGATACACAGCCGTGGAAAACTCCGCCCTTAAGAGGTGGAACTAATGAGCCTCGACGACAGATTTGTCCCGGAGTCGAATCTAGGCCACGCCCCCCTGTAAATGAAACTATATATAGGCGAGCAATGAGATAAATAGAGAGTTAAGAATCAAGCATTATAATTGTCATTAATTATTGTCATTCCTGTATTCTTTGTCGCTCCAGAATTTAATACTTTGCGTTGAGTATATATAGACTGCTAGTCGCCCGCAAAGTAACTTCGTGACGTGTTGCTTGCCCTCGTTTTCGACCGGACAGTGAAGGTATAGAAGAAATGGACGCAACAAGTCATCGTCAGACACGAAAAGGTGAAGGGGAATTCGTGAACGCTGTCAACATCAAGCCGACCATCTTTAATGAAACAGCAGCCCCAGTAGACTGACGCCAAGTAGGACGAAGGAATACGAGAGTCGCTAACAAGGACACCGACTCCAAGCCTACTCTAAGCCCAAGTAGAAGAGAACCTAGATATCTCCATCATCGTTAACCTACCCTTTCGAAGGAGCTGCAGTAAGGATGGTGGAAGGACGCATTTCTAGACGCCAGGCCACTGCAATCAACAGTGAAACGAGATGATGCCAGACGAAACTCACGCCATACGTTCGGGTACAGCTATTAAACTTATTAATAGCAAGTGTAGGGAATGTTGTGTTCCAGTAATGGTCAATTTAACTGCCAAAATTCAGTATTTTTTTTATACGTCCGGTGGTGTGAGAAGGATATCAGTCCGAGCAATTTAATAATGTACAAAGTCGGTTGATTGTTAATATAAAGTTAATTCCTGCTAGTTTACATAGTCCATGCATGCATTAATTTAAAGGTTAACTCAGTATGCTTAAGTTCAATGCAGCTAAAAGTAAGGTGTCCTGATACGCACGCGTAAGCCTTGTAGCGTCGATTGTAAGGTGAAATAGATCCAGTATGAAGCCTCACAGATGAGTGCCATGTGAATTCTGTAAAGGCTTGTAATTAGTACGCGTATACGAATGATCTAAAATGAAAGATATAGCGGTGTTCTTGAATAAAAATAACTCCTTGCCTGAATAATATATATGTACACAATATACTCATATAAATAGTGATGTTAAATAGTAATGTTATATGCCTCTGTAAAATAATATTGTATAGTCTTCGTCCATATAAGTTATAAGAAATGTGCGTTGCAACGATCATGGGATCTCTATAAAGCCTTGTAACGGCACCAAAGACAACGACAAGCCGTTTGCCAGTATAGCTATTGAAGTTGGTTTAATGACAAACTTGCCTAGATAGCAGCTATTAAACTTTACTATTTGAATTTAAAGATAAAAATGACTTGAAAGAGAAAACGTGATGGAGGATAACTATTTCAACTGGGGAGGTTTCAAAATCACTGACGCATAAATTTAACAAGATTTATTGAACAAAAAATGATGGAATATGACTAATTTGAATTTGATAATACGGCTAATGAATATAATGTGTATTTTTATATATTAAACATAATTAATACAATGTATATATATATATATATATATATATATATATATATATATATATGAAAATTAACCCACAGGAAAATGAAAAGATGAATCCAAGCGCTTTCGAACTATATTTGCAAGTTCATTTCCAAGGAATAGCATGAAAATTAAGAAGACAACCTTATATAGGGTACAAAGATACGGAGGGAACGCCCATCACATAGTACAAACCAATGGAAAAACACAAAAACAAGACAGAAAAATACCAATAAAAAGAACAATAGGCAACTAATAACAGACATATGCATCCCTAAAACGATATACACACAACAACGCCGTGTATATGAATGGAAATGGTGGGTGAAAAAACAAAAACATTTTAAAGGATTATCATTAGAGCGAAAACTTTTAGGGCTAATAGTTAATCCCCGATCATAGCAGAGACAAGTGATAGGGAAGGCAATGCGAATATCACACTAATAAAGAGTGAAAATAGGCTGCATTATGAAGTTATTTCATTTAGTACAAATTTTAAAAAAAACAGAGTCGAGTTTAAATAAGCCAGGAGAAATATTTATATTAGGCAACATGCCAATTAATGAACACTCGACAATATTTCTTTTTGTGAGTGTTCATTAATTGGCATGTTACCTAAGTGTACAAGAAGAAACGAATAAACAAACAATTCACGTCTCGGGATAAAGTTATCAGAATACGGAAGTCCAACCAAAAGAAATTATAACACACTTCTGTAAAATCGGGTCATAGAATAGGTAGATTAGCTGGAGGATGTAAGCAAATTGTGATACACAGCCGTGGAAAACTCCGCTCTTAGGGGGGGTGGAACTAATGAGCTCCGACAACAGATTTGTTCCGGAGTCGAATCTAGGCCACGCCCCCCTGTAAATGAAACTGTATATATAGGCGAGCAATGAAAGGAATAGAGAGTTAAGAATTAATCATTATACTCGTAATTGTCCGTTGGTGTTGTCGTGCGCGTATTAGCGTTTAAGGAACCCCTTTTAAATTCACGAAGTCTTGTCGCTCCATAATTTAATACCTCGCGTTGAGTATATATATAGACTGCTAGTCACCCGCAAAGTAACTTCGTGAGGTGCCGCTTGCCCCGTTATAGGACAATATTAGAATAAAATATATATTTTTTGCAACGTCATTCTTTACCTCGATTACCCTAAACCTTCGGTAAGTCCAGCCAAATTAGGAACATTGGGAAGAATTCAACTTTGGAGTCAGATAATTCATCATTGGAGATCATTCATTAAATTCACCCTCACTAAAAATTGGTCATCCCTATAAACTTTACCCCATAACTGGTAACTGCTTCATTTCAACTCACAAACTCGTTATTTTACCTCATCAGATCGAGTTCGTCCATGCAGAACTCAAGTTGCCAACCGTTTGACTTCGAGAAAGGCCTTCGAAAATTACTGCGCTCGCAAAGAAGGAAAACATCTCGGTGGCCACAGAGTCCAGGGCCATCAAGGAGTCGGGAGACAAGAGCTTAAGGTGCGTGGAAAGGCCTATGCTCATCGACCACATGCGAGAACAATGTCGGGAGCACTGTTGTCGCTTTATCAACGACTTGAAGTCATGAGAATCGAATTCTCTTTTTTTTAAGAAAAAAAAACCCTTCACGGTTGGTGCGGTGACCAATAAGCAGAATGAGCACGTGGTAATCTTCGGCCAGGACGTGTCCGAGGTCCGCTACGTGTCCAGGACCAAGCATCCGGCCTCCGAAATGATGTTCGGCGTCGTGGCTTCGAATGGCGAAAAGATGCTGCCGGTGTGTTTCGCGGCTGGTTACAGGATCACTGCGGCCGATTTCAAGGACATCCTGGACACTAATGTCCTGCCCTGGGAGAGAAAGATCACGAAGGAGATGGACTAAGTCTTCCAGCAGGATGGTGCCCTGACCCACACGGCCAAGACCTTGGAAGAGTGGTTGATGCAAAACATGAACTTCTGGTCGAAAGAATTTTGATCCACCCCATCACCCGACCTCAACCTAATCGACAACAACTTTTATATGGATTTCGAAGGCAAGGCCTTCAAAGTACGCCACGGCAACTGAAATTGAATGTCTACAAAGGATTGAAAATTCCGTGTATAAGCATGTGGTGATCTAAGCTTTATGTAACCTTATATGTATAATTGTTTACTTATATTGTTTCTCTTTTATTTTCAGACTATATTGATGTTTTGTTAGTTCAATAAAGCCTAGAGAAAGGTATTGGCGCTTTCTTATGATCACCACAATTTATTCAACTAATAATCCAGCCAGTGCCGATCAAAAGGCTATACTGGTGCTTTAAATAAATAGTGGGAGCCCTATTATAGCTTCATAAAAATAAAAAAAACAAGATGCGTCTGATCTAAAGATGGATAAATTCCTGAGACCTGAACGCCTGGATGTATCCCCCAACTCACTTACTGCTCACGAGAATGGAATAACTGGATTCGTACTTTCTCTGCATTCCTGGAATCCATCGCAAGCCTTAATCTTAACAAGCTGGATACATTGATCAAATTTGTCTCTCTAACCGTATATGGTTACATTGCAGAATGTACTACCTATGATTCAGCTATAGATCTTCTCAAAGACCTCTATGTCAAGCCCCCAAATGAAAAGTTTACGAGACATTTATTGACTACTCGTAGGCAGCATGGTGGGGAGACAATAGATGTTTATCTACAAGAGCTTCAGGTGATCAGCAAGGATTGTAACTTTAAGGCTGCTACTGCTTCACAGAATCGGGATGACTACATACGGGATTCTTTCATCAATGGCTTGTTCTCTCATACAATCAGGCAACGATTGCTTGAAAACAAAACTTTGGACCTATCTCTGGTGTAAGTGCTGCTGCGACATCTGAGCCTGCTCGCAGCGATGATGGAACCTGTGCTGCTGCAACATCTGAAACTGCTTATTCTGCTGAAAGGACCTGTGCTACTGCCAATTTAAAGTCCCGATGCTATTTCTGTGGTGGTCTCCGTCACAATCGTGGACAGTGCCCTGCAAGAAACGTAACTTATCATAAGTGTAATAAGCAGGGGCACTTTGCTAAGGCGTGCCGGTTTCCACAACCTTACCTTCAACAAAACTGAGTCTGTTATTTCAAAATAATCAATAGATTTTATTGGTTACACAATAACCCACGGCTCTCTCAAACCAGATTCTGAATGTTTACGTCCATTAAAGGAATTACCGATCCCTAAAGACCGTACTTCCTTACGCCGTGTTATTGGTATGTTTTCCTATTATTCGCAATGGGTTTTCCGATTCTCTGTCAAGATCAGACCTCTTGTTGCCACTGACACTTTTCCTCTGAGTCCAGAGGCCCTGAAAGCCATTGATGATCTCAAAGAAGAGATTGAGAAGGCTGTTGTGCACTCGATTGATGAAACTATTTCTTTGGTAGTTGAGACTGATGCCTCCGATACAGCCATTGCTGCTACTCTGAAACAGGCATGCCGTCCCCTTATCAGGCCACGCAGCCATTTGAACGTCTTAGTTTCGACTTCAAGGGGCCTCTACCCTCGAACTCCAGAAACCGCTATATGCCCACGGTGGTGGATGAGTATTCTCTTTTCCGTTTGCATTTGCCTGTCAGAACATGACTACTAGTACTATAATCCATTGTCTACATCAGATTTTTGCGATATTTGGTATGCCTTCCGGCCTGCATTCTGATCGCGGATCCTCGTTTATGGCTAAGGATCTACGTGAATTCTTGCGCAATCTAAGCATCGCCACTAGTCGAACGACACCTTATAATCCTCGAGGGAATGGGCAGTATGAGAGGTATAATGCTATAATCTGGAAGCACATAACCCTTGTTATGGTATCCAAGAACCTTCAAAATTTCAATGGGAAACAGTGCTTCCTGACGCCCTTCATTCTATTAGATCTCTGCTCTGCACAGCCACCAATGCTACGCCACATTAGAGGCTCTTCTCCTACTAGCGTCGATCTCCCAGTGGCAATTCGTTGCCAACTTGTTATCTGTTCCTGGACCCGTCTTACTACGACGTCACGTTCTCGCCAATACATATGAACCCCTCGTTGATGAGGTTCAGTTGTTAGAGGCAAACCCACAATACGCTCATGTAAGATTTGCCGATGGACGCAAATCAACGATATCAGTGCATGACTTAGCTCCCACTGGTAACGTATCATTATATGAGAGGCAAGAGGATCTTAACGTCGATCCTTCTACAGAGATTGGTTTGGTGGAGATTCTTCCGGTACCTACTGTCGATTCATCTGAGTTGAATTCTTCCAATGCTGCAGGTGATCAGAGTATATTCATCAAGGAAGGAGATATGAAGGTGGATTCTCTTCCGGCCCGGGTATCTGGGGCTTCAGCTAATCTTCAACGTAGGGATGAACCCCCCCCCCCCCTTGCGCATGCTGGCCAGAACAACTGCGCCAATCTACGCGGTAACGGTCTGGTGCTCCGGCTAATCTCCAACGTAGGGATGAGCCCTCCACCCCTATAAATGTTGTCCCTGAACAACTGCGCCGATCTACGCAGGAATGCCACAAGCCTTTTCGCTATATAGAACAATGATTCTTCAAGGGAGGGGAGAATGTGGTGATCTAAGCTTCATGTAACTTTATATGTATAATTGTTTACTTATATTGTTTCTCTTTTATTTTCAGACTGTATTGATGTTTTGCTAGTTGAATCAAGCCTAGAGAAAGGTATTGACGCTTTATTATGATTACCACAAGACATATCTTGGGAGCTCTAAAATATGCACAAATACCAACCCTAAGAGGAGAAATAGGTTCAAGTACAAAGGAGAATAGGATAAGAACAAACAAGATTTTCTTTGTGAAATAAGTAGAGGAGACCCATCAAAATGAACTGATGAAAAGAGTAGTTGAGGGGGAAAGAAAATTAAAGAAAGACCATTGGTCAGCTTCAGTAAAAGATTTTATGGAAAAAGCTAATTTAAGTTATGGAGACCTGAAAGCAGACAACAAAGCAGAATTAAAGAAAAAAATAAAAGATTGGGATACAGAAATTTGGAAAAAAAAATGTGGCAGAAAAGTCGAGTCTCAAAATATACAAGAATTGGGAAAAAGAAATAAAGGGTGAAGAAAGCATTTATGATAATAGACCAGCCTCAGTGATCATATATAAGGCAAGAACAAACAACTTAAATCTAAATGACAGGAAAAGGCATAGAGGTGAAGAAACAAAGTGTTTGATGTGTGAAAATGACTTAAGAAAATTTAAACCACTTTATTTTATGGTGCACAAGATACAATGAAGAAAGAGGAAAAGAACTACTACTACAACAACCCTATATCCAAGATGAAGAGCAACTAATAGGCCATTTGCTATTTGAAAAAGGAGAAGAAATAAAGAATACTTTATGCAAGTTTGGGAGAATAAAAGAAAGAAAAAGAACAACATTTTAACTATATAAGAGAAACGCTGTTGCAAAGGCATTGCTTCTCGACTCTGAACCTGAACCGTTGATAAGCTGAATTCCTCCGTCAATCCCTTATGGGCCAGCATGATAAAGGACTTCGTCCACAACCTTTTCCCCCATCTTCACATCTTACCTGGTGAGCCTACTCGCATCCAAGGGAGGCCATATAGGGTCTAGTGTAAGGTATGGTATTCTCTCTCTTGTAGTTTTGCAGGCTGGGTTAAGTGACCAACCGCTTCCTTATAGGATGAAGGAAAACTATATATATATATATATATATATATATATATATATATATATATATATATATATATATATATATATATATATATAGTTATATATAGTTATATATGGATTCTTTATTCCTGGGTATATGGCTGGAATAAGCTTCGAATATGGCGAACAGGGAATATAACTTTTTCTTCGTAAAAAAATAATAATTTTCTCATGCGCTATGAATGATAGATTTAAAATGTTACTAAAGTTCCAACCGTTTACACATAAACATGGCCAAAATCAGTTTTCCGAATTTTTAGACTTGGAAGAAATCTACAAGAAAATTGAGCTCACCGAAAAGTTCACAGCCGGCAAAGGAGGAAAAGGTGAGGGGGTCACCTCAAGAAAACGCCATTGATTTTTACCTTTTTCCCACGAGGACTTCAAGAACAAGATTTATTTTGTACGGAACCGCGTGTGACCGACCCATGATATCGTACTGCATACTGGGGAGTTTAGCTTCCTGTTTACGAAGGAGAAATACTACAAAGAGGGAAGTTTATCTTCCTATTTACAAAAGAGAAATACTAAAAGCGGGAAGTTTATCTTCCTATTTACAAGGTTCAATGTGTGAACCGTTTAAAATTTTCGAACAAATGTTTACTAGGTTCGACCCCAACAGCCATAATGATTATTATTACAATTTAAACGTGTCTAACTACACTAATACTATCATTGTGCTCTTTACTGAGAGTATGTTGCGAGTATGTTGTTGGGGACGGCTCGTTGGGGATGTGGGCCTACGATGATCCTGAGATTTCAATCATTTGGAGGCGGGGTAGCCCCTCCCCCCCAGTATATAATCAAATATTGCCATAAATTTTGTCCACATAGATTTCAGCTCAGAAAAAGTAGCTAGGAAAAATAGCCCAAAATAAGCCATGACTCGGATCCGGCCATATTCTACACAATTACCGTAACAAGTGTAACATAACTTTTGCAATACCCGGTAAAGATGAAGATGAATTTGAAGCTATGTGAAATATACAGACTTTTAAAAATTGTCTTGACGATTACTATAGTAAGGGAAAACAGAGGTTAATGAACTTCTTTCAAAAGATTAAATTATACCATCACTTCACCATTAGTTTACGATATTAACGATAGAATTCTAGATAAAAATTTTAGCAATTAATTTTTAGAAATTAAATAACAGAACGCGTAGGAAAATATTCATATTTAAAGAATGTAAAAATCGAAGATAAACAAATAAAATTTCGCTTTTTAATTCAAATTCTATCGATATATTCTTTATAAATCATTTTGGTAAACTTTAAAAACATCCGCAGCACAAATTTAGGGTATTAAAATGTATTATTCTGATGTATTAGGTGTTAAAAAGGTGAAAATAATGTTCAATACGGTGCAAATTCACTTACTTTCTGGTTATTTTTTTTTTATTTATAATTGATTTAATTCAATCCGGTTGCCCAGAGTTTACCGCATAAAAAGCAATGAATATTGGAGTGCCTAACGACCTCTGGTAACACTTTGGAATTCCAACCTAATGCTCGCCTTTCGAATCGTGTATAATACAATTTGACTACAAATAATAATAATAATATGTATTTATAATGCGCCCTTCAGGGCTGTTAGCCCTCACAGAGGGCAGGTTGTGTAGCGAGTGTAGAGAATGTTTACAGGGAAGAGAAGGCAATTCTAAAGAGATGAGTCTTCAGGAGACGTTTAAAAGTAGCGAGAAGATCGGACTTTGGCAGAAAGAGTATTCCAGAGTCTAGGAGCACAAACTGAGAAGGAACGGTCATCCATCGAGCAGAGGACAGAACGAGGAGTGTTCAGGAGGGAAGCGAGGTTAGACCGGAATGCCCGAGGAGTTTGACGACGGGAGAAGGCAGACGAGAGATAAGGTTGAGCCTCGAGGTTTAGGGCTTTGTAGGTGATGAAAAGAATTTTAATAGTGGGTACGGAAGCGAATAGGTAACCAGTGTAGCTCCTGTAACAAAGGCATCGAAGGAGAGAACCGAGGACGGCGAAGGAGGAGCCGGGCAGCATAGTTTTGAACTAGTTGTAGGGGGCGAAGTGACGAAGAAGGGAGATTCACGAGAAGAGAATTGCAGTAGTCTAAGCATGAGGTGACGAAGGCATGAATAGCAGTCTCAAAGCTTCGTTGATCAAAATGGGATCGAACACGTGAAAAGTTGCGGAGGAAACCGAGGGAAGACTTACAGATACGATGGATGTGCGGTTTAAACGAGAGTTGCTCGTCCAAAATAATACAAAGATTACTGACGGTAACAGAGAAGGCGACATTGGTTTCCCAAAGGTTAAGGGAGGGGAAAAGAGCTTTAGATTTTTCTATCATCGAAGCGGTACCAACAAGAAGAACTTCAGTTTTATCGTGGTTAAGTTTGAGAAAGTTGGCAGACAGCCATTCGTTTATGGAGGTGTAGGCTGAAAGGAGCTTGGTAATTGATTGAGAGAAGGAAACAGAGGATGTGGAAAGGACAGGCCCAAATCACGAAGAAGAGAGCCAAGAGAAAGTAAGTAGATACGAAAGAGGAAGGGACCGAGGACTGAGCCCTGAGGCACCCCAAAATGAATGGGCGCCGGCTTGGAGGAGAGGTTTTCGAGCGCGACCGGCTGAGTGCGGGAGGAGAGGTATGAGCGGAACCAAGCAAGTGCAGTGCCCGAGAGACCAAGGAAAGTTTGAAGACGATCAAGGAGGACAGTGTGGTCGATGGTGTCGAAAGCAGAGGAGAGGTCTAGGAGGACTAGAATGGATGTACAACCCCTATCGGCAGCTCTACGTAAACCATCTGGAACATTAAGAAGAGCGGTTTCAGCAGAGTGCTTCGCTTTGAACCCTGATTAGTACGTTTCATCGATATTGAAGTTAAAAATATGGTCATTAAGGCGAGAGAAAACCACTCTCTCGAGGATCTTAAAGAGGAATGGAAGCTGTGAGATAGGGTGATAGCTAGATGGTTCAAAGGGGTTAAGGTGTGTTTTTTTAAGGATAGGACGAATTGAGGCCTGTTTGAAGGAAGAGGGAACCACCTCTGTGGCAAGAGAAGTGTTAAAGAGATGAATAATCAGTGGGAGGACAGCAGGGAGAATTTGGTGAAGGAGTTTGGGTAGAAAGACGTCCCTAGGTGATCCAGATTTGTTAGAGCGTGAGATCAGGATAGTTGTTTCCTCCGAGGACGCCCGAGTGAGGACATTAAGCGCAATGGATTATGGTCAGGGAGAACAGCATGGGCTTGTTAAAACGACTGGGGTAGTTTGGCGCGAAGGTTAATAATTTTATCAGAGAAAAATTTAGAAAGAGTAGAGGGGTTGATGGGAGGAGAGGTGGGGGAAATGGGGCTAGGCGAGGAAAGACGAGAGAGGAGACGAAAGATAGTCCGAGGGTCATTCTTGCTCTCAGCTAAAAGCTTGCGTGAATGAGCCTCACGCGCTGATTTTAATTTGGAAGAATAGGTCGAAGTAGCAAGGCGATAGACAAGTGAGAGGGAGGTCGTGTCCTGCCCATGGAAGCGTGCTTTACGAAGGGCACGTTCATGGGCACGTAAGGATCTCCTTGAACGAAGGAGTTCCATCGTGAATCAATGGGCGCAGTGATGGCGGTTTGAAGAAGGAGTGATAAGTGGGGCGTGCACGTGAAGGCAGGCGAGTAATTATTGGTGCAGTGAGTTTATGGTTTGGTCAGGTGAAGCAGTAGTATCAATAGGAGGTAGGGCAGAAACAACGTCGTTAAAGAGAGAAGTAGTGTCAATTGACGATAGTCGCCGGAAAGGAGTAGGATCTCCGAACGAGCGAGGAGGTAGGTGGTAGGGAATATAGAATGTAAAATTGACCAAGAAGTGGTCGAAAATCGCATTAGAAAGGTCAGTCACTGTTAGATTAGATATATGGAGGTTCGAGATGACTAAGTCAAGGGTATTACCATGTATATGTTTTGGGGATGACACATTTTGCGTAAGAGAGAAGAGGTCGATGATGTCAATGAATGCGCGAAAAGTATCCTTGTGGCTAGGAAGATTGAAGTCACCGAGAATAAGGAGAGAACCAGTAGAGGATAGGTCGGAGAGTAGGTTACTGAAATTCTCGAGAAATAAGGCCGGAGACGAGCTGGGAGGGCGGTAAACGACCACAATAGTCAGAGCAGGCACAACACGTGAGACCGCAATGAGAGCCCCAAATGAGGAAAGAGTGGGGGAGGGGAGAAGATTCAGGGATAAGGATGATTTGGAAATCAGTGCAACCCCCCACCCCTCCTCCTCCACGGTGGTTCCGAGGAACATGCGGGAAAGAATGACCCGGAGGGGTTGCAAGGTCAATGCATGCACCAGAATCAGACTGGAGCCAAGTTTCTGTAAGGTAAAGAAAGGAAACTCCAGTGCGAACAACGAGGTCATGGACATACTCCGACTTATTGGTCAAGCTCCTAATGTTCAGAACGAATGCCGACAGCGCCTGCTGATGAGCACAGCAGGAAGGGGGAGATTTGGAGGTGTTGGGTAAAAGAAGAATGGTGGGGCGGAAGAGGTTCCTAAGGGATGCCGAAAGTCTCAGCCCCCTCCTAGTTGGGAAAGTTCGGAGGATATCAGCCTCCTTTATCTTCGCGTATGGGGCTAGAGAAAGACGATCCTTTAAGGAGTTGAGTGAGAGGATTGAGTCCCTATCATACATAGTGGAGCAGAAAGGAGGAAGTAAAGGCGAGAATTATGAAAGCGGAGAGGACGGGAAAACTTAACCCTAACTTCACTCGTAGAAAGTGGGTGTTGGGCTGCAGCCCTTCACAATTAAAGTGGATGGGAGGGGGCAGTTTGAATTCGAAAGTGGGTTGTTAGCGTTCCAATGTTCATGTTTTGATGCGTTAGCAAAGGAAGGCTATGCTCTCTCTGGGCAATCGGATTCAATATAATTAATTATAAATAAAGCAAACCTTTTATTCAGAAAATAAGTGAATCGTGTTCCTGACACCTAAAAACATGGGAAAAATACATTTTCATGTCGGAAATTTATGGTGGGGATGCAGTCACGAATCCAGGGAGATCACCGACGGTTAGCTCACCTGATTAGCTACCCATAAAAGTTTCAGCCACTACAAAGGAGAGACAAGCCAGGACAAAAAGGTGGGTAGCACATATGCGCAGGCACGTCAGCTCTCATCCGATGACCATCACAATGAAAGTTTGATCAGTTTACAGCGAGCTGAGTTGTGTGCCATAACGCAACAAAGAAGAAATAAATAACAACAAACAAACGAAAATAGAGACAACAAACCAATATGACTTTCCAGCTGTAGATTCAGCCAAGCAGTCCTGAAATCTATGCAATGTTGAATCACAAATTACGAACAGGAGATAGCAAGCTCAGATCTACTCTACATACTCGAGTAGACTGTGCCCCAAACATACATTGATGGCTTTCTTGAACAAATCCAAAGACCCCAGAGAGACAACATCATCTGGACGAGAATTCCAATCATTTATGCATCTCAAATTAAAGGACCTGTGGGACACTCCAATGTGCTCAGAACATTAGGCAACTTTAACCCATCAGTCGTCCGAGGTCCTTTATAAGTCCTCGATTCAGTGCTACGTAATCGCCTGAAGGCCCTTTGTAGCCTTTCACGTATAGACTCGTATTTGCCCCCCCCCAAATTTCAAACTTATCGTATGCTAGTGATTAAGCATCTAATTAAATACATAAATGGCTTAGGTCATGCTTTCTTTGTTTGTAAACCGAGATTTATGAATGAGAGTAACTTGAGGACAACAAAAATGGTAACATGTAGATTGGCGGCTCGGCCGAAAAAGTGGATTTTTGTGTGTTCATATTTCGTTCACCCCTGCCTGAATATTCGTGCGCATTTGAGTCCTATTTGAAATATACCCTGCGCCATTTAAATGAATAAAAAAAGGTTATAAAAATAGTAAAATGGGGACAAATATATTGATAAATAAAAATGACTCCAAATGAGGATAATAAAAAGATATTGAGTGAAAAACAAAATAAAAATTCAATTCAGTCATTTCTGACGTCAGACCCCAACTCCACCCCCATTATAATTCGCAAAACGATTAAAGGCGGAGAAATGATTTGGTTTAATCATTCACTTGTGTAAACGTTAAAACATTATTCTATAAACAATTAGGAATATATACTGGGGGGCTGTGTTCCCCAGACCCCCAATTGATTGAAACTTAGGATCATCGTAGGGTGGTCCTCCCATTGCATTTACCCCCACACGAGCAGTCCCCTTAAATGTTCTCCAAAAACGTGAAACATATTGGAACACGGACGAAATAGTTTACGTCCCATCGTTCGAGCCGCCAATCTACATATTTACCACAAAAATAATACCTTTCCCGAAGCACCTTGAATATGAAGATAGACTGAAGGTATTGGGTTGAGGAATAAGTTCTTGCGGTTTTGTCAAATATATTCATTACCATTAACAATTTTAGATAAACTTCATTTTTAATTGATAACAATATGCAATTTAATCAATAATGTATTCTCCCTTGTTATTTATGACTTCTTCCCAAAGTTCAACTAGTTTTTCGATGCCTCTGCAATAAAAATCTCTGGATTTTGACTCGAAGAATTCGTCTATCCAGGTTCTTAATTCCACATCAGTATTGAACGAAACGCAGCGCAAAATGTTGGAGAGCTATCGGAACAGATGGAAATCCGATGGAGCCAAGTCTGGCGAATATGGAGGATGCGGCAGGATTTCCAAATTAAGCGTTTGGATGACGCCTTTTGTCATATTGGCAATGAGAGGACGAGCATTGTCGTGTTGCAGAAGGACTCCATAACGTCGATGAGGTCGCTTTGCACGAATAGCTTCGGCGAGTCGATACATTTGTTGAACGTAGAGTTCTGCATTGATAATCTCGTTGTTCGCGAGGAGCTAATAAAGAATGATGCCTTCACAATCCCGCACACACACAGCATCGTCTTTCGTGGATGAAGTCCTTGCTTTAATCGCAGAAGTGGTTTTTTATTGGGGCTAAGCCATTGTTTTCGATGGTTCATATTGACATAAACACACCACTTTTCGTCGCCAGTGATGATGCGGTGAAGAAATCTGTCCTTATATTCACGAGTAGCCTTGTGACGAGCAAGCAAACCTGCGGCAATCGTGGAGCATTGAAGTTTGTTGCTTTCGCTCAAAGCGTGCGGAACCCATGCACCGAGTTTTTTAACTTTCCCCATCGAATGAAGGTGATTCACTACAGTTTTCTGATCACACGCCAATTGTACAGCCAATTCTCTATTCGATTGACGAGGATTTTCATGAAGAAGGTCGTTCAATCGATCTTCATCCAACTTAATGGGGCGACCAGAACGTTCTTCGTCATTAATATTGAAATGACCGTTTTTGAAACGGGAAAGCCACCATTGAGCTGTCCTTTCTGATAAAGCATTTTCTCCGTACACAACAGAAATATCGCGACGAGCTTTGGCTGCGTTTGCATTGTTCCCGTGTTGATTGAAAATGAATAACAACAAGTGTCGAAAATGCGCTTTTCTTTCAACTTGACATTTCATTTTGAGGGTACAGGACAAAAATTAAATTAACACAACTTTTAAATAAACCGCAATGACTTATTACTCAACTTCAAGGCGTAGCCTAAGTAAAAGCCTAATAGTCTACGCTGTTAAGAAACGTAGCCTAACCTTTGCAAATTTTGATCTCATTATTTATTATTGTTTCTTAATATGTGCACAAATCACGTCAACAAAACTTAAATCGACACAACATTAAAAAAAACGCAAGAACATATTCCTCAACCTAATACGAAATATGTTCTCATTTGAGAGAAGATGTGTGAGGGGAGATATAATTGAGCTTTTTAAAATCTTTTATCGGATGGATAAGTTGGATTTTAGCAAGTTATTTGAGTTGGAAGGTAGTAATAGGACTGGGGGTCACCACTTAAATTTTTTTAAAAAACCAGAGGTACAGGTTGTATATTAGAAAATATTTTTTCACCAATAGAGTGGTAGATTACTGGAATAGTTTGCCATCTGAGACGGTAGAAAGTCCAAACTTGAATGTATTCAAAGGCAGATTAGATGGTTTTCTGAGGAGGGAGGGTTAACTTTGGGGGGTTATTCTGGACTCATTTCTGTGGATGCAGTTTTTTGTATATTACGGTTGATTTGGATTTTGACGAGTCTTGATGATGATGCTTTTTGTTTTTGACACATTCCTGTGTATGGTTCTATTTGTACATTGTAGATGCATGATCTGACACAATCCTATGGATGCATTTTGTGGGTGGGTTTTGACAGATGCGGATGACCTTTGATAGGCCCTTGTGGCTTTTGTCATCCGTGAAATTATGTTATGTTATGACTCCGTTCTAAGCCTCACCACAACATGACCGCCTAAAAAGGCTGATTTAATACTCACATCCGTGTAAACATGCCACTTTTTGATGACTCTTCCTTATTTTTTAGTTAAATGCTCTTGTTTTTCATTTTTCACCCAATTAAAACGAGGAAATGCCTTAAGTTAATATGTTATTGAAAGCACACAAACCAGCAAGCCTATTTTGTATGGGAAATAGTTTTATAGGTAAAAAATAGGCCCTGAGTAAAGTTTTGATAAAATATAAAATAGTATCGCATGAAGAGCGGCACTGTTTTCTATAATTAGATACAGTGGAACCTCGGTTGTCGAATGGTTCCCTTTTCGAACAATACGGTTGTCGAGCAAAATTTTGAACTAAAAATTGTCCCAGTTGTCGTACCATAACTTGGCTGCCAAACAAGCCAACAATAACACGCGGGCAGCACACGACCACTAAGTAACTGAGCGCGTGACGTCAAGCTTGCCCCAGCCCGCGCTCGGAGTATACACGCTAAGAACTGTTATCTGATTTTGCCGGTACAGGTTGAAGATTCCAAATCCGGCTTCCGCGGGACCAAGACCGTGCCGGATTTTGGATTTTTCTGGATTTCGAATCACTAAATCCTAGGGCTATTTAAATTTTAAAAATTAATTCAACTCTCAAGATACCCCTATACAATATCAGTTTACGTAATTCGGTGCATTTCCATCGATAATTGGTCGAAATTATCGATTAAAAAATATTGGCCCAAATTTTAGCAAATATCTCGGGAACTAACCTGCTGATTTGAACAAAACTAAGGTCATTCGAAGGGGGAAGAAATTTCACATCCATTTATATACAGCTTATGAAGGTTGTCCCAATATCCTGTTTTTTATTCATGGTTTTATGTTTTTTTCGGGTTTTCGGCGATATCTCGCAAAAAAAAAGCTGAGAGAAGAAATTGGAAATTTTATATTTTCGCATATAACGCTTATTTTCGACCCGAGCAACCACGCGATGGATATTCTAATTTCTATTTAATGTATAAATCCATTACGTGTCCGATGAAACTTCCCGGGAGAAAATTAGGTTTAAGTCGGACTGGGTGCTAAAATGTTCGACCCGATTTTTAAGCTTCGAGGCAAGGTTTGTCCTGTAAAATAAAATAAAATTTTAGAGTATTAGATATCGTTGAACGCGGGGCGGGTTCTTACGTCCTTCAGGCCGGTGTATGAAAATCCACCTTTTCCCGAAGATTACCAAAGTTATTGACGCTGAAGTTTCGCTCCAGGGCCCAAAATCGAGAAAACAACCCTTACCCGGTAGACATAATTGAATATAAAATCGCTACTACTTATCGTATGGAAAAGATTTAGATATCAATTTGAAAGTAATATGATCTCCCATACGCACGAACCGGAACTTTCGGCCAAACGTAGTGATGTAAAAGTTTGAATAAACAATCATTTGGCGTCCAGGAATGGATTAATCCATTTTACATTGATTCCTATGGGAAAAATTGTTTCAGCTTTCAAACTTTTAGGGTTCTCGAACGGCCTCCAGGGACTAATTAAATTCGAAAACCGAGGTTCCGCGTATAGGTTTTAACTTTTAAAGCGTAACTGATTTAAAAAGCATAAAACAACCATGGGTGTTTGTCGTGGTATAGCTCTATATATCCTACATACATCTATTATATTTGATTTAGAGTGCGCGGGGGGTTTCCTTTTTATATGGTTTGGGTAGTCCGAGGTCTAGTTACAAGGTCTGGTCCTCGTAAGTGAGGGCTAGTCTAAAAGATGCTACTTTAAAACTTAGTATTGGCAGAGAGTTCCAAATCTCACTCAATTACAGGCTATTGTTATACGGCTATGATGAGCTCGAGGGTCAGAAAGTAAAGGAGTACGCAAAAATCGACTTTAATAAATATTAATAATTAAGGTTAATATGATACAATAATACACAGTTAATTAAGACACATAGTTACACAAATGATAATGGGGAACGGTAGACGACAATTATAAATTTGGGGAAGCTAAAATGTTCGTTACGATACCTTGTACACAAATGGAGGGGTTGGGGAAGACGTTGGTCGTTTCGGGCGAAGCGGTGAGATGATGGTTGGGTCACTTAGACGGGGTCCAAGGTCAACTTGTAGGTAGTGAAATATTCTTTGGAGGTGACGGGGGGTGGGGGAGCAGAGTCTTCGAGAAGGAAGGTTGGGAATTTTTCCGGTGTAAATTCCTTTGAAGAAAACGGAGGGTGAGTTTCTCTGAGACTTCAGCGGTTTGTTTGGTCGGAGATGCGTAATCAAGGGGGTATTACGCTAAGATGAATCTTCACTGAAGCCTTTTGGGTTAAGACTTGGTTCTTGTTGGAAATGGCGTCGATGAGCGGAGTCGGACTGGTATTCTTATGGGGAGAAGAGTTCTTAACTAACTCTAGGGGGTGGATATTTGTTTTATCCAAGAAGGGATGCTTGGTTTTGTCCCACAACGTTTCCTTGCCTTCGGCGTATGGCAAATCCGAATCGAGGAGGAGTAAGAAGGTCTGCACTCGTGAGCGTCTCTCGCACCAATCTGCTCATGCCACGTTACGTAGGTAGATATGGACACCAGAAGTGAGGGAGCTTACCCCATATAAGAGGGGGAAGGACTATCTCACATCGTTTGAGTCATGGCGACGCGGCCATGATGGCGATTGTCTCAACCGCTCCCAGCGTGGCGGAAATAAGGGGGGGGGGGAGGGGAGACTTCTCGGCTTGTTCAAATACTCGCCTTGATAAGGGCTACATTCCATGAACCCGCTCCCATACTTTCACGCTTTTGAACTTCGAAAATTTTTTGTAAGCTACACGAGGCCCATCACGTGGAGGCCATGCTTAAAAGCGACGTTATTTCTCCCCTCACGTGCTTGTTCCCTCACAGTGTTGATGAAAATATGTGTAGGAACTGAGAATTATCAATCATAATTATAAATAGGTAGAAGGTTATTAATATTTTTTTATTATATCAATAGAATGATTCTTTTCAATTAAAATGATGTATTATTTGATTTATAATTTTTTTTAATATTTTGGTAATACTTCAGTTTAGGGGCGCACGATAGGGGGTGCTGTTTTGGGGCTGCAATTTTGGCCTTATGACGTCAGACGTCAAAAGGCGAAGCCCCTCATTTCGAAAGTAACTAAAAATGTTATTTTTTGTCGAAATAGCCTAAAGTAGGCGACACTATCGTCTTTATTATTTTGATAAACATGCAGAGCCGATGGCACGTTTATCAAAATAACAAAGACGATAACGCCGCCTAATTGAGGCTATTGCCGCCAAAAAAAAAAAAAAAATAGTTACTTTGGAAATAGATTTCAGCCGAAATCTATCGGGAGCAAGTTGCTTTTAAGTTTCGTTCAGACGCGCAGAAACGATTTGTTAAAAAAAACACACAAAAAAAACGTGAGAACATTATTCTATAAACAATTACGATTATAGACCTCCCCCCCCCAATAGATTGAAATCTCAGGGTCATTGCAGGGCTATCCCCTTCACGAGCCATATCTCGAAATTAGTAAAATAAAGGTGAAACATATTGGAACATGGACGAAATATTATGCAGCCAGGACCGTGGAACAGCGGAGGCGAGCGCTTGACGCAGATATTCAGGTTTACCATATCTCCACCTTTCACTATTATAATGAGACCACGATCGGTAAATATGTAGATTGGTGGCTCGAACGATGGGACATAAACTATTTCGTCCGTGTTCCAATATGTTTCACGTTTTGGGAGTACATTTAAGGGGATTGCTCGTGTGGGGGTACACACAATGGGGAGACCACTCTACGATGATCCTAAGTTTCAATCAATTGGGGGGTCTAGGGGCACAACCCCCATTATATAATCCTAATTGTTTATAGAATAATGTTCTAACGTTAACAGAAGTGAATGATTTAACCAAATCATTTCTACGCCTTTAATCGTTTTGCGAATTATAATAGGGGTGGGGGTGGGGTCTGACGTCAGAAATGACTGAATTGAAATTTTATTTTTTTTCACTTAATATCTTTTTATTATCCTCATTTGGAGTCATTTTTATTTGTCAATATATTTGTCCCTATTCTACTATTTTTATTACCTTTTTTATACATTTAAATATACTTAGCTAGATCGTTTAAAATAACTACTTTTTGTTAATCTATGTAAATAATCTTGGGCAAGGTGTAAATAGCAAAGTGTCAATTTTGGCTGATGACACTAAAATTGGCAGCTGTAGTTAAAGAGGTTGAGGGTAGCTTTAAAGTGCAGGGTGACTTGAATAAATTGTTAGCTTGGTCTCAGAAGTGGCAGATGACTTTTAACCTTAATAAATGCAAAGTTATTAACATGGGGAGAGATAATAGGGAATTTAGCTATGAGATGGATGGGTATTGGCTTAATTCAGTTGAAGATGAGTAGTAGTAGATAGGTCACTGAGGTTTTCAAAGCAGTGTATTGAGGCAAAAAATAGAGCAAATAGGGTGCTAGGTTACATTAAAAGGAATGTTAGCTACAGGAGTAAGGAGGTTATCCTTAAACTATATAACTCTTATGTCAGGCCACATTTAAAGTACTGTATACAAGCATGGTCACCATATTTTAGACATATAAACTTGTTAGAGTCAGTACAAAGGAGGGCAACAAAAATAATACCTTACCAGTAAACTTACCAGCCCCGCCAGAGCTGGTTAAGCAGCATCCAACGGTCTTCTTGTTAATGGAGCAGGCAGCCTTCTCAGACTTATTCGTAGCTCTGGACATGCTTCAAATAATTTGCCAATTTTTTATTTGAATGAATTTATTGACCTTGCATAGACTGTTTGGTCATCTAAATTGTTCCATTCATCAATAACTTAAGAAAAGAAGGAGACTGCAAAAGACCATTCATGGCCTACACTTGGCAGCTCCTGTTTCAGTCAACACACAAAAGATTTCTTACACACAAAAGATTTCTTAGGCACACAAAAGATTTCTTAACTGTGACTAAAGGAGAACTTTCTGATATTCAATCTTGATCTATCCTTAAAGATTTTCAGGCCATGACCTCTAGTTCTTCTATTATCAATTATTGTAAAAAAATCTTCCTTTCTTAATCCTTCATAACCATGCATTATCTTAAAAATCTTGGTAATATTTCAGATTCAGGGCGCATGGTAGATGCTGCTCTTAGTCGGCTACAATTTTGGGCTACAGCATATCTCTTATGATGTCAGACAGTAGTGTCAGATGTGACCAATCACTGCGTTATATTTTGTTTTGTTTGGGGGGGATTTGTAACTTTTAGTCTATTATTTACTAAATATCTGCACTCTGCTCGTTTATATATTTTTTCTAAGTTAGGTAAGGTTTCTTGATGTCTTTTATTGTTTTTTGTTTTGTTTTCGTATTTTTTGTTTGCTGCGAACGATAACAGCTTCTTGCTGGCAACATCGTAGCACCCGTTCTGCAAATGTTTTTCTTTCATTATTGTGTTTTCGTGCTCCCCATGTGCTTCTTTGTTATTCAAATTCGGCTTTACTTTGTATGATCGCGGAAAACTTTTAGATTATCTAGAGGCGCATAAACTAATCAAGAAACCTATAAAAGTAAGAATTGTTTGTTATTAGGTTAGTTTTTCTGCCAGTAAAAAGCTGTTGAGGAGAAAAACTCCCCCAGTAAATTCAAGGGGACTGCTCGTGGGGAAGATATCACTGCAGGGGGACCACCCTGTGATGATCCTGAGTTTCAATCAATTGGGGGGGGGTCTGGGGGTGCAGCCCCCCAGTATATACTTGTATACAAAAAAATATTCCGTGATTGTTCACATCTGACGCTACCGTCTGACATCATAAGATTTATATTGTAGCCCAAAATTTTAGCCGACTAACAGCGGCATCTACCATGTGCCCCAAATCTGAAGTGTTACCAAAATCTCTATTAAAACACTTCTATGTCGTCTCATTTCCAATGTCATAAGATTATAACTTCATAATCTATTTTCATATGATTCATTTCTTAAATCAGTTGTCATTTTAGTAGTTCTTCTTTGCACTTTTTCTATATTATCTGTCTTGTTGATTAGTAGGCCTCCACGCCTGTGAACAATATTCCAAAATAGGTCTGACTAAGCTTTTGTAAAGATTTATAATATTAAATTTTGACTTGTCAATTGTTCTTTTTATTGTCCCCAGAACATAATTTGCTTTATAAACAATTTTGGCTATGTGCTCACTTGGTTTTAAAGTATTATGTACTATTACACCTAAATCCTTTTCTGTAACAGCATTTTCCCCCGTAAGGGGCGCAGCGATTTGCCATCCTGGCCGCCGTGCTGACGGGATCCAGAGCTCCGTCCGGCCCCAGCTTAGCCTCTCTTCCTTCCTTCAGATAGCCTGTATTTCTCCCCTACCTCACCGCTTTTCATACAACCTCTCCCACAACTTTCTCTGGTCAGCCTCTAATTTCACAGGGTAGATGCTGACCTTCTTCTCAAGTCAACCGTCCCGGATCGGGGCTGAGGGGGGAGGGGACAATGTTCCCTAACCCCTGAGCTCTGGTTCAGGTGTTTTTTTTTAACAACCTGCTTCATCCCCACCTGTACCTTCCTCGCATCCCTTTTCCTCCCCTCTTCACAATCTATCATTTTACGCCCTGTTCAAGGTGGAGCCGCCATGCCGATGGACTGCCAGGCCACCACCCCGTAAGAGCACGGTGATTTGCCATCCTGGCCGCCGTGCTGACGGGAGTCAGCACCCCGTCCGGCCCCAGCTTAGCCTCTCTTCCTTCCTTCAAAACACTTGTTTCCTCTCTTTTCATACAACCTCTGCCACAACTTTCTCTGGTCAGCCTCTAATTTCACAGGATAGATGCTGACCTTCTTTTCAAGCCAACCGTCCCGGATTTTTGCTGGGGGGGGAGGAGACAATGATCCCTAACCCCTGAGCTCCGGTTCGGGATGGTTTTTTTTAACAACCTGCTTCATCCCCACCCATACCTTCCTCACATCCCTTTTCCTCTCCTCTTCACATTCTATCAATTTTATGCCGTGTCTAAGGTGGAGCCCCCATGCCGATGGACTGCCAGGCTACCAGGCGCGAGGGGTGGTCCCAAATGGCGGCGCCTGGCTCTGCTGGGCCTGCAAGCACCTCTTGCAGTGCGGGCAACTGTGAGAGGTGGTGAGCTATTGCGTCCCGTGTAAAAAAGAGGGTCACCATGCCCAATGATGAAGATAAAAAAAAACCCCAACCCATAACTTCCCCTGTAACATCAACGGAGCCGCCCTCGGGCAGCTCCAGCGAAAAAAATGGCGGTCCCCCCCCCCCCTTGTGCTTGCTCAGGGAACCCTCCATATCTCTCTAACCGGAGAGGAGGCTTACTCCTCTCCTTCGCTTACGGGTGTATGGGACTCCCCCTCACCCCCTTCTCTGGAGGGGCTTTCGGGCACCTCCCTTTTTCCAGCGGCAGTCCCCTCTTTTCTTTCCAAGGGGACTGCCAAGAAAGCCAGCTGGCAGCCCATTGCCGACCGCCTCTCATGTAAGCGGCTCGGTAGGGCAAACCCCCTTAGGGGGGAGAGGGAAGCCAGGCCCCTTCGGTCGCTTCCCTCAAAAGACCTGCTGGCAAGAATATTGAACCTTGCCGGGGTCAAGGCCTGTGCCTCCCCACACAAGACTAGTGACAATACAGCCAACGGGACCTGCGATGTCTTGGGAGGGGATGGCCAACTGGAGGCCCCTCCTGTGACACACATGGTCCTTGAGGAACCCCAGCCTCAGACGGTAAGGCCTTCCATGGGGGGGGATCTGGGCTCGGCGCCAAGCACCGAACCCGAATCCGCTCCTATGCAAGGTCCTTCTCAAACGGCTGAGGATTCCGAGGCAGTACAAGGAGGGGAGGGATCTCCTCCGACAGGTGCCCCTACGACTACAAGGACCTTCTCCATTTCGGAGAGGGACCTGGCTGAGGCCGGTCCATCTGGCATGGGGGCTTCTGCCGGCGGAGGTGAGAAGCGGGTTCATTTCCCGCCCTCCTCTCCTAAAAGGAAGAATAAAAAGACTCAGGGCTCCTCTCCATCCGTCGGGGCTGCGGGGACGGATGGGTCTGTTGCCACTTTGGTAGGCGACCAAGCCAAGATCGGCACATCCGGCCCCTCTACCCCCCCGTGTGTGGAGCCACTGGCTAAGACTAAGACCAAGAGTGCACAGGACAGAGCCTTGATGACATCAGGACCCCTGATTTAGAGGTTACCTGGCGTTTTGGAGCCCGCTGGCTTCAAGCGCTTCCTTGTTATTTGCTCCACTGATGGCACCATGTTGTCCAAGGGCAACATGATCCATCAGAGCAGAGGATTAGCTAGTGCAATTGGTAGAGAGCTGAAGGTGACCCGTTTCTCGGATGGGAGCTTTCTGGTGAATGCGGCAAATCCCGCCGAGGCGGCCAGGATAAGTGCTCTTCGGACATTTCATGGCACCCGGTGAGTGTGACGCCGCACTCTACCATGAACTTTGTGAAAGGAGTAGTTTATGCGAGGGAACTCGTTGACTACTCCATTGAGGACATCACCCTAGAGCTGGCCAACTATGGGGCGGTCAAGGTCGAACGTGTGATGAGAAAACAGGGAGGGGCCTCGAGACCCACCCCTACACTCTTCGTCACGTTCAACTGTGACAAGCTCCCTGAGTCAGTGCGTGCCGGTTGGTACCGCTACCGCGTGAAGGCATTCATGCCACTTCCGCGGCGGTGCTATTACTGTCACCGCTTCAGCCATACGAATCGCTCATGTAGACATGCAAAGTCGGGGTCGCCCGAAGTATGTGTAAATTGCTCCAAGGTTGCACACAATAAGTCCAAATTGCGTGTGGCCAAGTGTGTCAATTGCGGAGAGCCGCACCATGCTTCTTCAAAGCAATGTGGTGCATATCTCATTCCGCGATGTTAAGGACTTGGTCCTGGTGCGCCCGGCTCTGCCTGGGACGTCATATGCCTCAATAGTTAGAAAGGCACCCTCTGCTCCTGGCCTATCCAGGCCAACGAGCACGGTTGTTTCTGCGCCAATTCGGAGCCCTTCTGCGGGCTCTACCCAACCTGAACGCTCCCATGGTAAAGCTGACGGCAAAAAGGGTTCATATACAGCCCCGGCTAAAACAAAGGCCCCCCCCCCATCTTCCCCCAGCATGACCGTTTCCCGTAAGGCGAAACGGCCATGCGCCTCCACCGAGTCGTTAGTCTCACAGGAGGCAACAGCCCTGAAGATGGTTGCTAGGCCATCTTCGGGGGTTCCCAAAGCTGTCCCCCGAAAGGAGGACAGCAACAAAGTAGCCCAACCTCCCCCAATAAGTCCTCAAAGGTGACAGCGCCTTAAGCGCTTTGTCCGGCCAACAGCGCCCAAGGTTCTGCCCCCGGGAAGCGTATGGCCATTCCCATGAGGGTCTTCATCTCCTCCTTCAATGGAATTGCCGTGGACTCCGGGCCAACTGGGAGGAGCTGCGGAGGCATGCTAGGCGCGTGCCCCCTGCCTGCCCTCCTGGGGTATAAGGGTCTTGCGACCCCACCATCGCGGGATGGCCGGGCTGGGAGATGCGCGCTTTACACCCGGCATGATGTTTCTGTTCTTCCTTTCTCTTTAGGTACCTTCTTTCAGGCAGTGGCTGTGCAGCTGCACCTGGATAGGAGGTATACTATCATTTCTGCGTACATTCCACCATCAGCTGACTTCGACGCGGGGGACTTCCGCTGCGTCGTGGCACGGTTGCCAAGGCCCTATATCTTGCTTGGAGATCTGAGCGGCAGGCATCCTCTCTGGGGAGATTACTCCATAAATCCCAGGGGACAAGTCCTTGCCGATCTGATCAAAGAGCTTGAGATGGGTGTCCTAAACGTGAATGAGTTTACGCATCACTGTCCGAGAACCGCTTCATTTTCTTGCCTTGACCTATCTTTGTGCTCTTCAGATGCACAGCCTGATTTTGATTGGGGGTGGTCGATGACCTCCATGGTAGTGATCACTTTCCCATTCAAATATCATTTTCAGGGCAACTGCCGCCTGAGAGACCACCTCGGTGGTGCTTGGTGCGGGCGTGGTGGCCTGCATTTCAGGAAATGACTGAGTTTAGGTCAGTAGATGAGGCCGTTGAGTTCTTCTCTGGCAACCTCATCGCCGTGGGCCTGACTACTATTCCTAGGACGTCTGGCCGTTTTGCACGCCGACCACTCCCATGGTGGTCGGCCGAGTGTGAGACGGCCCTCAAACAGAAGCGTTATGCCTACATGCGCTATAAGCGCCGCCCGAACGATTTCGTCGGGCTAGGTTCCGGTATATTTTGAAGCACGCCCGCCGCTCTTCTTGGCGGGCATACGTGTCTTCACTTAACGGGAAGACCCCTTTAGCTGAGGTGTGGAAGCGAGTCAAAAGGATTCGGGGCAAGTTCTTGCAGGACCCCCCTCCCGTTCTCCAGGAGAATGGGACCGCAATCTCGGACCCCGCGTCCGTGGCGGAATCCTTAGCGACCGCTTTCTCCGCATTCTCTAGCCGTGATGCTGCTCCGCCAGCATTCAATGCACGTCGTGATGTCGCGGAAGGCCGCCGGCTGGACTTTACCTCCAGAGGCGGAGAACCCTTCAACGACAAGTTTACTGTGAGTGAGTTGCGTTCCGCTCTCGCTTCGTGCGCGGACACCGCCCATGGTCCGGACGATTTCCCGTACGCCATGCTTCGACACCTGGGTGAGCGAGGCATGGCCTTTCTGTTAGATCTGTTCAACAGGATCTGGGTGGAAGGTCTTCTCCCAGACTCCTGGCGAATCGCTACTGTGCTCGCCTTTCGCAAGCCGGGGAGAGATCACTCTACTCCGACCGGTTTCCGCCCAATCTCTCTAACCTCTTGCGTGTGCAAGTTGATGGAGAAATTGGTAAATGTTAGATTAGCCTATTTCCTGGACAGCGGAGGCCATCTGTCTTCTGCACAGTGCGGCTTCCGTAAGTTTCACTCCTCGTCGGATGCTCTGCTCCGACTGGAAAATGCCGTCTGCGAGGCTTTCCTTCGTAGACAGCACTACGCCACGGTGTTTTTTGATCTGGAGAAGGCCTATGATACCGCATGGCGATACGGTATCATGGAGACTCTCCACACGATGGGGGCGAGGGGACGCCTCCCAATGTTTATATCGGAATTTTTGCGAGATCGTCGATTCCGCGTACGGGTGGGGGGAGCCCTCTGCCCCAAAGGAGCAGGAAGAGGGTGTCCCGCAGGGAAGTGTCCTCAGTGTCACACTCTTTGCCCTGAGCATCAACGGCATCACCTCGGTGCTGCCAGAAGATGTTCTCGCTACGCTCTACGTGGACGACCTTTCGATCTCTTTTGGCGCGGCCCAGATGCCAACTCTGGAGCGTCGACTCCAACAGGCATTGAACCGCGTCTCTCGCTATGCCGAAGCGCACAGGTTTCGGTTTTCTTTGGCCAAGACTAAGGTGGTGCACTTCTGCTGCCATCCACGGCTTCACCCCGACCCAGATTTGTTTCTTAATGGGGTGCGCCTGGATGTGGTTAGTCGCACCGTTTCCTTGGTCTTGTATTCGACCGACGCCTCACCTGGGAGGCTCATATTCGCAGCCTTATGGTCTCTTGTACCCGCGCCATGGACATTCTCCGTTCCGTGACGTTCAGCGCTTCGGGCGCTGATAGGGCTACCGCCTTACTTTTTTATCGATCCTTTGTTCGCTCGAAGCTCGACTACGGATGCGAGTTTTATGCATCCGCAGCCGAGCGTTTATTGCGGAAGGTGGATTCAATCCACCACACCGGCCTTCGCCTTGGGACCGGTGCCTTCCGCACTTCCCCCATTGAGAGCCTGTTAGTCGATGCTGGGGAGATGCCACTCGCTCTGCGCCGCGTGCAGTGCATCACTCGCCTGTACGCGCGAGCCCGGCGCCTCCCTCAGTCGCCAACAGCTCTCACTAGATCCGCAGCTGATCTCGACGGTGCCTATGCCGCCGAGAGACGCCAGTCATACCCTAAGCCCTCTGGGTTTAGGGCCAGCAAACTCCTTCGAGAGGTAGATATAGCTCTCGGGCCGGTGGCGCCCCTGGTTCTGCCCAGGACGCCACCCTGGAGGGTACCACATTTGGCTATTTGTCGCCACGCCTCTGCTCCCAAAGCTTGTACTGCGCCGGGAGTATTGCGTTCGACCTTTTTGGAGCACACATCGTGTCATGCTGGTACCGTGCCAGTGTATACGGATGGCTCCAAGTCCCAAGAAGGGGTCGGCTTCCACGCCGTATCCCCTCTGTTTGAAGTCAGCGGGGCTCTACCAGGCGCTGCGTCTGTCTTCACGGCCGAGCTGGTGGCAATACACCACTCGGTACGGGAGATTACGCGACGTGCCCGGTTCGGAGACCGGATTGTGATCTATAGCGACTCACAAAGCCCCCTGAGTGCTCTCGGGGCATTGGAATCTCCGCATCCCCTGGTTCGCGATATCCGTGACGCCACGGTTTTGGCGAGCCGGGCAGATGTCGAGATTATCTTCTGCTGGATTCCTGGACATGTAGGAATTGCGGGGAATGAGCGCGCCAAAGAGTCCGCGAGGACTCTGCGACCGGACCAGCGTTTCGCTCTTCCTCACACCGACTACATGGCAGGAATACGGGCAGCTCTTCGGACTGCTTGGCAAAGAAGATGGGAGACCGTGGAAGGGAACTTAAAGTTGCGTGCCATTGCGCCGCGACTGTTCCCATGGACCTATCCCCCAATGCCGCGGCGGCTTCAGGTTGCTTTCTGTCGTCTCCGAATCGGACACACTCGTGTGACGCATCGCTATCTGATGGAGCGCTCGCCTGCGACATATTGCAACGACTGCGTTGTCCCCCAGACTGTTCGGCACATTCTTGTCGAATGTCCCAGTCTGGGTGATCTTCGCGCACGATACCTGTCCCAGTACCGGGATGGGCGGGGTCGCTACCGCCTGTCCCTTGTGCTCGGGACAGATTCGTGCACATTGACTTGTGGACTTGTTGACTTCTTGGGGGAGGCCGGCCTTCTCCCTATTATTTAAGCAAGGTTTTTTTTTTTTTTTTTTTTTTTTTTTTTTGTCCTTTAGTTGCACGCTCCTGCGCCGGGGGGACCTCTCCCCGACGCATCAGCTTGCTTCCTTTCCCCCTTTTGGGGTGTTGTTTTTTTTTCTCTCTTTAATTTTATTTTAAAGTAGCCTAGAACTAGGCCAGTTTTAATACGGCGACTAATGCCCAAGTAGGCAGTCGCCAGATGAGCTCTTAAAAAAAAAAAAAAAAAATGCATCCGCAGCCGAGCGTTTATTGCGGAAGGTGGATTTGATCCACCACACCAGCCTTTGCCTTGCGACCGGTGCCTTCCGCACTTTTCCCATTGAGAGCCCGTTTGTCGATGCTGGGGAGATGCCACTCGCTCTGCGCTGCGTGCAGTGCATCACTTGCCTGTACGCGCGAGCCCGGCGCCTCCCTCAGTCGCCAACAGCTCTCACTGCATCCGCAGCTGATCTCGATGGTGCCTATGTCGCCGAGAGACGCCAGTCATACCCCAAGCCCTTTGCGTTTAGGGCCAGCAAACTCCTTTGAGAGGTAGATATAGCTCTCGGGCCGGTGGCGCCCCTGGTTCTGCCCCGGACGCCACCCTGGAGGGTACCACATTTGGCCATTTGTCACCACGCCTCTGCTCCTAAAGCTTGTACTGCACCGGGAGTATTGTGTTCGACCTTTTTGGAGCACACCTCATGTCACGCTGGAACCGTGCCAGTGTATACGGATGGCTCCAAAGTCCCAAGAGGGAGTCGGCTTCCACGCCGTATCCCCTCTGTTTGAAGTCAGCGGGGCTCTACCAGGCGCTGCGTCTGTCTTCACTGCCGAGCTGGTGGCAATACACGACTCGGTACGGGAGATTACGCGACGGGCCTGGTTCGTAGACCGGGTTGTGATCTATAGCGACTCACAGGGAATCTCCGCATCCCCTGGTTCACGATATCCGTGATGCCACGATTTTGGCGAGCCGAGCAGATGTCGAGATTATCTTCTGCTGGGTTCCTGAACATGTAGGAATTGCGGGGAATGAGCGCGCCAAAGATTCCGCGAGGACTCTGCGACCGGACCAGCGTTTCGCTCTTCCTCACACGACTAAAAGGCAGGAATATGGGAAGCTCTTTGGACTGCTTGGCAAAGAAGATGGGAGACGGTGGAAAGGAACTTAAAGTTGCGTGCCATTGCGCCGCGACTGTTCCCATGGACCTATCCCCCAATGCCGCGGCGGCTTCAGGTTGCTTTCTGTCGTCTCCGAATCGGACACACTCGTGTGACGCTTCGCTGTTTGATGGAGTGCTCGCCTGCGCCCTATTGCAACGACTGCGTTGTCCCCCAGACTGTTCGGCACATTCTTGTTGAATGTCCCAGTCTGGGTGATCTTCGCGCACGTTACCTGTCCCGGTACCGGGATGGGCGGGGTTGCTACCGCCTGTCCCTTGTACTTGGGACAGATTCGTGCACATTGACTTGTTGACTTTTGGGGGGAGGCCTGGCCTTCTCCCTTGTATTTAACTTGTTTTTTTTGTTATTGTTGTTTGTTTGTTTGTTTTTTTAGGTAGGTCGCAGGCTCCTGCGCTGGGGGGAGGGGGACCTCCCCCCAATGCCGGAGCTTGCTCCCTGATTGTTATCCCCTTTTTATTGTTGTTTCTGTTAAATTTTTTATTTTAAAATAACCTAGAACTGGGCTCTTGTTTGCGGCGACTTATGCCCAAGTGGGCAGTTGCCAGATATTCCCTTAAAAAAAAAAAATGTAACAGCATTTTCAATATTTTCTTGTGCTAGGCTATATACAGCATTTACATTATTAAATCCTACATTTATAGTTTTACACTTTCTAACATTGAAAATCATCTGCCAATCCTCTTACCATTTATGAAGTTTTTTTAAGTAACATAGCATAACATAATTTCACGGATGACAAAAGCCACAAGGGCCTATCAAAGGTCATCCGTATCCATCAAATCCCACCCATATAATGCATCCATAGGATTTTGTCAGATCATGCATCTACAATATACAATTTAACAATCCATAGGAATGTCCAACCATGCATCTACAATATATAATTTAAAGCCTCCATAGGAGTCTGTCAAAAACAAAATCAAAGTCCCCCAAAATATACAATAAAAAGAAACTGCATCCACAGGAATGAGTCAAGAAACATATCCACATACTGAAAGTAAGAAATTAACCCTCCATCCCCATATAATCATCCAATCTGCGCTTGAAAACATTCAAGTTTGGGCTGTCTACAGTCTCAGGTTGCAAACTATTCCAATAATCCACCACTCTGTTAGTGAAAAATATTTTCTAACATCCAGTCTGCACCTCTGTTTTTTAATCTTTAAGTGGTGGCCTCTAGTTCTATTACTACCTTCTAACTCAAATAACTTGCTGAAATCCAATTTATCCATCCCAGAAAAGATTTTAAAAAGCTCAATCATATCTTCCCTCACACACCTTCTTTCAAATGAAAACATATTTAATACCCTCAGTCTATCTTCATATTCAAGGTGCTTCAGGGATGGTATTATTTTTGTTGCCCTCCTTTGTACTGACTCTATTAAGTTTATATCATGTCTAAAATGTGGTGACCATGCCTGTATACAGTACTCTAAATGTGGCCTGACATAAGAGTTGTATAGTTTAAGGATGACCTCCTTACTCTTGTAGCTAACATTTCTTTTAATGTAACCTAGCACCCTATTTGCTCTATTTTTTGCCTCAATACACTGCTTTGAAAATTTCAGTGACCTATCTACTACCACTCCTAAGTCCTTCTCATCTTCAACTGAATTAAGCCAATACCCATCCATCTCATAGCTAAATTCCCTATTATCTCTCCCCATGTTAATAACTTTGCATTTATTAAGGTTAAAAGTCATCTGCCACTTCTGAGCCCAAGCTAACAAATTAATTAAGTCACCCTGCACTTTAAAGCTACCCTCAACCTCTTTGACTACACAGCTGCCAATTTAGTGTCATCAGCAAAAATTGATACTTTGCTATTCACACCTTGCCCAAGATCATTTACATAGATTATAAATAATAAAGGGCCTAAAACTGATCCCTGCAGTATGCCACATAAAACATTCCTCCACTCTGACCTCACTCCATTCAGTACAACTCTCTGTTTCATATTTTTCAGCCATTCAGTACAACTCTCTCTTTCCTATTTTTCAGCCATTCAGTTATCCAATTTAAAACGTTCCCACATATCCCATGCAGCTTTAATTTATGAACTAGTCTTCTATGTGGAACCTTATCAAAAGCTTTGCCGCAGAGGGTAGTAGGTAGTCCAAATCTAAATGTATTTAAGAGTAGGTTGGATGAGTTTATGGGAAGGGAAGGTTGTGATGGTTCCTAAATTTTGTATATATTAATATTGTTTGTATATATCTATAGCTGCATGATTTAGTTCTTGACAAGCCTTGATTGGTGATACCCTTGTTTCTGGATGCAATCCTCTGGATGTAGTTTTCCTGGGAGTTTGGGTGCCTTGAAAAAGAGGCCGCTTGACTCGGATGACCTATGATGAGCCCTTGTGGCTTTTGTCATCCGTTATATTATATTGTGGGGGACTTTGATTTTGTCTTTCCCTGGTGATGGTGCTTTTTGTGGGTGGGTTTTGACGGAGGCGGATGACCTTTGATAGGCCCTTGTGGCTTTTGTCATCCGTGTAATTATGTTATGTTATGTTGTTATCTAATTCTTTAGTTACATAATCCATAAAATCCAGTAAATTAGTTAAACACGATCTACCTTTTCTAAAACCATGCTGAGCATCATTAATTAACCTGCTACTCTCTAGATTATCAGAAATTCCCTTCTTAACCATCTTCTCAAGAATTTTACAGACTATAGAAATTAAGCTTACTGGTCTAAAGTTATTTGGGTCCTCTTTGCTTCCCTTTTTAAAAATTGGCACTACATTTGCCAATTTCCAATCATTTGGTATTTCTCCAGACTCTAGTGATCTAATAAATATCCTCGAGAGCTACTGCAATACTTTCTACACCTTCTTTGAGTATCCTAGAATGAATGTTGTCAGGGCCAGATGCCTTACTAGTATTTAACTGCATTATAAGCCCTTTAATTTCTTCTCTGTCTATATTAATAGAATTTATCACTACTTCCCTTGACCTAGAATTATCATCAATTAATCTAACTGGTTTCTCTTCTGTGAATACTGAAGCAAAATGATCATTAAGGACCTCTACTATTTCCTCATCAGATTCTTTCAAAACCCCTTCATATTTAATAGGCCCTATTTTATCACTGTTAGATTTATTATTGATTCTATAATAGCTAAAGAATTTTTTAGGATCTTTATTATTATTTTTAGCTAAATTAATTTCTGCTGTCCTTTTGGTCTTCTTAATCACTTATTTAGTTCATTTCTGTTTGACCTATAATGGTTTAAAGATATCTAAACTACTCTTACTTTCTAATCTCTGGTATGCCCTTTTTTTCTCTGAAACTTTATTAGCTATTTCTTGATTCCACCATAATGGTTTCCTACATTTCTTCCTAATAGACTTCATCGAAATACACTGTTCTTGAACCATGTTTAATATAGTCTTCAAAATATCCCACATCTCATAAGTATTCTTTCCATGGAATTCTATATCCCACCTAATCTGATTTAGCATGCTGCGTAATTTATTGTAATCTCCCCTATAAAAATTTGGAATTTTTGTGGAGTTTGTCGTTGTTCTACCCTTGACTATTTGTAAATTAAACCGAACCATCTGATGATCACTGTTTCCCAATGATTTTCCTACACTCAATCCTTGAACTAAGTGATCATCATTTGAAAGAATTAGATCTAATATATTGGCACCCCTTGTTGGCTTATTAACAAATTGGGTCAAAAAGTTATCCTCAAAACACTCCATAAACTTACAACTTGCTCTATCTCTTCCTATCATATTTTCCAAGTCTACAGAAGTCAAATTAAAATCACCAAGAATAACTGTATCTTCTTTGCATCCTTTACTTATTTCCCTAATCATTAACTCATCGATACAATGAGTCTGTCCTGGTGGTCTATAAAAAGCTCCCAAGTGTATTTTCCTATTTTTACCAACCTTAATATCTATCCATAATGATTCACCTTCTCCTTGCTTTATAGAGTTATTTAGATTTGAAGAAATGCTATTTCTGATATAAATAATCGACCCACCACCAGTCCTATTTCTCCTTTGACTAATGTACATAGTATAACCTTCTAGTTCAAATTCACTGACATTATCATTAAATATATTTTCATTAACCCATGATTCAACTATACATATTATATCTATATCTTCATGAATGATATAACTAAATAATTCATCCCTCTTATTTCTAAGACTACGAGCATTTGTGTAAAGACAACTCAGCCCACCTTTTCCTGAAGCACCTGAGGGCCTATCTCTTCTGCATCTCCTTTCTCTTCTTCCCCGACCCTGTACTCTTGTATTTCCCTGACGACTATCACTACTCAAGTAATTTAACCCTAAAGCACTTTCATTAGCCTGCCTACCTTCTACAAATCTGTGTTTGCTTCCTATCCCTGCCTCACTTTGAGCCATTAAATTTCCCTGACCACTATCAAAACCTAGTTTCCCGCCTCTAAAGACCTAATAACAGTATCTAATTCCCGCCACAAAACTTCAACCCCATCTCGGCTCAGATGGAGTCCATCCATTGCATACAAACCCTTATTCCCATAAAACCCACTCCAAACATCTACAAACACCAATCCTGACTCCTCGCACAAACCTTTCACATATTCATTCAACCCCATTGCATGAGACAACCATTCCATCCCCACATCCATTCTCGGAAGCACACCTGAAACAACGCCTTTTACTCTACTTTCACACATCCTTTCAATCAGCCTTTTATACCGCTGTCGTAACTCACAAGTACCCACCTTCTTTACATCGTTTACTCCGACATGTGTAATCACAACTGCTTCCCTCTCACACCCAGACACCAACCTATCATACCTCTCACACACATCATTTACACCAGCACCCGGTAGACAAACTCTCACTCCCTTCCATTTACTTTCACTCAACTTCCTATCTAAATACCTAATCTGAGAGTCACCCATCACAATCACCTCAGTCATTCTCCTATTCTCTCTAGGCCTAGTATTACCCTCCCTCCTGCTCTCACTCACTCGACCTCCTATTCTACTTTCAGGCACAGCCACACCAGACAAATCTCTTTCAAATTCTTCCTCTCTCAGGGCATCAAATCTGTTAGTTAGCCTAACAGATTCCATGTCCCTCTCATTCACACACCTAACCTTTCCTTACTTATCTATTCTGTTCACTTTCACCCACCACTCATCATCACTTACTGCTTTCTCTCCAGTCCCTGTTCTAGGCCTAACTTCCTCCCTCCTGGTCCCAATCTGACTCTTCAAACGTACACTTGCATCTCTTCTCACTTCAGACACTAAATCGTTCAGTCTCAAGCATTCCGCACGTAATCGACTGATCTCCTCAGTCAAAGCACATACACGTCACTCAGACACATTCACTCTCCTCTCTACACCACAGACATCGCACACTACATACACACTACTTTCAAAAGGCATACTCTCTACATCCAAACAGTCAGCCATACTTAAAACAAGAACAATAATAGAAACAAAAACTTACGAACAACAAGAATTTGACCCGAATTTGTACGTGCAAGTTTAAAACCTGCTAATCAAGATGGCCACCGAAGTAAACAAAAGTCACTTTCTCACCAAAACAAAATAACCACAATTAAACTTTGCTATATTAACCAAATATATGATCTAATAACTTAATATTTATGTTTACTATGTCACACACCAAAGTATAGCAAAAAATCAAAATATTCTGAGAGCTCTACAAAACACGCTACCTGTTCGAAGGTCAGTTGAAGACTGACTTGGGATGTTAAACTGACTGGTCTATAGGACGATACTGAATTTTTTGGTGCTCTTGACTCTTTATAGATTGGAGTAATGTTCACTTCCTTCCAGTCACTTGGTATTTGTCCATGCATATAACTGTGATTAAACATAATTTACAATGGCTTTGATATCAAATGTCTCAGGTTTCTAAGGACTATATTAAAAATTTGTTCATTTCCAGGTGCTTTTCCTGGATCTAAGTCTGCTAAAATTTTATGTATAGCAATCTCGGATAAATCAACATCATTCAACATATCATTTCCATCATACATTATTGTTGGTTGTGGCATATTTTCTAGCCTTTCACTTGTAAAGACAGATGTAAAATATTCATTAAATTTATTTTCCATTTGGAGATAATCTGTTACAGTTTCACCATTTTCCTTAACAGTTAATTTGCTTCTTACATATTTATAGTAGATTTTGGGGTCTCTCTTAATCTGCCTTGATATTTTCCATTCAAACTTTCTCTTGGCTTTTCTTATTTCTTTTCATAATTCTTTCATTGCATTTTTATATCTTTCATTGTGCTGAAAGTCTGGATTTTCTCTATATCTTTTCCACCATCTAGTTTTGTTTTTTCTTTTTCCTGCTATATGTATATTCCTCCAAGGTGGCTTAGGTTTCGCTTTGCTCCTTATCTTTACTGGAATACATAAATTTATTTTTCTGTCATGTTCTTTTTTAAATAAATCCCACATTTCATATACATTTTTATCTTTAAAAATCTTGATCCAGTCAACTTTTCTAAATTCTTCTTCTAATTTTTTGAAGTCAGCATTCCTATAATCAAGATATTTCTCTTTCCAATTCAAATCCAACATTGGCAAAGATATACTAAATTGCACAATATTGTGATCACTACTACTAAAAGGCTTTTGATGTTGTCACATGGGCTGTTGATTGTTAAGCTGCAGATGTTGAGTGTTGCCGGTAGACTGTTGGATTAGTTGTCTGATTTTCTGATGGGTTGAACTAAGAATGTCTCTGTCTCTGGGTCAAGCAGTGGAAAGAGAGAGGTGAAGAGTGGCATTTCCCAGAGAAGTGTCCTGGGACCTCTGCTTTTCACTATATATGTAAATTTTCTGCCAAACTATGTGCAGTCAAAGTATAAACTTTTTGCAGATGATCTGAAGACCTCTACTTACGAGTTTGATATAGCTCGCCACTTGATATACTGAAGATATCTTGTGCTGCCAGATATTGATGTGATAGTAAATGGAGTTAGATCTTGGAGACTCGGTAAACCTGAAGATCCATACCCCGCAAACCGTACTATGGGCTGCTATATGAGGGGACTATGCCTCCCCATACCCCCCTGCTCGCTACGCTTGCCCTCAGGAACAAATAATAAAAGTTAATCACACAGTTGGAAGAAAACATGTTGGGAGGTGGAATAAATATTATGGGAATGCGAGCGGGAAAGCTCACGGGGTATGGATCTTCAGAATTACCCTGCACTCTACTTAAGAACATAAGATCACGGGATCGATGGCAGTATATCACGGGATCGATGGCAGTATATCACGGGATCGATGGCAGTATATCACGGGATCGATGGCAGTATACACGGGATCGATGGCAGTATATTTAGGTGGATTCAGTCATGGCTTGGTGACAGACAGCAAAGAGTTAGTATAGATGGAGTTAAATCTGAGTGGGGGTGTGTTAGCAGTGGAGTTCCTCAAGGATCTGTTTTGGGTCCCTTGCTATTCTTAATTTATATTAATGATCTTGACATAGGTATAAGTAGTGACCTGAGTAAATTTGCTGATGATACTAAGCTAGGTAGGGCCATTAGGGCTGATTCTGATGCTGTTGTAATGCAGGAGGAATTGACCATTCTGTCCAATTGGGCCGAGAAATGGCAAATGAAGTTTAACATAGACAAATGTAGTGTACTTAGTATAGGTAGAAATAATCCATTGAATAGTTATAAATTAAATGGGAGAATTTTAGGGAGGACTGATTGTGAGAGAGACTTGGGTATTTTGGTAAGTTCAGACCTTCGTCCTAGAAAGCAATGTCTAAATGCTAAGAATAAAGTTAATAGGATATTGGGATTCATTAGGAGGAGTGTAAGCAATAAGAGTGCTGAAGTCATTCTAAAACTGTATCTGGCGCTAGTTAGGCCTCATCTAGACTATGCAGTACAATTTTGGTCACCATATTATAGGAAGGATATTGATTTGCTTGAGTCTGTGCAGAGAAGGATGACAAAGATGATTGGTGGGCTAAGGAACTTACCCTATGGTGAAAGGCTCAGAAAACTAAATCTACATACATTGGAAAGGAGAAGAGTCAGAGGGGAATTGATTGAAGTCTTCAAATGGGTAAAAGGATATAATAAAGGGGATCTGGGTAAGGTTCTTATACTTAGTGAACATGACAGGACACGTAGCAATGGGTTTAAGCTTGATAAGTATAGGTTTAGGAAGGAGATTGGGAGGAATTGGTTTACAAATCGTGTGGTAGATGAATGGAATAGGCTCACTAGGCATGTGATAGAAGCCTCCTCTCTGGGTAGTTTTAAGAATAGATTAGATAAATATATGGATGAAGCTGCTAGATGGGACTGACTTTTTTTTATGTACATATGTATATATTTTTCTAAGGAGTGGGAAGATTATATTTTGCGGTTGCATGAATGGACATAATCCTCTGGATGCATTTTATGTATATTGTAGATTAGATCTGACGAACTCCTGTTAAGGGTGACAATGTTGATGACTTTTCTCTGGTAAGAAATCTTTTGTGTGTTGAATGGAACAGGAGCTGCCAAGTGTAGGCCATGAATGGTCTTTTGCAGTCTCCTTCTTTTCTTATGTTCTTCTTATGTTCTTAAAATGTGATTTTACTTTAACATTGTCCACTAGATTATCATTTGAGGTTAATACTAAATCTAAAATACTGTCCTGTCACGTTGGTTCTCCTACATGCTGCGTGAGAAAATTATCCATAGTTAAATCAAGAAAGTCCTGGGCTTCTCCCTCTGCATGCAAAGAGTCCCAATCTATCATCCTATAATTAAAATCACCTGCGATAACAATATTTTCTTCTCTTTGGCAAACTGTTCCAAGAATTTGAAATAAACTATCTTTTTCTACTTGTGATGCTGATGTACTTAAATAACATCCTCCAATAACAATATTGCTGTTGTTTACATTACTTTTTATCTTACACCATGCTGACTCCGTGTTTTCATTGTTCGTCAAGTCCTCTATTAATGTCGCTTTGAGTTCTGATTTAATTTACATCAAAACTCCTCCTCCTCTGTTACCTGTCTGTCTATCTTTTCTAAATGTGTCATAATTTCTCGGTTTTATTTCTGGTTCCCCATAAACATATGCATGTAGGTCAGGTACTTTATTAACTATACTTCTTGCATTAATCAAAACTGCTTTCAATTTTTTGTTTATCTTAGGACTATTTTCCTTAAAACTAAGTTTATTTACAATAACATTTTGCTGGCTTACTGATGCTTTCTTTGGTTCGGCACCTTTTGAACTACTTTTTCTCGGCTTATTATCCAGTTTTTTTGATTTTGAGAACCTTGTCTCTTCTCTTTTAGCTGATGTCTTAATTAAAATCTTGAAATCAGCTAAAAGAGAAGAGACAAGCTGCTGCTTCTTGGTTCTATCTGAGTCAACATAAATATCTTTCCATTCTGGTATATTATCAAGTATTTTTGTTTTATTCAAAATTTTGTATTTCTGGTCCCTATCCTTCACTTTTACAAACATCATCTGCGGCTTATTTCTATAATTTTCCTTCTTCGGCAACCTTTTTGCCTCAACTACATCAATATTTCTGACTTGTAAAATATCTCAAAGTTTATTCAATAGATCCCTGTCATCATTCGCATTCTGCAAATTCTTTTTATTAATTTCCCCGATGTCCATCTCACTAATTTGTTTCATATTCTTTATTATCAAGCAATTCTCTTTTTCTTGTCTTCTTCTATTTTCAAAAAACTCTTCTCTAGCTATTTTCTTATATTTCCTCTGAATTCTTAATTTTTTCCCTGAATCACATCTTCAACCTTATTATCAATTTCATCTACCTTTTTTTCTATTTCATCATTTTTTGTTTTAAGTTCAGTTACCAACTTTAAGACATCTACAGCCTTTGAGTCCCAGTTTGAGCAAAACCAGTGAGTTTTGCCTTTCACAATTGTTTTCAAAGCATTGTACACATCATCCTCAATTTTCTCACAAAGTGTATGGAACCAAAGTCCACAATATTCACAAAGTAAAGCAGGTTCAGACTGTTTCACATTAATTTTACATTTTCCACATAAATCTGAATTTTTTGTTCTTTTATTCACTATTTTGCAATATCAAGCCTATTGTATAAGTTTGTCAAATTAGCCACTCTTATACCTTCTATTTCCTCTGGGTAATATATGTAATATAAGTTCCCCCTCAGTTATGCCACTAATGGCTCAAAGTATACAAGACCTATACAAGACCTATATGAGGTTCATGAGGATATAAAGGTGTGTGAGGGGAGATAGATATGATTGAGCTTTTTAAAATTTTTCTTGGATAGATAAATTGGATTTCAGCAAGTTATTTGAGTTAGAAGGTAGTAATAGGACTAGAGGTCACCACTTAAGGATTAGTTAGAAAATATTTTTTCACTAACAGAGTGGTGGATTATTGGAATAATTTTCCACCTGAGACTGTAGACAGCCCAAACTTGAATGTTTTCAAGTGCAGATTGGATGATTATATGGGGATAACATAACATAATTTCACGGATGACAAAAGCCACAAGGGCCTATCAAAGGTCATCCGCATCCATCAAAACCCACCCACAAAAAGCACCATCGCCGGGGGAAGACAAAATCAAAGTCCCCCACAATATAATATAACAGATGACAAAAGCCACAAGGGCTCATCATAGGTCATCCAAGTCAAACAGCCTCTTTTTTAAGGACCCAAACTCCCAGGAAAACTACATCCAGAGGATTGCGTCCAGAAACAAGGGTATCACCAATCTAGGCTTGTCAAGAACTAAATCATGCAGCTATAGATATATACAAACAATATTAATATATACAAAACTTAGGAACCATCACACCCTTCCCCTCCCCATAAACTCATCCAACCTAATCTTAAATACATTTAAATTTGGACTACCTACTACCCTCCGCGTCAATTTGTTCCAGAAGTCTACCACTCTATTGGTGAAAAAGTATTTTCTTAAATCCAACCTACACCCTTGCTTTTTAATTTTTAAGTGGTGACCTCTAGTCCGATTTCCATCATCTAACTCAAAAAACTTGCTCACATCCAATTTATCTATCCCAGAAATTTTTTTAAAGAGTTCAATCATATTCCCTCTCACACACCTCCTTTCGAATGAGAACATATTTAATACCCTCAGTCTATCTATATATTCAAGGTGCCTCAGGGATGGAGGGTTAACTTCTTACTTTTTGGTATGGGGGTATGTTTCTTGACTCATTCCTGTGGATGCAGTTTCTTTTTATTGTATATTTTGGGGGACTTTGATTTTGTTTTTGACAGACTCCTATGGAGGATTTAAATTATATATTGTAGATGCATGATCTGACAAAATCCTATGGATGCATTATGTAGGTGGGATTTGATGTATACGGATAACCTTTGATAGGCCTTTGTGGCTTTTGTCATTCGTGAAATTGTTATGTTATGTTGAGCGCACAAATATTCAGACAGGGTGAATAAAATATAAACAAACTAAAATCCACTTTTTCGGCTGAGCTGCCAATCTACATGTTTACCCCATGATCTATAGAAAAGTATTGAATTGACTGAGGAATTAACACAGTTTGCATTGAAGTCGAACAAGCCGTATTTAGAGGTATCGTGCTATTTTAAGTGCTCAGTTTCAGGGTTGCCAATGTTTGAAATAAGGTTGAATTAAGGGTTGCCAGTGTGTGAAATTAATGGTTTAGTTTCACAAAAATAGTTAAGTAGAAGTGCAGGCATTTACTAAATAATAAAGAAGAAAGGAAAAACAAAACAAATATAACGCTGTGATTGGCCCCATTTGAAGCTACCACTGATGTCATAAGGCCTAGATTGTAGCCCAGAAACAGTGCCCCTAAACTGAAGTATTACCAATATTTTATTTTAATTATTCTCAATAATGTGTACCCTTTGTAATTTTGCAGAGGGTGAGTTCAAGAAAAAAAGCTGGGTGACTAATGGGTTAAACCTGTCTCCTCTTTTGCCAATTCTAGGAGAGGGGACAAATATTTCATTAGGAGATATTCCACATTTATTATTAAATATCTTCCAATATTTAATAATGTCAGATCTCATTAGCCTTCATTTTACTGAATAAAGATTCAGAGCAAGTAATCTGTTACCATAAGATAAGTCAGAGAGACCATCAGTCTACTTTGTCCACCTTCTCTGCACAGATTCAAGTAGCCGCAGATCACCCAAATATCCTGTGTTCCATACACAGGAAGTAAATTCTAACATACGTCTAAGATGTGACAGGTAGAGCATCATCATAAATTCACTAGATCAACACAAAGTAGAGCGCAGGGTAATTCTGAAGATCCATACCCCGTGAGCTTTCCCGCTCGCATTCCCATAATATTTATTCCACCTCCCAACATGTTTTCTTCCAACTGTGTGATTAACTTTTATTATTTGTTCCTGAGGGCAAGCGTAGCGAGCAGGGGGGGTATGGGGAGGCATAGTCCCCTCATATAGCAGCCCATAGTACGGTTTGCGGGGTATGGATCTTCAGGTTTACCGAGTCCCCAAGATCTAGCTCCATTTACTATTACATCAATATCTGGCAGCACAAGATATCTTCAGTATATCAAGTGGCGAGCTATATCAAACTCGTAAGTAGAGGTCTTCAGATCATCTGCAAAAAGTTTATACTTTGACTGCACATAGTTTGGCAGAAAATTTACATATATAGTGAAAAGCAGAGGTCCCAGGACACTTCTCTGGGAAATGCCACTCTTCACCTCTCTCTTTCCACTGCTTGACCCAGAGACAGAGACATTCTTAGTTCAACCCATCAGAAAATCAGACAACTAATCCAACAGTCTACCGGCAACACTCAACATCTGCAGCTTAACAATCAACAGCCCATGTGACAACATCAAAAGCCTTGGCAAAATCAAATAACATCAACAAGAAATCCAGAATCAAACCACTCAGATACACAATCATAGGTGAAAAGGAGTTGACTCACCTGGTAGGCCCCCTGATTGGAAGCTAGTGCTACATTCAAGTGGCCCAATTGAAAAAAGTGATACGCCGGTCATAATAACAGGGACCAGCAGAGTGTGTTGGACATGGCCTAATTACTTTGAGATGAAAGAATGGTTATGAACATACGTTGGATTAGTTAAGGGAATATTGCTAGGTTGAGAATAGTATATAATTTCACTAGTGACAGGTTCTCTTACTACAGGTCTCACTAACAACAGGTTCTCTCACTATCAGTCTAGCAGAAAACCATGCTAGCTAGCCTGATATATGCTATAGGCTAGCAAGGGAAATTATTAATTTTAGTTATTTTCCCAACTTCAAAAAAAGATTGAGAACCCCTCATTTAAGCTAACAACCGGTTGTCAGGATTAATGAAATTCCAAGAACAGGTTTTTATGAACCGGTGCAAACTGGCTGTATCTCATTACTGGGTAGCACTTTTTTTACAACCACTCCTTTCTCTTTCCCAGGTTTATGAAGTTGTAATAGGTATGAAATGGGTGCAGTTCTTGATACTTGCTCTTTTGATAAAATTCTTCCTATTGATCAAAAGTAAATCTCTAGATTCCTTTTGGATAGTGAATTTATTTTGGCCTAAGAAATTATATGTAGATAGTCATTTAGAGCAACCATTGTCATCCACTGTTAATCAAAATTATGCCAAACTTCACAATTTTCAACAATCTAATTCTAATTTTAAAAATGGCTTCCCATCATATCCAAGCTGGAAGAAAACTGGTGAAGTTTTTTGTCTAAAGGATTGGTATGTATTTAATCTAATTTCTTGGTTAACACTACTGGTACTTATTCTTGGTTGTCTAACCATAACAAAAGTTCATATTGATTGGAATTTGGCTACTATAATTTTATCTTTAAATTCGGAAATAAATAAGATTTCCTTAAGGATCTGATTAGCCTCACTACCTTATTAAAGAGAACTCTGGCTAGTCGAGTGGTTATGGCGTTGGCCTCCCAACGTCGCGGTACTGGGTTCGATTCCGAATCCCGGCATGAGCGGACACCAACATCAGTGCACATAGAGATCTGGCTACCGATTGGTGGACACGCTGTGCTCACCCCATTTTTGGGTAGGTAGATCTTACACCTCTCATCTCACACATAGCCAATCACAACGCTGCTTTCCTTTCCTCTCCCGCCTTCACAGCACAACACACACACACTCTGTTCCAAGGAGTCCTGCCAATAGGTATCTATATCCACGTACCTCTGACGCAGAACAGTTCCCTCTCCCCCGAGGTGATGAAAGCTTCCACCTGAACGCTGTTTGGTGTCAAAACATAATACTTCCTAGTATCTTCCCCAAAAGAGGACCAGCTCCCGGGGCCCTCGGGCTGACCAGCTATTGTCATACTGACCTTATATAAATTTCATTATCCGATTGGAGATCCTCCCAGTATCATGGAAGGATTGGCACTGACTAACTAACCTTATTAGTGTTTTTTTAATCACAATATGGTATTTAGAAGGCAAGTTATAGGAGCATAAATGATTAGGCTTGAAAATAAAAAGTTTATTAACACGTTGACTGTGAAGGCTTCCAAAAAGCTAATAGTAAGTTATACACATATTATATGTTATGAACAGCACCCTTATGTGTTAATGCTTAAAGAGCGATATAAAAAAAATTGGTAAGGATAAATTATTTGAGACTACCAGTGTACTATATATGGCCTAACTTGTGGTCTATGTGTTAAAGTCTTGGATCATAGTATGTTAAATTAAACATTCAACTGGAATTGGTTTGAGTAATGCTTCAAAAGAATCTGTTCTAGGTCCACTATCGTGAAAGAAATGAGCCACTCTCCCAATAATTGATAATACTTACATAGCAATGATTTTGATTGTTAATGTTTTTAACATACTCCAAGATTTATTTATTTATTTTTATTTAAAAATTTGGTTACTTTGAATACAGCTACATGCTGGAAAAAGGTTTGACGACTGAGACTAAGAAAATTGAAACCAATTTTCTTAAATTATTTATGAATCTAACATAACATAATTTCACAGATGACAAAAGCCACAAGGGCCTATCAAAGGTCATCCGCATCCGTCAAAACCCACCCACAAAAAGCACCATCGCCAGGGGAAGACAAAATCAAAGTCCCCCACAATATAATATAACAGATGACAAAAGCCACAAGGGCCCATCATAGGTCATCTGAGTCAAACGGCCTCTTTTTTAAGGCAACCAAACTCCCAAGAAAACTTCATCCAGAGGATTGCGTCCAGAAACAAGGGTATCACCAATCAAGGCTTGTCAAGAACTAAAACATGCAGCTATAGATATATACAAACAATATTAATATATACAAAACTTAGGAACCATCACAACCTTCCCTTCCCATAAACTCATCCAATCTACTCTTAAATACATTTAAATTTGGACTACCTACTACCCTCCACGGCAATTTGTTCCAGAAGTCTACCACTCTATTGGTGAAAAAATATTTTCTTAAATCCAACCTACACCCTTGCTTTTTAATTTTCAAGTGGTGACCTCTAGTCCGATTTCCATCATCTAACTCAAAAAACTTGCTAACATCCAATTTATCTATCCCAGAAAAATTTTTAAACAGCTCAATCATATCCCCTCTCACACACCTCCTTTCGAATGAGAACATATTTAATACCCTCAGTCTATCTATATATTCAAGGTGCCTCAGGGAAGGAATATTCTTTGTTGCCCTCCGTTGCACTGACTCAAGAAGGTTAATATCGTGTCTAAAATGTGGGGACCATGCCTGTATACAGTACTCTAGATGTGGTCTAACATAAGAGTTATAGAGTTTAAGAATAACCTCCTTACTTTTGTAACCGACATTTCTCTTAATGAAACCCAGCACTCTATTTGCCCTATTTCTTGCTTCAATACACTGCCTAGAAAACCTTAATGACTTATCTATTACTACTCCTAGATCTTTCTCATCCTCTACTGAGCTCAGCCAATGCCCATCCATTTCATAGTTAAATTCTCTATTATCTTTTCCCATGTTAATAACTTTGCACTTATCAAGGTTGAAAGTCATTTGCCACTTATGTGCCCACGATAACAATTTATTTAAATCTCCCTGCACTTTAAAATTATCATTAATATCTTTAACTACAGCTGCTAATCTGGTATCATCCGCAAAAATTGACACTTTATTATTAACTGCCTCCCCAAGATCGTTTATATAGATGACAAATAATAATGGACCGAGAACTGATTCCTGAGGAACCCCACTGATAACATCCCTCCACTCTGACTTTACACCATTTAGCACTACCCTTTGCTTCCTGTCTTTCAGCCACTCAGCTATCCAACTTGAAACACCCCCACATATCCCAATCATTTTTAATTTATGAACTAGTCTCCTATGTGGTACCTTATCAAATGCTTTACTAAAATCCAAGTAAATTACATCTACATTCTCTCCCTTATCTACTTGATCTGTTACAAACTCCAGAAAGTCTAGTAAATTAGTCAAACATGATCTACCTGATCTAAACCCATGCTGAGCATCGCTGATTAACCCCTCCCTCTCTAGATGTTGGCAAATGCCTTTTTTAACTATTTTCTCAAGAATTTTACAGACTACAGGAGTTAGGCTAACCGGTCTAAAGTTATTTGGATCCTCTTGAAAATGGGGACTACATTCGCTCTCTTCCAATCATCAGGTATTTCTCTATATTCCAGTGACCTAGTATACAACTTCTCCAGAGGTATTGAGATACTTTCTACCCCTTCTTTAAGTATCCTAAAATGAATATTATCAGGGCCGGAGGCCTTGGTAGAAAGGCAAGAATGCAAAATAGATCCATGAACGCATGGTTGCAGTGTACACTGACACCGCCCCTTCCTATGCAACCATTGCTCGCTGGAATAGGGAGTTCCTTGAAGATGACCTCCTTCCAGGACGCCCATCAGATGTTACCAACGAGGAAATGTGGCCAGTGTGGAGAGGATGATCCTCGAAAATCGACGGGTGAAGGTCGAAGAAAGCGAGTGAGAACTTGGAATATCACATGGAAGTGTTATCAACATCATCCGCAACAATTTGGCCATGCCCAAGGTCTCTGCCTGTTGGGTCCCTAGAAACCTCACGCCCCATGATCAACTTCAATGTCGTCAAAGTCCACAAGGCCAGAGTTTCACAAGCTGCCCTGCGCAAGTGCGGATTCAAGGAGCTCAACCATTTCCCCTACAGCCCAGACCTGGCCCCTAGCGACTACTTTTTATTCCGCTAGCTCAAGGCTGCACTGCGTAGACGCCGGTTTGGGGATGATGAAGATGTCCAGCTCGCCGTCCAAGAGTGGATTGAACAGCACTCAGGTGATTTTTGGTTGTCGGGAATTCAAAGCCTCAGGAAAAGTGGTGCAAGTGCATTGAAGTCAAGGGTATTTATATTGAAAAATAATAAAACACTTTTCCTCATATCTCATTTCCTTATATCCGAATTGCAAAACTTATTGACCGCCCCTCGTATATATATATATATATATATATATATATATATATATATATATATATATATATATATATGTGTGTGTGTGTGTGTGTGAATCAGTTATATTGCAAAGAAAGAGAAGATAAAATAATTTTGTCCATAATTCTGGAAAATCTATGCAGGGATGAAGATCTAACCAAGCACACTAAAGCAGTGAGCAACCGCTTTGATCTCGGTTAAAGCTCATACCAGACTACTTATCTATGCATGAAAATGAAAATCTCATGTGTTGATAAGCTTTTAAGGCTCTCTTCACTAGGTTGATTGGAAAAACTATGAAAGAGATAAATTAATTGGGAATTCAAAGGACAAGTGAGAAATAGAATGAAGCACATGGCGAATATACAATATACGATTAATGGAGAAATGCTAGGTACCCCTTAGAAGCTTTCTCCTAGCGTGTAATTGCTTGACCAGCTCCCTGTGTCCACTACTTGGTGAATAAAGGCTCAACTGCTCTTTGGTGAGAGATCTTTTGTGCCTTGCTGGTTGCCAGATCAGATAAAGATCTCGGATGAATTCGTAGGTACTTAGCTTTACTATTTGCCTTAAGTCTAGCCATTTTTAGTTGATTAGTAGGGCTTAGTAGGAAGACAGTTACACCTCAAGCACCCCTGTTGAAAAATCAGAGAACCAGTTCACTGGGGCTCTCATGCTGCTGAGTTGGGAGCTGCGGCACGATTGGGGACGTCCAGCCCAGGGTAGACCTTAGGGTTGGTGTGCTTGGTCAAAGGGTTTCTGTTCACCGAACGACCGAAAACCTCCTGGAAATAGGCAGATGTGATTAGTGCGAGAGAAAATGACACACAAAAACACCTTTTTCAATGCATATGGTTCAAGAGTTTTTTTAAGATGGCAAAGAAGAATGGTCCTCCGTTTCACATAGTTTACAGATGGAGTGAAGACTCGGGGGCAGGAGTTGCAAGGAACTCACAGATGCCGTTAGTGTCTGTGATTTCTGCGAACTAGAGAAGCGCCTGGGCGAGAGCATCGCTCAACTGAGAGATGAGAACTCCCTCCTCAAAAGGAAGGTTCAACTCTTAAAAACAGAGGTGCAGATGCTCAGGCGAGAAGGCTTCCAACATCCAACAGCAAAAAGAAGAAAGAAGAGAATGTAGAAAGAGAAGAAGAGAAAGTAGAAAGAGAAGAAAAAAAAGTGGAAACAGAGGGCAAGAAAGTAGAAGCAGAAGAAGAGAAATGAGAAACAGAAGAAGAGAAAACAAAGGAAGACAAGAAAAAGAAGAAAAATGTAGAGATACAAGAGGAAAGCAGTAAGTCACTTCCGAAAGGGAAGATTAAGTCGTCTGCGGACAAATGTGCAAGGATCACCCTTATTGGTGATTCTCAAGCACAGGGTCTGCAGCCCCTGCTAGTGGCCCGCCTTTACACTAGTGTGAAGGTAAGCTGCCTGCGAGGATGGGGTAACCACCACATAGAGTAGAGGCTGAGAAATCACAGATTTCTGATCAAATCCTCTACACAGTCATGGGTGCCGTGGACAACTGTGGGCTGAAAACCTGCAAGCGTGTTTTAGTCGGGATTCTCCCGAGTAGAGGTCCAACACGGGCCGCTCACTCGATGAACGTCTCTTTAAACTGGCGCCTGGCAGATTTGTGTATGGAGAGGGGTCTTTTTGTGGACCCGTACCGCACCTTTTATGGTAGAAATGATCTCTGCCAAAGGGATGGGGTACATCTTTCCTTCAAAGGAAAGGCCTTTCTGTCGAACATGATCCAGGATGTCATAGAGAGGACCCAGAGTGAGGCCAGGCGTATGCCAGTATGCCCATGTCACTCGTGGAATGACCTCAGAGGTGTCAAAGAGGGGTGCCTCCTCGCCAACAAATAAGCTGGGAAACGGAAGAGCGTAGGGAGTCCTATAGTCAGGGACTCCCTGAAAGTTCTTCTGTTTAATGCGAGGTTGATGAGGAACAAGTTTCTTGAACTTTGTGGCCTCATAATGATGGAAGAACCTGAAATGGTAGCCATAACAGAGTCGTGGATAAAAACCTCAAACCAAGATTTTGAAGGTGAATTCACGATTCCCAGTTGCCAGCTCTTCCTGAAGGATAGGCCAGACAGAGAGGGTGGCGATCTGATGTTGTATGTCAAGGATACTCTCAACTCAACGGATTGCAACATCATATCCGACCATATACTACTAGGTGTTGGCCTAGAGAGAGGTCCTGTCAGATACAGGACCCTAGTGCTTTCAGACCCCCTGCCCAACTCTTAGAACAGGACAGGAGTCTGTACCAGCTGTTGGGCGAACTTGTAAAAGACAGTGTGTGTATCATCATGGGGGATTTCAACACACAAGTTGACTGGGAAACCAGAGAACGCACTACTCCTGGAGTTTGCGAACAAAGAGTTCCTGACTCAAGGGTGAGAGAACCAATGAGAGAGACAATATCCTCAACTTGGGTTTCACCTCTGAGGATAACATCGTTGAGGACCTTTCTATTGGCGAAGAGCTCGGTGGCAGTGACCACCGACTAATTAGATTTGTAGTCAAAGTCCCCAAGGCAGGGCATGCAACTAGTAAATTGAGGAAACTTGATCTAAGAAGAGCAGACTTTGCAGGTTTTCGTGCTGGACTGACTGACACGAGGCTAGAAGTGTGCGATGCTGTTGAAGACTCGTAGAACAGTTTCAAAACCACATTCATGAGTCTTCAATCGCATTTCATTCCTCTGAAATGCTCCCGTCGGTCTTCTGTTCAACCAAAGTGGTTTAATCGAGAAATTGACCAACTGCTTAGGGAGAAAAGAAATGTCTACCGGCAATCGAAGATCTCGGGTGACTTTGACGAATACCGGAAGCTAGCCAGGAGAGTGAAGTCGAGCATAAGGGCGGCTAAGCAGTCTGAGGAACTCCGAGTGGTGAGACTCTGTAAAGAGAATCCCAAGGAGTTTTTTGTATATGTAAACAGCCGTAAACCAATCCGTCAAACGATTAGCCCTTTGATGAATGAGGAGGAGACATTAAAGCACTCAGCTGTATAAAATGCTAACCTCCTCAACAACTACTTCTCTACAGTGTTTACTCAAGAGTGTGGTCCCATCCCCCAGCCAACGAGTTCACAGTCAGGGCAAAAGCTGGAGGATATGGACTTCACTGAAGGTGAAATAGAAAAGAAGATCACTGACCTAATGACAAATAAGTCACCTGTCCCAGATGGGTTTCTACCTAAAGTGTTGAAAGAAGTGCGCGATCAAGTGTCACGACACCTGAGCGCAATCTTCAACATGTCAATCCGGACCGAATGTGTTCCTAGAGACTGGTGTGAAGCAGAGGTGACTTCTATCTTCAAGAAAGGAGACCGTAGCCAACCATCGAACTACCGACCTATCAGTCTGACTTCGATAGTCGGTAAACTCATGGAGAGCATCATTGTGGGCAAAATGACGTCACATTTAGAGTCAAACGTGCTACTGAGGAGTTCCCAGCACGACTTCGAAGGCAACGGTCATGCCTGACGAACCTTTTTGAATTCTTCCACTTTGTCTTCAGTGAGCACGATCGGGACAAGGCAGTGGATGTGGTCTATTTAGACTTTCAGAAAGCCTTTGATAAGGTACCACACCGCCGCCTTCTCCGGAAAGTGCGAGTGCTCGGCATAGATGGAAAAGTAGCCGTCTGGATAGAGAACTGGCTAAGTGTCAGATGGCAACGGGTGGTGGTGAATGGACAGGCTTCTCAGTGGGTGCCCATTACTAGCGGGGTGCCTCAAGGTTCTGTCCTGAGACCTCTACTATTCATCATCTACATCAATGACATGGACGGTGACATGGTTGCCGAGATTTCCAAATTTGCCGACGATATCAAGCTTGGTATGAACGTTGCAAAGGATGGAAATACTGCCCGCCTGCAGGAAGATCTTGGGAAGATAAGGGAGTGGTCGGACTTGTGGCAAATACCTTTTAATGTGAACAAATGCAAAGTGATGCATATCGTCCACCGAAACCCCTAATCTCAGTATATCCTTAAGGGCACTGCCATTGAATCCACTGACACTGAGAAGGACTTGGGTGTAACAATCACTAGTGACCTTAAGTTCTTCGAAACAGTGCATTGAGGTGGAGAAAAAAGCCCAAAGGATGCTAGGCTACATAAAGCGCCAGTTTAGATATCGGAACAAGGAGATTGTACTGTGTTTGTACAACTCACTTGTCCGACCACACCTGGAGTATGCCATACAATTTTGGATTCCTTCATTTAGAAAGGACATCGCAAGATTGGAACGCGTGCAAGCCAGGGCAACCAAACTGATTCCCTTTATCAGACATAAAAGTTATGAAGATAGATTAAGGGAATTAGATCTGTTCTCGTCGGAAACCCGTAGACTGCGTGGTCAGCTCATCGAAGTTTTCAAAATACTTCGAGGGTTTGACAATGTTGACTACAGGGATATTTTCATACTTGTTGAGAGCAGAACAAGAAAGCACAGCTTTAAACTTGAACTCAAGCGTTACAACCGCAATCTATGTGGAAAATCTTTCACCTATAGTATCTGCGGGGGTTGGAATGCACTTCCAGTGGAAGTTGTCAACAGTGAATCTGTTGACCAGTTCAAGTCAAGACTAGACAGGGTCTTGAAAAATGGCTGTTTAAGGACGTAAAGCATTTGAGCAGAGATGTGCCTGCTCGACTGCTAGTCCAAAGGTACCCTCATTGAATGGACCATAAGGTCTTCTAGGGTACTTTCGTTCCTTGTTACTCCTTGTTACCATTCATGAGATATATACATTCAATATTTACTCAATTTCTCATTCATCGTTTGAATTCACAAATAAATTCTCTCTTTCATAGTCTTTCCAATCAACCTAGCAAAACAGATCTTAAAAGCTTATTTATTTTTTTTGGGGGGGGTGTCTGCTTTGACTCAGATAAAACTATCTGCTCACTGCCTCAGTGTGCTTCATTCAATACAGATTTCTTTCACAATTAGGAAATCACACAGTCATGAGAGGATATCGCATAGGTCAGCATTTCTAATGCAAATAAAAAAATTTCCGTATCAATCAGCTATTTTAATTGTTATCCCTGCTTTTGAAGAGAATGGTAAATTAACTTTATCCATTTTAGCTCAGCCTTATAAATTGAGAATTATTTGTACTAGCGCAATTATAATTCTGCAGTTAAAAAGGCCATGTTGTTGCTAATTAACCATTCAGCAAGCCTGTAGGAAAGCACTCACAAATAAAAGTTTGCATATCAATTAGCTACTTAAAATATCACATTCTTTTATGCATTCACTTTAAGCTTCTCTTTCACAAATAACATGTCAAATGCTTTAGTCAGCATTTCTAAGTCCCTCTGACTCTCAACCACTCACACCAGGTTATCAGTATACACCAAAAATAGGCAGTATACACCAAAAATAGGCAGCACCTTCACCCTTTTACAATTCATCATCAATCTCACATCCCCTTATCTATCATCCTTCCCTTGTACTTTTCTTAGTCCTCCATCCATGAATATAGTAATACCCATGGCAACATCCACACATCTTTGTCCCCCTGCATAGGTGTATCAACCATACCATTCACTCTATCCTTCAGCCAAATTTATGCTTTACTTCCATCCTATGTATGCAGTTGATTGAATATTTGTGGCTAGATTTGGTTGAATGACCTGGATATCTTCTGATAAGCCGTATGGGGGAGGGGGTAAATTAGTGGATGGAGTCATGATTTGAACTAAATTTGTTCCACATTTGCTTTCTCTCCATGTTCATATGTAGTTCATTTATTCTTCTCAGTCATTCAACAACCTTTCATTTTCCATTCCTTTCCACCTTCATCCTGTTTTCTCATTCACACCAACCAATTTAATTTTACACAGACCATACAAAACAAGTTCCTAAAAACTCTCACAGGTTGCTCAAGCACTACACCCAGAGGTCACATAGGATCTGAAATCAAAGTCCTCAATTTCAAACATCACCAAACAAGCCTTGATTGGTGATACCCTTGTTTCTGGATGCAATCCTCTGGATGTAGTTTTCCTGGGAGTTTGGGTGCCTTGAAAAAGAGGCCGCTTGACTCGGATGACCTATGATGAGCCCTTGTGGCTTTTGTCATCCGTTATATTATATTGTGGGGGACTTTGATTTTGTCTTCCCCTGGTGATGGTGCTTTTTGTGGGTGGGTTTTGACGGAGGCGGATGACCTTTGATAGGCCCTTGTGGCTTTTGTCATCCGTGTAATTATGTTATGTTATGTTATGTTATGTTAGCTGTAGCCTCCACAAACCCAAAGCATCCAGTACTCTATGTGGCAGAATACTCACTCGCTTAAATAAACATTAAAAAAAAAATGCCTGACTTATATTACCGATAAACTGTTAACTTGCCCACTCCAAACCAGCTTTCAAAAACATATCTACTTCACTTGTCACTTTATCCAGTTATTTTCATGCAACTTCATGCTGTATTCATTGCCCTTTGAATTCCATCCCTTCTAATCCTCTGTCATTCATGAGAACTGAAGTTTACTTAGTGTAGTTATCACCCAATACTCAAGCTACCAGAAAAGATTCAATGTGACCCTTGCTGATGCCTATCCAGGATTCAACACACCACCCCACACTCATTTAAACCACGCAATGGAATACTGCACTGCATACAATTACACACACCAACAACACAATATACACTCTTGCAGGCTTTGTTGGAAAACATGGTACAGGCTATATCTTCAAGATCTTGGGGCTGCCCAGTCAGAGAGCTTGAAGATTAGTAACAACACAGTAGTGATATCCTTTTATCCTCAACATTCACATCCTTCTTTCTCACCTGAGCATATCAATCAATCTTGCTCTCACCCTCTCCCTTTTATCCAACCATGTGTATTTATGCACATCCTTGTGGTGAAAGAATGTTTGCCACCCACAAGTATCTCTCAGCACTTGTCTCAAGTCTCTCCAGTAACTCTTTTTCAGTCGCACATTATTGCAGGGTCCATACACTATAAGCATGTATAGTTTTACATTTTAATGTTATATAATTCTAGTTCATACATTGATGTTCTACCTATTGCTCATGCCATTCCTTAATCAGTAGTGCAGCCACTTCCTCTTTACCCTACTAGCAAGAATGACACCTGGTTGTTCTTTACTCATTCCATCCCACATAATCTCTTCATTCCCTTTCATGTTTGTCTCGCATATAGCAAGCATCTGTTATTTCCTTTTTTTTTAAATATATTCCTTACCTCCTTTATCTCATTGCATATATTGCTCATATTCAACACACTTAAATTAAATTTTATTATGGATTAGCTCAACTTACTAGATGGAGCCAGTACCAATTCTGCCCTTTATGACCTTTTTGTATACATTTAGAATAACATTTTTCATATGTCCTTATTTTGATTGCAGTGGATATTTGACAGCAACCCACTTCCCAAGGTCAGGCTTAGAAATGATCAGAGAAGTAGTTAATAATTTTTCCACTAGAAAAATAGAATCTACTTCTCTCTCTTCTCATCTTGGATATTTGATTAAACAATGGAAGGCTCTTTTGACTCTTAAAGCTGCAGTGGATACTCCATGGAATATTTCTAATAGGGTAAGATTTATTTCCATTTTTTTTTTAATATAAAATAATTAGAGATTTTTGGGACTGTCTTGTTTGTTTTTTGATGGGTTATATTATTTTTCATTTAGCCAACCCATTTTTAGTTAAGGTAATTTTGTTGGAACTGTAACAAATTATACCTTTCCTAAGTTTTGCATATACTAGTACTCAAGGAAATTACTTATCCATACTTATATAACAACCATATCCCCTAATGATTGGCTTCATTTTTATATCAAATATTCTCATTGGTTTTGTTCTTACTTCTATGCAAATGCAGTAATATCAGATATAATTAAACGCTACCATCTAAAGTAACAGTAATTTTACAATTTGTACTTCCTAGAGAATAAACTCTTTTAGAATTGTTTGTGTGTGAAAGCCTTCACCCATAAACTATAGACCAACCAGGGTCACAATTTGGCTGGGGCCCGGTCAGTCTCTACTCGACTATAGACTGATCAGGATCATAATTTTGTCAGGGCTGGGGCCAGGATGGAAAAAAAATAGGTGGGGTTAGCTGGGGCAGCGGGCCCAGTCAGTCTATACCATGAACAAATTTTTACGCAGTCATATCCTTGCACTTCACTCTCTTGCCCTATGGGTTTTCTTCAAACCCAGCATCACTCATAAGTGATGGCACATCATGGGGTAGTCTTTGGGAGAGGTTATATGGTAAGATGTTCTGAGATGAGTGGGGGCAGTGTCAGGATGCTGAATCTTGCAGCCAAAGCAATTAAGGGGGTGAGGGGCAGTATTCTATTTTTATATTTATGTAGAGCTGGGTGGTCTCCTTATCACAGGTAGGCCAGAGAAAGTCTGTCTCATTGATTCTGGGTGGATTTAGATGGGTGAATGGTAAGTGGGATGTAGTTTGGGGGTGTTTTGAAGTGCTATGCAGGTAGAGTAGGTTCATGTTTTATTGTATTCTGGTTTACTGGGGTTGTGGGAAGGTTTCTTTTGGTATAGAGGTGAGAAGGGCAGGGTAGTTTGTTGAAGAATTATGTACCCATCGTATTTAGGCTGGGATAATTAAGGTTATGATGGTGGTTTCTAATACAGTCAGTTGCGATGCAAAGAGCATTGTGTTTTGGACTGTTTGTAAGAAAGTTCCGCCATTCCTACCTGGCATCATGAATGAGATTCTCTGACTGGCATGTTCTCACAGGTCCAGTGCCCCCGAGCAATTTCTAACTACCTGTTTTGGGTTTACTTATGTGTTTATTCCTTCTAGACATTTCTATTTTACTCTTTTCTTTTTTATACTTTATGCAATTTCTCTCAGCTCTCACTCTTGGCTGGCAGCCAATTTCACAAGCTATTTGCTAACCAGCTTTTATCCATTCATCTCCAGTCTGGGCTGAGAGTGGGGGAGAAAGTTTATTCCCCTATCCTCTTGGCTGTGAATTGTGGGGCAGGGGTAACATGGTTGTATTCTTCTCACCCTTGTAGTCCGTAGATAAAAAAAAATACTCTTACTCCCCTCTTCCACCCATCTGTCCATTTCTTATTTATTTTTTTTGATAAGTTGCGCTGATGCACTATGCCTTGGAACTTTGACTGCTGGGTGTGGAAAAGAGGTGCTAAGACGGTTCAAGTAGCCCCCCCCCCCCTTCACTCAAATCTTGTGGTAAATGGGCTCCTTTACCATTCTTTACCCAAAGATGAAAGGACCGAACCCCCTTCGCTCAAATCTTGTGGTAAATGGGCTCCTTTACCACTCCTTACCCAAAGATGAAAGGATCGAACCCCCTTCGCTCAAATCTTGTGGTAAATGGGCTCCTTTACCACTCCTTACCCAAAGATGTAAGGACCAAACCCCCTTCACTCAAATCTTGTGGTAAATGGGCTCCTCCTTTATCACTCCTTACCCAAAGATGAAAGGACCGAACCCCCTGCACTCAAATCTTACAAGTGGTAAATGGGCTCCTCCTTTACCCCTCTTTTTCTGGAACCCCCTCTGCTCCTAAAGCTTCCACAGCACCGGGAGTATTATATTTGACCTTTTTGGAGCACACTTTGTGTTATGTTGGATCTTATCAGTATACATGTATGACCATGTCCGAAGAGGGGGTCAGTTTCCTTGCCATATCCATGAATTTAATTCAGGGGGGGCTCTACCAGGAACTGCATCTGTCTTCATGGTCCAGCTGGTTGCAATACACCACTCTGTTTGGGACATAACACATTGTGACCAGTTTGGAGACAAGCTTGTGATCTATAGCGACTAGCTGGAAGGATGTGCATATTCTCATCTGCTGGCCTCCTTGACATGTATGTATGAGGGCATCAAAGAGTCTGTGAGGATTGGGTGATCCATTCACCATTTAGCTCTTCCTCACACTGATTACAAGGCAGGAATCAAGTTACCCCTCCTGGCTGCCTGACAAAAAAGATGGTAGAAAGACAATGCCATTGCATTGCAACTATTCCTGTTGACCTACCCTGCAAATATGGGGTAGGTCTTTAAGAAAAAATGTAAGTGCTTTCCTCATTCCAGGGTGGCTTGACTCATGAGAGATTAGACCAAGGCTTGTCCATCTGGCCAGAGTCCCTTCGGATGGGGCTTCAGGTCATTTTCTGTTTCCCATATATTGAGCACTCACAAAACACAGCAGCATTTTATGTAGTGTTTCCCTGCATTTTACTGCGATGACTTCAATCCCCCAGACTGTCGGGGCCCATTCTTGTTGAATGTCCCAGTTTGGAGATCTTTGTATGCATCATTGAGAACTTAAAGTTGCATCCCTTCATCTCATTTCACCACTGGAATTTATTCATAATTCACTTTTATTTTATTCAAGAATTAGTAAAACCAAGTCTAGGACAGAGATAAATCTGTCTAAAAAAAAAATTAGAACTCCCAGTACTGGAATGATCAGGGTTGGTACAGCCTTCCCTTTTACTCAGAATGGGTTTGTGCACTCCTGAATGAGGCGTAGCCAAGGTAGGAGGAAGTGTCTGGATCGCTTCATTATATATAGCTTTTGGGGTACATTCTCAGACACTGGAGGGAGGCGGGCCTTCTTTTGCCACTAGCATGCCTTTTCCTTTTATTTTCTTAGTTGTTTTATGTGGGTTTTTCTTTATCTTGTTTTTTGTTTTTAATATATCCTAATTGATAGGCTCATTTAATTTTAGCAACTTTATACCCTTGATGGTATTCACAAGGTGGGACCCCTTTAATTTAAAAAAACAAACAAAGGTTAGCCATTAAGGCTATTTGGCCAAGGAGATGGGAGACGGTGCACCAATGCTTTTATGCTGCAGATGCAGCACCATCTCATGAAGCATTTTGCTAATATTTTCTGAGAAGACTGCTTGGTTTCCCAGACTGTATGTCCCATTTTTGTTGAATCTTCTAGTCTAGACAAACTTCATGCATGGTACTTGTCGCAGTACTCTGGTGAGTAATGCCCCTATCTCGTCCCTTGTACTGTGATCGGGTTCCTGCACACCAGAGATGGTATGGCTACTTTCCATCTCTGTGTTATTGTACTTTTCTGAAGCATGTTTCAAGATAGTGTTACTTTTCATCTGATTTTATTTGCCTTTTTTACTAACTATAATTTAAGAAGGCGATTTTTTTTTTTTAGTATTTTAATCATAATTTCATCTTAGTTTGGTTATGGCATATTTTTTTTTTTATCAAAGTTCAGAAATAAATATAAGTATTAAGTTTTGTGAATTTTTTAAACACAAATGGTGAAGTTCAGAAAATTTATAAAAATTTAACCATGTCATGGTATAGGTTCCTATATACCATACATATATCTATTATATTTGATTTTAGAGTCTGCAGGGTTTCCTTTTTAATACCTTTGGGTTGGTTAGATCCGATTACGAGGTCAGATTCTCGTAAGGGAGGGCTAGTCCAATAGAGCTACTTTGATTCTCTGTATTGGGTGAGTGTTAAGTCTTACTGGTACAGGGCTATTACATGGCTATGAGGAGCTCAAAGGTTGAAAGTAAAGGAGTCGACAAAAATAGACTTTAATAAATATTAATAACTTAGGTTAAATAGAACAATAAAGGACATATAATAATACAAATAGTTACAGTGGTTGACGGGCCAGTAATAAGATTAGGCATTTAAAATGCAATAAAAATGGGTAGGCTGAATGGAATTAAAGTTGGGCTTTACTCGAGGAACGAGGACATAGTAAGCACACAATGAAAATGCGAGGGGGGGGGGGGACAGTAGGCGGTAATTATAAATTTGGGGAAGCTAAAATATTTGTTGCAATACCTTGTACAAAATGGAGGAGGAGAAGATGGTCATTTCCTGCGAAGTGGGGATAGAGGTTGAGTCACTTCAACGGGGTCCAGGGTCAACTTGCTCAGAATTGAAGTATTTCTTTGAGATGATGGGGGGGGATGCAGAACCTTCGAGAGTGGAGGCTGTGAATTCTTTCAAAGAAAATGGAGGGTGAGTTTCTCTGAGACGTCAAACAGGTTGTTTGGATGACTATGCGTAATTAAGGGGGTATTACATGAAGATCAATCTTCAATGAAGCCTTTGGGACAAGACTTGGGATCTTCTTTGGAGATGGAGATGTTGCACTGAGTCAGACGGGTATTCTTATGGGGAGAGGATTCTTGACTAATCCAGGGTGGATATTTGTTTTATCCAAGGAGGGATATTCGGTTTTATCCTGCAAATTTCCTTGCCTTTGGCGTATGATAACCCGAATCAAGAAGTAAGATAGTCTGCTCCTGTGAGCTTTTCTCGCACAAATCTCATGATTTGTGGCAACACAAGTAAATATGTATGCCTGGAGTGAGGGAGCTTACCCCATAGAAGGTGGGGGGGACTATCATCCATCGCTTGAGTAGTGCGGCCGCGACTTCAGCTCTCATTTACCTCAGGCGATCCCAGCATGGTTGGAAGTAAGGAGGATGCAGGAAAAACTCTGTCTAAATACTCGGATTGATAAGGGCTACATTCCAACAGCCCGCTCCTGTTTCTCATGCTTTTGAGCTTGGAAAATTGCTTCTAAGCAACAATGAAGTCCATCACGTGGAGGCAATGCTTAAAATCAACGTTATTTTTCCCATCATGTACTTGTTCCCTCACAAACCATGGCTGTTTTTTTTTAGATTTTAAATTTTATCTTAGTACTGAAGCGCAAGCTCCCCCCGTAGGGGGAAGTGGCAAAGCCATTTCCTAGTTCATCTAATATTTTCACTACTCAGGCTATGGCATACCTGAGTAGAAATAGCATTTTCCAGGTAAATAATTGTAAGTGATAAATGGGCATGGTTAGTTATTGAATATGGTCATCACTTGGATCAACTTTGCAGAGGGTGTCATTACTATAATGGCTCATGGTTTGTATCTCATTAAATCTTAGGTCTTTCTTTGAAATGGTCTAAAAAGTTCAATTGCAACTTGGTAGTTTAACCCATACCAAAGTAAATGTTGCATTGTTTTTACCTTTCTATTTACTTTGCAAAAGTGGCAGGGGCAAGCTGTAATTTATATTGCTTCTATCGATAGATAGCCTTGTATAACTTCACCATAATTAGTCCCTTCTGCGCTTATGAAGGCCTCCCCGTAAGGGGCGCGGCGATTTGCCATCCTGGCCGCCGTGCTGACGGGACTCAGCACCCCGTCCGGCCCCAGCTTAGCCTCTCTTCCTTCCTTCAAAACACTCGTTTCCTCTCTTTTCACACAACCTCTCCCACAACTTTCTCTGGTCAGCCTCTAATTTCACAGGGTAGAGGCTGACCTTCTTCTCAGCCAATCGTCCCGGATCGGGGCTGAGGGGGGAGGGGACAATGTCCCCTAACCCCTGAGCTCCGGTCTGGGGTGGTTGGCTTTTAACAACCTGCTTCATCCCCACCCATACCTTCCTCACATCCCTTTTCCTCTCGTCTTCAAAATCTATCCGTTTTACGCCGTGTTCAAGGTGGAGCCGCCATGCCGAAGGACTGCCAGGCCACCAGGCGGGAGGGGTGGTCCCAAATGGCGGCACCTGGCTCTGCTGGGCCTGTAAGCACCTCTTGCAGTGCGGGCTACTGCAAGAGGTGGTGAGCGATTGCGTCCCGTAAAACAAAGAGGGTCACCATGCCCAATGATGAAAAAAAAAACCATCTCCCCTTAATTCCCCCTATAACAACAACGGAGCCGCCCTCGTGCAGCTCCACAGAAAAGATGGAGGTCCCCCCCCCTGTGCTTGCGCAGGGGACCCTCCATACCTCTTTAACCGGAGAGGAGGCTTACTCCTCTCCTACGCCTACGGGTGTAGGGGACTCCCCCTCACCCCCTTCTCTGGAGGTGCTTTCGGGCACCTCCCTATCTCCAGCGGCAGTCCCTCCTATGCTTTCTAAGGGGACTGCCAAGAAAGCCAGCAGGCCACCCTTAGCCAGCCGCTCCACATCAAAGTGGCTCGGTAGGGCAAACCCCCTTAGGGGGGAGAGGGAACCAGGCCCCTTCGGTCGCTTCCCTCAAAAGACCTGCTGGCAAAAATATTAAACCTTGCCGGGGTCAAGGCCTGTGCCTCCCAACTAAAGACTTATGACGCTGCCAAGGGGACCTGCGATGTCCTGGGAGGGGATGGCCAATTGGAGGCCCCTCCTGTGATAGACATGGTCCTTGAGGAAAACCAGCCTCAGAAGGTAGGGCCTTCCATGGGGGGGAATCCGGGCTTGGCGCCAAGCACCGAACCCGAATCCGCCCCTATGCAAGGTCCTCATCAAACGGCTGTGGATTCTCAGGCAGGACAAGGAGGGGAGGGATCTCCTCCGGATGAATCCCCTGCGCCCACCGGGACCTTCTCCATTTCAGAGAAGGACCTGGCTGAGGCCGGTCCATCTGGCCTGGGGGCTTCTACCGGCGGGGGTGAAAAGCGGGTTCATTCCCCGCCCTCCTCTCCTAAAAAGAAGAAAAAGACAAGAAAGACGAAAAAGACTCGGGGCTCCTCTCCATCCGCGGGGGCTGCGGGGACGGATGGGTCTGCTGCCACTTTGGTAGGCGACCAAGCCAAGATCGGCACATCCGGCCCCTCTACCCCCTCGTGTGCGGAGCCCCTGACTAAGACCAAGAGTGCACAGGGCGGAGCCTCGATGACATCGGGGCCCCTCATTCAGAGGTTACCTGGCGTTTTCGAGCCCGCTGGCTTCAAACGCTTCCTCGTTATTCGCTCCACTGATGGCACCATGTTGTCCAAGGGCAACATGATCCATCAGAGGAGAGGATTAGCTAGTGCAATTGGTAGAGAGCCGAAGGTAACCCGTTTCTCGGACGGGAGCCTTCTGGCGAATGCGGCGAATCCCGCCGAGGCGGCCAAGATAAGTGCTCTTCGGACACTTCATGGCACCCCGGTGAGTGTGACGCCGCACTCTACAATGAACTTTGTAAAAGGAGTAGTTTATGCGAGGGAACTCGTTGACTACTCCATAGAAGACATCACCCTAGAGCTGGCCGACCATGGGGCGGTCAAGGTCGAACGTGTGATGAGAAAACAGGGAGGGGCCTCGAGACCCACCCCTACACTCTTCGTCACGTTCGACTGTGACAAGCTCCCTGAGTCGGTGCGTGCCGGTTGGTACCGCTACCGCGTGAAGGCATTCGTGCCACTGCCGCGGCGGTGCTATTACTGTCACCGCTTCGGCCACACGAATCGATCATGTAGACGTGCAAAATCGGGGTCACCCGAAGTCTGTGTAAATTGCTCCAAGGTCGCACACGATAAGTCCAAATCGTGTGTGGCCAAGTGTGTCAATTGCGGAGAGCCGCACCCTGCTTCTTCGAAGCAATGTGGTGCATATCTCCTTGAGAAAGAAATCCTGGCCATTCAGGCCCAGGATCGACTCTCATTCCGCGAGGCTAAGGACTTGGTCCTGGCGCGCCCGGCTCTGCCTGGGACGTCATATGCCTCAATAGTTAGAAAAGCACCCTCTGCTCCTGGCCCATCCAGGCCAACGAGCACGGTTGTTTCCGCGCCCATTCGGAGCCCTTCTGCGGGCTCTACTACACCCGGGCGCTCCCCTGGTAGAGCTGGCGGCAAAAAGGGTTCACACCCAGCCCCGGCTAATACCAGGGCTCCCCCCTCTTCCCCCAGCGTGACCGTTTCCCGTAAGGCGAAACGGCCACGCGCCTCCACAGAGTCGTTAGACTCACAGGAGGCAACACCCCTGAAGATGGTCGCTAGGCCATCTTCCGGGGTTCCTAAAGCTGTTCCCCGAAAGGAGGACAGCAACAAAGGAGCTTCGGCCCCTTCGCCCACGCCCCAAGGTGGAGCGAGTGGCTCGGAGACGGTGGTTCCTCGAAAAGAGGGCCCCCCGCCTCCCAAGCCGCAACGCCCGCCTAAGGTTTCGAGGCGGAGGGAGGAAAAGACTCGCATGGCGAGCCCAACCTCCCCCAATAAGTCCTCGAAGGCGACAGCGCCTTCAGCGCTTTGTCCGGCCAACAGCGCCCGGGGTTCTGCCCCCGGGAAGCGTACGGCCATTCCCGTAAGGGTCTTCAATTCGAGGAGGGCCCCCGCGTCTCCTCCGAGCTAGGCCTGGAGGGCATATTCCTTCAATGGAATTGCCGTGGACTCCGGGCCAACTGGGAGGAGCTGCGGAGGCTCGTCTCGTCCCGTTCCCCGTTAGCTATTTTTTTGCAGGAGACCATGCTAGGCGCGTGCCCGCTGCCTGCCCTCCCGGGGTATAAGGGTCTTGCGACCCCACCACCGCGGGATGGCCGGGCTGGGGGATGCGCGGTTTACACCCGGCATGATGTCTCCGTTCTTCCTTTCTCTTTAGATACCTCCTTTCAGGCAGTGGCTGTGCAGCTGCACCTGGATAGGAGGTATACTATCATTTCTGCGTACATTCCACCGTCAGCTGACTTCGACGCGGGGGACTTCCGCCGCGTCGTGGCACGGTTGCCGAGGCCCTATCTCTTGCTTGGAGATCTGAACGGCAGGCATCCTCTCTGGGGAGATTACTCCATAAATCCCAGGGGACAAGTCCTTGCCGATCTGATCGAAGAGCTTGAGATGGGTGTCCTAAACGTGGATGAGTTTACACATCACTGTCCGAGAACCGCTTCATTTTCTTGCCTTGACCTATCTTTGTGCTCTTCAGATGCACAGCCTGATTTTGATTGGGGGGTGGTCGATGACCTCCATGGTAGTGATCACTTTCCCATTCAAATATCATTTTCAGGGCAACTGCCGCCTGAGAGCCCACCTCGGTGGTGCTTGGCGCGGGCGCGGTGGCCTGCATTTCAGGAAATGACTGAATTCTCTATCTCAGTCGAGGAGTTTAGGTCGGTAGATGAGGCCGTTGAGTTCTTCTCCGGCAACCTCATCGCCGTAGGCCTGACTACTATTCCTAGGACGTCTGGCCGTTTTGCACGCCGACCACTCCCATGGTGGTCGGCCGAGTGTGAGACGGCCCTCAAACAGAAGCGTTATGCCTACATGCGCTATAAGCGCCGCCCGAACGATTTCACTGTCGCTGAATTTCGTCGGGCTAGGGCTAGGTTCCGGTATATTTCGAAGCACGCCCGCCGCTCTTCTTGGCGGGCATACGTGTCTTCACTTAACGGGAAGACCCCTTTAGCTGAGGTGTGGAAGCGAGTCAAAAGGATTCGGGGCAAGTTCTCGCAGGACCCCCCTCCCGTTCTCCAGGAGAATGGGACCGCAATCTCGGACCCCGCGTCCGTGGCGGAATCCTTAGCGACCGCTTTTTCCGCATTCTCTAGCCGTGATGCTGCTCCGCCAGCATTCAATGCACGTCGTGATGTCGCGGAAGGCCGCCGGCTGGACTTTACCTCCAGAGGCGGAGAACCCTTCAACGACAAGTTTACTGTGAGTGAGTTGCGTTCCGCTCTCGCTTCGTGCGCGGACACCGCCCATGGTCCGGACGATGTCCCGTACGCCATGCTTCGACACCTGGGTGAGCGAGGCATGGCCTTTCTGTTAGATTTGTTCAACAGGATCTGGGTGGAAGGTCTTCTCCCAGACTCCTGGCGAATCGCTACTGTGCTCGCCTTTCGCAAGCCGGGGAGAGATCACTCTACTCCGACCGGTTTCCGCCCAATCTCTCTAACCTCTTGCGTGTGCAAGTTGATGGAGAAATTGGTAAATGTTAGATTAGCCTATTTCCTGGACAGCGGAGGCCATCTGTCTTCTGCACAGTGCGGCTTCCGTAAGTTCCACTCCACGTCGGATGCTCTGCTCCGACTGGAAAGTGCCGTCTGCGAGGCTTTCCTTCGTAGACAGCACTACGCCACGGTGTTTTTTGATCTGGAGAAGGCCTATGATACCGCATGGCGATACGGTATCATGGAGACTCTCCACACGATGGGGGCGAGGGGACGCCTCCCAATTTTTATATCTGAATTTTTGCGAGATCGTCGATTCCGCGTACGGGTGGGGGGAGCCCTCTCCGGCCCAAAGGAGCAGGAAGAGGGTGTCCCGCAGGGAAGTGTCCTCAGTGTCACACTCTTTGCCCTGAGCATCAACGGCATCACCTCGGTGCTGCCGGAAGATGTTCTCGCTACGCTCTACGTGGACGACCTTTCGATCTCTTTTGGCGCGGCGCAGATGCCAACTCTGGAGCGTCGACTCCAACAGGCATTGAACCGCGTCTCTCGCTATGCCGAAGCGCACAGGTTTCGGTTTTCTTTGGCCAAGACTAAGGTGGTGCACTTCTGCCGCCATCCACGGCTTCACCCCGACCCAGATTTGTTTCTTAATGGGGTGCGCCTGGATGTGGTTGAGTCGCACCGTTTCCTTGGTCTTGTATTCGACCGACGCCTCACCTGGGAGGCTCATATTCGCAGCCTTAGGGTCTCTTGTACCCGCGCCATGGACATTCTCCGTTCCGTGACGTTCAGCGCTTGGGGCGCTGATAGGGCTACCGCCTTACTTTTTTATCGATCCTTTGTTCGCTCGAAGCTCGACTACGGATGCGAGTTTTATGCATCCGCAGCCGAGCGTTTATTGCGGAAGGTGGATTCGATCCACCACACCGGCCTTCGCCTTGCGACCGGTGCCTTCCGCACTTCCCCCATTGAGAGCCTGTTGGTCGATGCTGGGGAGATGCCACTCGCTCTGCGCCGCGTGCAGTGCATCACTCGCCTGTACGCGCGAGCCCGGCGCCTCCCTCAGTCGCCAACAGCTCTCACTGCATCCACAGCTGATCTCGATGGTGCCTATGCCGCCGAGAGACGCCAGTCATACCCTAAGCCCTTTGGGTTTAGGGCCAGGAAACTCCTTCGAGAAGTAGATATAGCTCTCGGGCCGGTGGCGCCCCTGGTTCTGCCCAGGACGCCACCCTGGAGGGTACCACATTTGGCTATTTGTCGCCACGCCTCTGCTCCCAAAGCTTGTACTGCGCCGGGAGTATTGCGTTCGACCTTTTTGGAGCACACATCGTGTCACGCTGGTACCGTGCCAGTGTATACGGATGGCTCCAAGTCCCAAGAGGGGGTCGGCTTCCACGCCGTATCCCCTCTGTTTGAAGTCAGCGGGGCTCTACCAGGCGCTGCGTCTGTCTTCACGGCCGAGCTGGTGGCAATACACCACTCGGTACGGGAGATTACGCGACGTGCCCGGTTCGGAGACCGGATTGTGATCTATAGCGACTCACAAAGCGCCCTGAGTGCTCTCGGGGCATTGGAATCTCCGCATCCCCTGGTTCGCGATATCCGTGACGCCACGGTTTTGGCGAGCCGGGCAGATGTCGAGATTATCTTCTGCTGGGTTCCTGGACATGTAGGAATTGCGGGGAATGAGCGCGCCGATGAGGGCGCCAAAGAGTCCGCGAGGACTCTGCGACCGGACCAGCGTTTCGCTCTTCCTCACACCGACTACATGGTAGGAATACGGGCAGCTCTTCGGACTGCTTGGCAAAGAAGATGGGAGACGGTCGAAGGGAACTTAAAGTTGCGTGCCATTGCGCCGCGACTGTTCCCATGGACCTATCCCCCAATGCCGCGGCGGCTTCAGGTTGCTTTCTGTCGTCTCCGAATCGGACACACTCGTGTGACGCATCGCTATCTGATGGAGCGCTCGCCTGCGCCCTATTGCAACGACTGCGTCGTCCCCCAGACTGTTCGGCACATTCTTGTCGAATGTCCCAGTCTGGGTGATCTTCGCGCACGACACCTGTCCCGGTACCGGGATGGGCGGGGTCGCTACCGCTTGTCCCTTGTTCTCGGGATGAGTGCGTGTACTTTGACTGGTGGACTTATTGACTTTTTGGGGGAGGCCGGCCTTCTCCCTTTTATTTAACGTGATTTAATTGTTGTTGTTGGTTTTGTAATTGTTTTGTTATTGCTTTGTTATTGTTATTCCTTTTTATTGTTTTCTGTTTAATTTTTTAAAGTAGCCTAAATTAGGCTGTTTGTTTACGGCAACTTATGCCTTAGTCGGCAGTCGCCAGATAGCCCCTTAATTAAAAAAAAAAAAAAAAAATTATGAAGGCCTAAGTGGACTAGCTTTGTGTAACTGAGTCCACCAGAGCTTAGTTGAGAAAATGGATTTTTTAAGAAGAAAGCTCTTATAATTTATATTTTATTATAACAATAAAATAAGAAAATTATTTTTAACAAGTTTTTTGATGGGTGAATAATATATTCTGACGGAATGTGCATAAAATATGCAAATAATTCCCTCTCCCCCCCCCCCCAAAAAAAAATTGAAGAAATATAATTAACCTACTAAATTTCTTTTTCTATTTATGCACAGAAAGTGTGATAATTTTTTGAGTGTTTTCATTTTGTATGAGAAGCATTAGTGGTTGATATTACAATGATTTTTAAAATTTTTTTTTTGCCTTCTGAGAAGAAAGACTGGGTCAAAGAATCTTCTTTTCTCCTCTGTCCCTTAACTTTCCTTATTTTTTTTTTTAAATCTTTCTACTTTCCTTTCTCTTGTTTTTTCATTCCACTGAATAAACTGATCATCATTGGATTACATTTGTTTTCCATTATCTCAAACCCTGCAAGAATCATTTGCACAACAGGGTAAGGTTTAGGCGAGTTTTTGTACCCTCCCTTTCATACACAAATTTGGAGTGCCCTGACTATGCTCTTCTATGGCTCCTAGTATTAAGGTTGAAGGAAAAAGAGTAATATCCTAGTAAAAAGTCGCAAGATGATAGTTGAAGTGGTAACACTGAACTGGTCAATCACTAGTTTTGCCTGTTGCAGTTGTGTTTCTATACACCTCTGTTCTGACCTCAGGCTACCTAATATAACTACTGATCTGACATATACTTTGATTAAATTAGCAAGTCATTTATATCTTGTAATTAAAATTTTAACCTGAAATATTCTAAGGTGAGTAGATAGGTTTAATTGGTACTATCTACATTATACCTCTTATGTTTCTTGGAAATAGTCCATGAAACTAAAAAACTAGTATTTGAATGGAAATTGATCTACTCGCATAATTCATAGTTCAATTTTGAACATTTAGCTCTAATTGTTAAATTTATTAAAAATTACTACTTATAGTTAAACCAAATATTGTAAAGAGTAACAAAAACACTTCAATTCAAATTAAAAATAATTCTAATAATTAAAAGTTTAAAGTGTCTACACAATGTGTGAAATCTCTGGCTGTGCCCAGACAGCAAAGAGCCCTTTGTTCGGGAATTGCTCTCTTGCTTTCACTTCGTCGCACTCATCTCTGCTGCATGGGTGATTGTGCATTCTTTGTAGTTGCTCCTAAGCTGCTGAATGGTCAGCCCCCTGGCATACTTCCCTCTTTTTTGCCTGGTGCTTTCAAGTGAGCTCAGAAAACCTGCCTCTTCTATCAGGCCTTTTCCTAGTTGATGGGCGGGTGCCCTGTGAAAGCTTCAAGGTCTTGAAGGGCGCCATACAAAACCACCATTATTATTATTACCATTATCATTATTATTATAATTATTAGTAGTATTATCATTATTATCATCATTATTGTTATTATTATTGATTATTTATTAATCCACAAGCTTCTAAGAAGTGCTATCCTTGCTAAGGGCATTAACATAAATTTAAAACAAGACAAAATAAAACCCTTAGAACTATCATCAGCTATACACAAACCTCCCGATCAAACCCAACTGCACTCAGAAACCAAAATTCTTCCCTTACACACATAAATATATCAGACACACAGTTCTACCACAAGATACACTCCAGGTCACACCCAGCCTCACCCAGCTTCAATGCAAACTTACTACCATTCGGTCCACTGCAATAAAGTGAAATTACTCACATTCACACACATAAAAAGCTTAATCAATCTCACACTGCGCTCAACTCAAACATGGCTAAGGAAAAGATTTCTGGCCCCAGGACTGCTAGTCTTTCTCTCTTGAGACATAGATCAGGCCTATGCTCCAAACACTTCATAACCCAAACAGACAACCAAAATTGTTCACATCCTAACCACCACTTAGCCAAGGCTGTTTTTTTTTAGGCAAGTGCAGGACGTCTAGTCGCAGGCAACTCTATATCTCACTATGTAGGTCGGTCTCATTTTGCTTTATTTTAGGGGGTAATAACATTGTAACTATTCAGTCGATTTTAACAAAACTTAAAACCCTTATTTTGTTTTTCATTCTCCTTTGAATGGTGTAATTGACAAGGTCCTCCCAAGGTTAGCCCAGGAATTATTTTGTTTTGGCAATAACATCATAACTATTAGCTGATTCTAAGGATATTTGGAACCCTTATGTTGTTTTACATTCTCCTTTGAATGATGTAATTACCAAGGTCCTCCTAAGGAATTATTTTGTTTTGGCAATAACATCGTAACTATTCAGCCGATTCTAACAAAATTTGGAACTGTATGTTGTTTTACATTCTCTTTTGAATGGTATAATTGCCAAGGTCCTCCCAAGGTTAGTCCACAAATTATTGAAAGTTTAGAAGGTCTTACGGTCATAAATCCAACTAAGTGAGAGCACGCGACTTTGTTCAGCAGACCTTGTTAAACTAGCCACCCTGTTGGGCAAGAGTTGAAGAGTGGTCAGTCACTTCCAAGTTGATATGACACGTGACCACCCTACCTGGATGCAATCCTTGTAGTGGGACGACCACATTTGGATGTATCCCGTGTGAGGTTAAGTTGCAATAGAACTTTTACTTCCTAGCTTTTGAATAGGCCACTAGCACAGGGGTGTGTTATAAAATTCCCTCAGCATGCAACAGCCTCACTCCACTCGAACCTGATCCCTCATGACAACACAGAAAGCGCGAACCCAATTAATTGTGGTAATGGTGGTGGTGTCTAAAGTACTGGCTGTAAGATCAAAGCTTCTCAAAATCTGATAGAGGGAGTACTCTTCTGCTCCTGGAGTGGGGGGGGGGGCTATAAACGACAACCACCACCACCACTCAGAAAATGCTGAACACCAAATAAGGACAGCCCCAAACCTTAAGCCCCACAGTATGGTCTGTCAGATACTTTTGGTGTTTGGTTATCTGCAGTCCTCGGCCTCCCGGCACATGCTGGCTGCTCATAATAACCAATCATGAGGCCACAAAGTAATGAACAGACTATACATCCTATTTTGGGCTATGGGAAACTTGTCATTATTAATAACAATTGCTTTTTGTTTACATCAAAGAGCTACATAGATATAACACTCCTAATCCAAACCAATGTTTATGAGGAAAGTTACTGTGCTCGCAACATACTAAGCCTGCATGGTAATGTTATCATGCACTGTTCCAATAATTCATGCATGTGATATTAAAGTTTTCTATCCATAAGTATTTCTTAGTCACGCTCAGCACAATATTCTATTCCTTTCCTTAATCAATTCTGCTTCTTTCCATCATTTTGTTTCACTATCTTGATCGCTAGCGCATTCATTCCTGCTCTCTTTTATAGATTTTGGTCATATTGGCATTTGTGTTGTCTTCCAGCACTATGCAACTTTCATATGTGGGTAAATATCCCACTAACTACTAAACTATTGTTTCAGCAACTCAACTACTTAAAATCATTTGCATTCATTAAAAGTATCTATATAAAATCGAAGCAAGTTTAAATAGTACAGAGTCAGGTCTTTAATGAATTTTCCTATCAGAACTTTTCAGACTATGCTTTCATGCAAACCATTGTGATTTTTTTTAGGGATCTGTCAATTTCTATTAGTTGATCATCATCATTTCACTAACTATAATTTAAGAAGGGGATTTTTTTGAGTATTTGAATAATAATTTCATCTTAGTTTGGTTATGACTTATGTTTTTTATAAAAGTTATTTGTAATAATTCTTTTATAATATCTAAAAACAAAATGGTGAATTTTTTAAACCTAAAGAATTACAAATGGTGAAGTTCAGAAAATTTATTTTTATATATCTTCTATAACTATATTTTAGCAACGTGATATTTTGAAAGGAGGGAAATTTAGTTTAGAGTTCCTTTTTAATCTTAGTAGCGAAGCGCAAACTTTCCCCATATGGGGAAGTGGCGAAGCCATTGCTTGGTGTTAAATATTATTTATTCTTTGCATTCAGTGAATACTATCAAGGGCATAAGTCACAAATTAAATGAGTCTATTAATTAGGCTATATGGTAGAACCTTCATTCATGAACTTAATGCATTCCGGGCCTTAGTTTGTTAACCAAAACAAATTTTTTCAGCCTCAGAAATGATATTTTTGCATATTTCAGTTGGGTTTTTTGTTTGTTTTTGTATGATGAAGAATGAAATTGAAATGCATATCCTTAAATAGAGGCAAATAACACTAAATTAAATAAAACACTGTAATTTATCTCTGTATGTAGTTGCTGGCACAGGCAGATGGTGAGGGGGAAGAGGAAGAGGAGGAAGCTACTGCTTCAAAGGGAAATCCCCTTCCATGAAAACACTGGGAAACTCTGATTCAGGACTTTTTTTTCTCTGTTCACTTTTTTAGGTGTTTCCATTTCTGATTTGCGGCCAAGAGATTTTTCTAAAGAAATTTGCGCTGCAGAATGTTAATTGCCCTATTGGCCATAATTTTGTTAGAGTGATGCTTTTCAATAAATTCCTTTACTTCACTCCATTTACTACAAATGTCCTTTATTTGAGCAGTAATAATTTTCTCCCTTTCTTCATCCTTCTCTGATGAAGGATCCTTCTGTAGTGCCTTCACCTGCTCACTGCAACTCAACAAGCTCTTCTGTTGGTGAATTCTTCTTAATGATCCTCCACTAGCTCTTCCACATCAGCATCTTCGACCTCCAAACCCATATTCTTGCCTATGCACACGATTTAATCCACCACTTTTATCACTGTCTGTTCCTCAAACCCATCAAATTCTCTCTGCATCACAGCTTGGCCAAATTTTCCTCCAGACTGATTGCAAAGTGAGGTAAGAGACCTCACTCCCTTAGCAACAGCAGCCACCTTTATTGCCTCTTTGTTTTTTTAGAATCAAGCAGATTGTCGATTTTGCCAGATTGCACCGCTTGGCGCTGTAAGAAACACGAATGCCATTCTCATGTTTGGCAATAATTTCCTTCTTTACTTCGATAGTAATATGGTTAAGCTTCTTACTTCTGCTATCACATACACTTTTCTCTTTCTTAGGTGGAATAGTAGGGGCTAAAATAACACAAAAAAGGGACAAAAAAAAAAAAAATTTAACACAATATTCTCACAGACAATGTTTATGGCAAGCACGCCAATGCACAACTGAGCACAAGGTTCCATGGATTATGGCTAATGAGTAACAACAAGGAAAGAAGGTACCCTAGGAGACCTTACGGTCCATTCAAGGAGGGTACCTTTGGACTAGCAATCAAGCGGGCACATGGCTGCTTAATTGTTTTGCGTCCCTAAACGGCCACTTTTCAAGACTTTGTCTAGTCTTGACTTGAACTGGTCAACAGATTCACTGTTGACAACTTCCACTGGAAGTGCGTTCCACTTACCGCAGATACTGTAGGTGAAAAAGTTTCCACACAGATTGCGGTTGTAACGCTTCAATTCAAGTTTGAAGCCGTGATTGCGCGTTCTGTTCTCACTCAGTGTGAAAATATCCCGGTAGTCAACATTGTCGAACCCTCGAAGTATTTTGAAGACTTCGATGAGCTGACCACGCAGTCTACGGGTTTCTAGCGAGAACAGATCTAACTCACTTAGTCTATCCTCATAACTTTTATGTCGGATAGAGGGAATCAGTTTGGTTGCCGTAGCTTGTACGCGTTCCACTCTCGCGATGTCCTTTCGCAATGAAGGACTCCAAAATTGTACGGCATACTCCAGGTGCGGTCGGACAAGTGAGTTGTACAGGCACAGTACATTTATATACCAATTTTTTTGTAATGTGGCCGCATTCGTGAACCAAGGTTCTACTGTATTAATAACAACAAAAACAAGAAAAAGAAAACACCACAATATTGATGGCTTTTAGACTTAAATAACTTCTTTTTTTTATATATAGCAATAGTTTAGAATTTTTTCTATTTAGCCTATTTTTATAAAATGTCTGGGATAATGCAGAACTTGAAAGCTAAGTATGCCTTAGAAATGAGAAAATAAATTTGCCCTCAAATTCTTCATTTAGATGTTAATGCAAACATGATGTGTGCTCAGGGGGAAGGAAGACGCCCTTCACTGAAGAAGTAGGTAAGACACCATGTATGCTAGAGCGACAGTTAATAAGAAATACTCAGATTCATATCTTTTCAAAGTCTAATTTGGATGGTTTAAGAGCTAAAAAAAAATTCTTTAATCAAATATATTGAAAAAAAATCCTTTTCGTTTTATCTTTTTCATTTTAAAATTTTGCATACTGCTAAATAGATTTTTTATTTGTTTTTTTTAATTTTCAGTGGGGAACAGCTCAGACATTGATAGATTCATCCATATTAGGACTTGCCAATATTCTCTTCAGTATGAGGACTGCTCTTGTGACATATGCAGATGTTGGGTATAAAGGAACTCAACTTAAAATGACATTGACCTTAAAAGGAAATCAGACTGTTATTTTTAAACCTAAAAGGTTTGTGTGAGCTTATTTCATATACTTTTGCCCTATAATATTTGAAATAGGAAAAGGTTTGTGTAGTCTTATATCATATACCTTGACCTATAGAATTTTAGAATATTTGATCTTTTGTGTTTGACCTTGCCAAGTGAGTCTGATTTACTGCTTCCAGATCTTATTTATTTATATCATTTTTCTTGGATTTATCAAACAAACCTTGCTGCAAGTTCTGCTTGTGCTCTTAAATACAGGTTTATATACAAAGTTTTGTCTTATAAATTGCATTTATTCAAAAATATAATTTCCAGTAGTATTTGGTCATCTTATAAGTAATGCAGCATTTTTTTTTTCATGTTTATCATTACTTTAGGGATAGATTTTATCAAAAGCAGGTTTGTTTATATATTAGCCTAGTCTACTAAACCCTTAGGCTAACTCAAGCTTCCATTTCAATATATCTTAGTTGTCATTTTCTCAGCCATTTTGGTATTATTATTGTTAATTTAATGTTCCTAATCATTAAATGAATATTATGGAAGCACCAAAAGGGCAATGTTAGGCTTGTGGAGTTTAAAAAAGCTAACAATGCTAAATTAACAGTAGAAATTTGTATGGAATGTTCTAGATGAGGGGTGGGGAAACCCTCGCCTGCGAGCCCAATTTTCATTGTCCCCTGAGTGATATATTTGTATGGTATATTAAAATAAAAATGCAACATTTCATAAGTAATATTATCCCAATTTCTGTGGTTGCAGTCAATAAAAATGTTGCGTATTAATTTTTTTTTTTATATTAATGCATGAGTTTATCTCACCATATAATAACTTTAAACAACCTTTACAAAGATACAAGAGTCAAATTTTATTTATTGTCCACTGACTTTCATTAGAAATTTTTACTCATGGGGATAAACAATACCCCAGTTGAAACAGGGGCCTCATCCATGGAAGATTCTCGTGAATTTGGTAAAAACTGAATGGCATAATCCATTTTGAACTTATTAATTAACCTAAATTAGACTAGCAACCAAAAATAAGAACCTTAGCTAGGTCTTCCCTTTCTCCTCCTCATTATCCCTGAAGATCAAGATCTCCTCAGGAACAATTAGATTATCCTCAAGTGTAAATGCTAAAAGAAAATATTTATTTAACTTTAAGCATGTCATGAGAAAAAGGCAGGGAGCTACCTGTTTTCTCATCAGATGTTTGACCTTGGCCACTCTTTGGTGATGTGTTGTAAGGAATAATCCATGAGTTTGCTCGCATAAACAACCCCTTTCATGAAATTTATTGCAGTGTGCTGTCATTTGCACTGGTTAGCTAGCCATTGTGTGTCCGAAGAGTAAGTACTAATAATGGCTGCCTCAGAGGCATCCGCTGCATTTGCTAAAGGCTCCTGCCCAAGAAATTAGGGACCTTTGACTCTCTACCAGTCATCCTAGCTAATGCTATCATCTGATGGAATATGTGTCCTTTGGTCATTATATTTGATGGTGACAGGATCCCTAAGTTTGTGCACGCCAATTGGTATCGCTACTGCATCAAGACATTCATGCCACTGCTACTAAGGCCACCACTTCAGTCACACAAATCACTAATAGAGGTGTGCAAAGTTGGGTTTACCCGGTCTATAAATTGCTCGGAGATTGTACACGATAAGTGCTTATTGTGTATGGTCAATTCAGGAGCTTTTCACCTTGCTTCCTAAGCAATGTGGCATGTATCTCTTGGAGAAGGAAGTCCTGGTAGTTCAGTCTGGACCTGGGACATCTTATGCCACAATTCTAAAAAAAAAAAAGGCACTTTTTGCTCCTGGCCCCTCTAGGCCTACAAACACACTCACTTCAGCAATTATTCAGAACCCTTCTGAGGGTTCTGCTTCCTTGGTAGATGGCTCAAAGGGCCCAAGTCAAAATGGATGCCCATCTCCTCTGAGTCAGACTTAGTGGAGAGAAGCCCCATGCGGGTAGTTGTGAAACTGTCCTTGTTTGTTTCTAAGGGTCACCCTCAAAAGGAGAACAGCACCAAGGAAGACTGGCAACCAAGGCTGCTAACCTAGGCGGGTGACTCAGGCAATACCCTCAAAGAAGGACCTCCACTCTCAAGCCTGCAGTGCCTGCCAAAAGTATTGAGGCAGGGAGGAAAATACTTATAGCAAGTGCAACCACCCCCAATAGATCCTCAAAGGTGACAGTGTCCTGTAAGGACACCTTCCCCCCCCAAAAAAAATATACCACCATTCTCTTAGAATCTTCTCTTCCAAAAATATCCTCGCATATCTGAGCTAGGCCTGGAGGGCATATTCCTTCAATGGAATTGCTGTCGACTCTGTGCTAACTGTTCCCTGTAAGAGGCACTGCAATTTGCTTTCCTGGCTGCCGCACTGATGGGACTCAGCACCCCATCTGGCTCCAGCTTAGCCTCTTCTTACCCTGCTGCCTCACTTTTCCTACAACCTCTCCCACAACTTTCTCTGGTCAGCCTCTAATTTCACAAGGTGGACACCAACCAGCTTCCTCTCAGCCAACCATCGACAATGCCCCCTCACCCCTAAGCTTCAGTTTGGGGTGGTGGGTTTTTAACAATATCCTTCATCCCCCACCATCACCTTCCTCACATAGCCTTTCTTTCTCTTTTCACAGTCCAAGGTGGAGCCGCCATGCCGAAGGGCTGCCTGGCCACTGAGCAGGAAGATTGGTCTCTAATGGCGGCAGCTGGCTTTGCCGGCCTAGTATTCACTGCATGGTGTGATTAGCGTTTGTGTCCCTGTAAGGGGTGCAGCGATTTGCCTTCCTGGCTGCCATGCTGATGGGGCTCAGCGCCCTGTTTGGGCCCAGTTTAGCCTCTTCTTTCAGACAGCTTATTTCTCCCCTACTTCCTCACTTTCCCTACAACCTCCCACAACTTTCTCTGGTCAGCCACTATTTTCTCAAGGTAAATGCTGACCTTCTTCTCAGCCAACTATCCCGGATCGGGGCTGAGGGGGGAGGGGACAATGTTCCCTAACCCCTGAGCTCCGGTTCGGGATGGTGGTTTTTTAACAACCTGCTTGACATCCCTTTTCCTTCTCTCTTCACACACTATCAATTTTACACTGTGCCTAAGGTGGAGCTGCCATGCCAAAGGGCTGCTAGGTCACCAGGCGGGAGGGATGGCCTTGAATGGTGGCACCTGGCTCTGCCAAGCCCTATATGCACCCCTTGCAAAGCGGGCTCCTGCAAGGGGTGATGAGCGTCTGCATCCCATAGCAAAATTAGGGTCCCCCTGCCCGATAATGCCAATAAAAAAAACTTTCCCTTTCCTTCTCACAATCAATGGAGCCACCTTCAGGCAGCTCCCGAGAAAAAAAAATGGAGGTTCCTTCCCTTCCCCTTTGCTCTCGCAGGGGACCCTCCAAATCTATCTAACCGGAGAGGAGGCTTACTCTTCTCCTTCACCTACGGGTGTAGGGGGGACACCCTCAACCCCTTGTCCGGAAGTTTCTTCAGGCACCTCTCTCTTTCCAGCGGCAGTCCCCCCTTTACTTTCCAAGGGGACTGCCAAGAAAGCCAGCAGGCAGCCCATAGCCGACTGCTCACCATTGAAGCAGGTAGGACAAACCCCCTTAGGGAGGAGAGGGAAGCCAGGCTCCATTGGTCACTTTCCTCAAAAGACCTGCTGGCTAGAATATTAAATCTAGCAGGGGTCAAAGCTTGTGCCTCCCAAGACAAGACTCATGACACTGCTGCCAATAGGACCTGTGATGTCCAGGGGAAGGGGGAGGGATGGCCAACTGGAGGCCCCACCCGAGATAGACATGGTCCTTGAGGCAACCCAGCCTTAGACAGTAGGGCCTTCCATGCAAGGTCCTCCTCAAATGGCTAGGGTTTCCAAGGCAGTACAAGGAGGGGAGGGATCTCCTCCTCCAACCGGTGCCCCTATGACTGCCAGGACCTTATCTTTCTCAGAGAAGGACCTTGCTGAGGCTGGTCCATCCCGCCTGGGGGCTCCAGCAGGTGGAGGGAAGAAAAGGGTTCATTCCCTGCCATCCTCTCCTAAAAAGAAAAAAAAACAAAAAAGACTAAAAATACTCGGGGCTCCTCTCCATTCGCCAGGTTTGCAGGGATGGATGGGTCTGCTGCCACTTCAGTAAGCGACCAAGCCAAGATTGGCACATCTGGCCCCTCTGCCCTCCTGGGTGCAGAACCCCTGACTATGACCAAAAGTGCTAGTGTGCAGAGCAGAGCAGAGCCTCGATTACATCGAGGCCCCTCATTCAGAGATTACCTGGCATTTTCAAGCCCGCTGGCTTAAAATGCTTCCTCGTTATTCGCTCCACTGATGGTACCATGTTGGCTAATGGCAACATGATCCATCAGAGGAGAGCTTTAGCTAGTGTTGTAGCGGGCCGAAAATAGATCTCTAATCCCAATCGATAATCGATCCAACCCGCTTCCTACACTGTCCGGACGTGAGAAATCGAGGGAGAATAAAACGGATTGTATATACAGTCCCTTTACTTACAAAAAAAATACAATGATAGTTACAGTTTATATTTACAACAATTTTATATTTACTAGGGAAGTGTGCACACTTCAAAATGAGGCTAAATTCCCCAATCAAAATACGATACCAAACGAGAATCTTATAACCGGCGGATACAACAATTTACTTATATTCTACACAAAACAAAAAAACACAACCACAACCGAACGAAAAGGGGGCACGCGCTATCACTTGCTGGAGGTGGGTGGTAGTTGGCTAACTTAGAAGGAGGCAGGATTGTCAACGAAGGCAGGTATGGCGGTTCAGGTGGTTAGAGACACGAAAGCCCTCCTCTCAGGGCTGGGTGGAGCACTCGTCTATAGAACCCCTCTTGCTACCAGTCCACACTTCCACTCTCTGTAGAAGAGATATATCCTCCTTTTATGACCCATTTATTTATACATGGATGGCGAAACTAATAAGTGGGCATTACCCGAAAATACATCGACTAGCTTACCTCTTTCCAGAATATGACGCTTTGATAAAAGTTTATTTTAAGCAAAGTACAATATTATTATAGTGATATCTCAAAATTAGCTACTATCTTTCCAGAATAACGCCTGGAAAGAAAGAAAAACATGGTAATCATTTTATACATGAAATAAACAAAAATAAAACAAACCCATTCCTATTCACACACCTTCTTACAGAGGGAGGGAGAGGGTACTGAGAAAAGGGGTGGGAGAATGGCCCTTTTACACACACTCACATTCGCCCCACCACACCCCTCCTTCCTTAAGCCATTCGACCAGCCACTCACTAAACCCTTTCAATCACTCTTCACGGTACCACTTGTGCTCAATCGCACCCTTCTGCACCCATTCACACTCTTCTACTGGTCCCTGGCTACGCATAGCAATTAGTCGGGGTTGTTCATCAGTCGTCCTGTCAGTCTCATCGTCACTATTTATCATCTCATCAACCATACTCTTAGCCCTCATTACCAGTTCTCCCATCTCACGACAGAATTCTTTCATACTCTTCCGTTCAGAACCCTCACTCTTCATACCCCCATTCATCAGCTCCTCACTCACAGCTCTCATCCAACTCAAGGTACATTCTTGTGAAACAGACAGGTCACTCACATCCCCTGTATTCTCAACAGGCATACCAGAAACCCCTTTGACTGGTTCCCACCAGAAACCTGAAAAATCAGCCACTTCATCATTCACTACATCAAACTCACCCCTACTATTACCATTCATAAAACCCGAAAAATCAGCCACACTAGGTTCATTCTGCCCAAACACACTATCATTCATACTGTTCCCAAAACCAGAAAAATCAGGCACAGGCAGCTCACTCACTCGTCTACTTATACCAGCCAAATCACTCACCTGTTTACGCAAAAACTCAATCTCCCTTTCAAGATCCCCCATACCAGAAACACTCTGCTCAGACTTACTTTCATTCGTACTTGCATTCTTCCTTTCACCCTTCTTTGTACGCTTTCTACTCCTCGAGACTAAGACTAGCTCTTTCCCAGACAGATCCATACTATCACATTCAATCTCATCATCATGCACTTTACCTCTCTCTCTACACAGTCCATACACCGGATGGCTCACCAGGTAGTCAGGAGGTTCTCTCCATCTCCTTAACTGACTCTGATGAGCCCGCACTCTCTCAGTCATGCCATCATTCAAACTCTCCAAAACATACGTTACCCCATTTTCCCAAACTCTCACAACTCTATAAGGTCCATCAAACTTCTCACTCATCTTTGATACATTCAACCTACCCTTCACTTCTTTCACCTTCAATACTTTCGTACCTAATTCAAATGAACGGAACCTTTCATGCGCCTCACGCCATACACTCTGCTCACTTTCACTCAAACGAAACCTATCTTTCACTCGCCTTTCAAAATTCATCACAAACTGACATGGGGACATTCCAGTTGCACTATGCACAGTTGAATTATATGCCCACAACACTCTCCCCAGACACACATCCCAGTCATTCACTGTCGTACTCATCATTCTCAACATCTCACACAAGGTTCTTATAGTCCGTTCAGCCAATCCATTTGAAGACGGTACATACGGAGTTGTTCTCACATGCTCCACACCATTCTCTCTCAACATTTGCTCAAACACTTCCCCTACAAATTCAGGACCATTATCACTCAGACATCTTCTAGGCTTCCATACACACATAGGAAAAAACAACTGCTCAACCACACGCGCAACAGTCACACTCCTTTTATCTCTCACAGGCGCTGCATACACAAACTTACTTTTATGGTCAACCATCACAACCATACCAACATTCCCAGCTCTCGTACGCGGCAAAGACACAAAATCAATCACTACCAATTCAAACGGTTCTTTCGCATCAACTTTCAACATCGGTGGTTTCACTTGCACACCTTGCACCTTTCACACGTAGTTGCAACATCATTCACAACAGTTCTCAGAAACGGGTGGAACACATGCTCCTTCATACACTCCCACAGCTTAAATTTACCCATATGCCCATAATTATCATGCACAACCTTCACCAGACCAATCATACCAACTAAGGACATCACAGGTACATACATATCATCACCACCCTTCACATGCCTCACAAAATATACAACATCCATACAAACAACAAAATCCTTAGCATACCTTTTAAAATCACTTAAACACTCTGGCCATTCATTCAAATCAACACGCATCATTACACACCTCTTCAACTCACTAACAAAAGGACACATCTCTTGCATCTCTAGAATATCATCATCACTTAAAATCTCATTCTCATCATCCATGACCAACTCAATCATACCGCAAAACTTGACAACATTCTTTGCACACTCATTCAACTTCATCACCTCACATTCACCTTTCATAAGACGATCCTTATCAGCATCCAAAGACAAATCATTCAATCTCATAAAGTCTACACCAAGCAAGAAACAACAAGGCATTTGCTCACCTTTCAGAATCACAAAGTCATGCTTCACATTCACACCATTACCCAAACTCACTTTCAGACTAACCTGTTCCCATGCCACTATCATGCCATTCCCTAATCCACTTATCCGTAACTTCACAGGTTTATGCTCGCAACATCTAAACTCTTCATACTTACTCAGAATATTCTCATTCACTAAAGACACTTGCGCTCCAGTATCAATCAAACCACAGAACAACCTTTCACCAACTTTCACTCTCGCTTCCATCATATCAGGTCCACCATGTTCGCAATACACAGAAGGAACAAGCACACCAACATCAGCACTGATATCCACACTGTCATTAACTCCCATATCATCACTCAACACACACTCATCTTCATCCAGACAATCATTCTTCTCTCTTATATATGAACACTTTTCAATTACCCAATTGTAGTGCACACCGCTCAAACATTGCAGATGTACCACATTAGGATTCAAACCCTTCATCTTCTCATCCTTGTACACAATCGGCCTCTCACCACCAAAGTGCACATAAACAATCACTCCATACAAACGACTCACTACAATCAACACTTCCTGAAATGGCGGGACCCCTTGCATACACATCGCTCTCAATTCTTTCATGAAGTTCCGCACCTTTGCCATACCAATGCTTTCAGGCTTCCTACACACTTCATTCATTACCTCCTTCCTTAAATCATCTACACTATCGGGCACTCTCACATCTACTCCATCACTCTTCAAATCTTGCAAACCATTCCATACACTCTCAAACAAGGAATCACCACCACCCTTACTCTCTTTTCCATTCATAATTCCTTTCGGCAAATACTCAGGATCACTCACTCCACACACATTTTCATCATTCGTACCAGGATACCTTGACATCAAATCAGCCACTCCATTCCGTTCACCAGGCACATACTCAATCACATAGTCAAAGTCACTCAAATCTTCCAAAGTCCTTGCAATCCTACTATCAGCCCATTTCATACGCTGCAGATACATAAGAGGTTGATGATCGGTTTTTATCACAAACCTCACACCATACAAAAATGGACGCAACACTTTCAAACAATATCTTATCGCAGCCAGCTCTCGTTCCACAGTCGAATACTTTCGTTCTGCAAACATTCATAGCCTTGGATACATACCCAATTATTCGCCTGACATTCTCTCCATTCAAACGCTGCTCTTGCATCAGAAAACCTCCCATACAATACCCACTCGCATCTGTATACAATTCAAGCATTTTAGCATTTACACTATAATCTGGGTAAGCCAATTCAACATCTTCAGCCGCTGCCTCTTTCAGTCTCTCATTCATCTTATCATTCCACTTGACAGCCGTACTACCTTTCTTGCCCATCCACTCAGTCAGAGGCTTACTCACACCAGAACAATCACGTATAAACTTTCGCTGGAACTCAATCAAACCCAAAAATGACTTCAGTTGCTTCACAGTCACCGGTTTCGGAAACATTCGCACCTTCTCAACATACTTCGATGATTTTCGCAATCCATTCTCACTCACCATATGCCCAAGGAATTCCACTTCTTTCGCAAACCATTCACACTTCGCCACTTTCACCTTCACACCAACACTCTCCAACGTTCTCAACACATCATTCACCAATCTCATATGCTCCTCAAAAGTCTCAGTCATAATCAAAATATCATCTATAAACGCAATCACATTCTTACTCGCAAACTTACTCAACACAACATTCATTGCCCGCTGGAAGGCTCCGGGAGCATTAGCCAACCCAAAGCTGAGGTTCCGGAACTGGTAATGCCTCTTTGAGGAAGAGAAGGCAGTTACTGGCCGGCTCTCCTCAGCAATGGGCATCTGGTAATACCCCTGTACCAGATCCAGCTTCGTAAACCACTCCATCCCATGCATACTATACACACACTCAGATACCACACACATCGGAAACCTTTCTTTCACAGTCCTTTCATTCACCTTTCGATAATCCACACACAGACGCAATCTTCCATCCGGCTTACGTACAGGTACAATTGGACTATTCCATGCACTCTCGCTCTCTTCAATCACCCCCAATTGCTCCAATTCCAAACACTGCTCCTCAATCTCATCAGCAACCGGACGTGGGAAATACCTCGGCCGCTGATAGATTGGGGAGTCCTCCTTCAGGACAATCTTGAATTCCGGGAGCTTTGCAACCCCGAAATCCAGATCACCCTTACTGAGGGCTCCCTTTCGCTCAAATATCATTCGATACACATCCTCCCTTTCATACTCAGTCAAACATCCATCCAATTTCACCATGTCCTTCACCTCATTATACATCCATTCACATGTCTTTTCATTCGCAACATTCACCCTGATATCCGTACTATCATCCATACCTACCTCATCAACAGTGGAGAGGTGGCCCAGTACATCTCCGACTTGGATTCCCCTCACCTGCCCTTTCACACTGGGGTCCGCCTGCACACATACAAAAGGATCATTCATTCTCATCAAGCCATCAAACACACAAGCAACACGCCTTACCTTATAACACGCATCTGTTCCATCCAATATCACAGTGTTCTCACTCACATTCAAACTAACATCCTTACTCCAACTCACTCTAACAGACACCCTTTCACCCTTCACAAGCCTTACATTCTCCATAGCAGTCACCTCAATACCAGTAAACACACTCCTCAAAACGCTACCATCTTTCCCTACATACAACTTATACACCCCATTTTTACCAATCTTTCTCTCAATCTGATCACTCGCAGGATGCACAACCATACGATTCATTTTCATAAAATCATAGCCCAAAATCACACCATACTCACTACTCACCTTATCAATCACAGAAAATTCACATTCATTCATCATCATACCATGCATTCGAACAGCTGACCTTATCATTCCAATCACAGGCACTCTCCTATTACCAATAACTACCAAACTACCCTTGCACTTAGACAGGAGGGCTTTCTCGCTAAACTTGTCATACACATCTTTATACACCAAGCTCGCCTTGCATCCAGAATCTATTAAAGCCAAACACTCAATTCCATTCAACTCCACCTTCACACTCAGACACTCATACTTCCTACCAGACAGCACTTTCACACTAGACAGACTTACCAACACATTACTCACACTCATGCACCCAGAGGATACTTCAGCAGGTACCCTCTTACCATTCAGTTTTCCGCTTCAGACTTTCCATTCACACCTTGCGCTCTCAGTCTAATCCAACACTTTTCACTTGAATGTCCTTCCATCGCACAATAGCTACATACATTCCTCTGGTCACGATACATCCTTGCATAATGACCAGCCTTTCCACAATTACCACATGCATATTTCATACTTTCCCCACCAGTTGCTCCACCATTCAACCTCGGACAATCTTTCTTCAAATGGCCTATTTCTTTACACTCGAAGCACTCTTTCACACTTTCCTGGCAATCCTTTATCATATGCCCTTTCTTACCACACCCAAAACATGCACCAGATGTCCACCTACATTCTGCCAACATATGACCTTTCCTTCCACACCGACGACATTCCTCAATCTTTCTCCCACCACTCAGTCTCTCATTTGCTGGGACATACCTCGGTTTCTCTCTCATATATCCGTTCCCACGCTTGAAATTCATCTGCCCCCTTCCATTCGACCACCCTCCATTTGCCCATCCATTCTGCCGGCCCAGGAAGTTTGACATCACTCCAGCTGGTGCAGCCTTCAGGGCATCCCTGTAGCTGACAAACTGCTGGGGTGGATGAAAGCTCCTGGGCTTCTTACCTCCAACATTCACACTGTAACATCCATCCTCTTCTAGATCGCTTTCATCATCAAATCGTCCATCTTCTAACAGTTCCAACACATCCTCCCACATCAACCGTTCACCTGTCAGTCTCACTCTCTCTTTCCTCTTTCCACTCAGCCATTCACTCACCTTTCGCGGGATCGTGTCCAAAAACTTCCTCATGAGTGGTTTACATTCATTTACATCATCATGACCATACCTCGTTCTTGCCATACTCTCAAGCCTATGTGCATATATATTCACACTTTCACTCTTCCCCATTCGAGCCTTAAATTCATTCACCCTTTTATACTTCACACTCTCTTTCATTCGTTTCACCTGCCCAATCAATCTCTTCTTCACTACATCGTACTTTGGCTCTCCCACACTCGTTATCACTCGCAAGAACTCCAACACTTTCCCATCCAAACAATCTCCCAGAACACTCACCCAGTGACCCTTGTTCTGCGGGTACTTGAGCTTGCAGTACCGCTCAAAATCCCCGAAGAACTCATCCATGCTCTTTCCCCCATGCAATCTAAACTTATCAATCCTTGGCACTTCCCTAATCAAAATTCCTTTCCCCACGTTCACTTCACTCTCCGAAGAGCTACTCTCGGTCTCACTCATTCCAATCATATTGTCACTCTCTCCCTCATCTGAGTATAGCGAATCCACACTCTTCCCTCTCGCCTTCCTATCCTTAACCTTAGAACCATGCTTACTTCCTCTCTTACTTTCCACTCTCTTCCATTCACCCCCTTTCCTACCACTTACAGTATCTTCTTTAGACTCAATCATACTGCCATCCATTCCATTTAGCGGAGTCCCTTCAGTAGGAGCAGGGGTCAGGGTTGTAGGTCCTGGGGCTGATCCAGCCCCTATCATCATGTTATACAGGTCCTGCATCCGTCGGTCCGTCTGATCCTGTCGGTCTCCCATTTCCTTCTTCATCCTATCAGTCTTTTCATTCATCCCTTTTATTTTATTCTCCATTCCCTCCATCATTCCCCGCAACATTTCACACTCCTCTTCTTTCTTTCTCAACTCCAGTCTCAATCGCACTACTTCTTCATTCAACGTTTCCGCTACAGCCATTGTTCCCAAGTTAGTAAAAAGATAGAAGGGAAAAATCAATCAAACTACTTGTCACACTAATTGGGTATGGACTGCAATCCAATCCAGTCACGCTCCCAGTTTCGAAGTCTCACGTCCCTATTCGGGCGCCAAATGTAGCGGGCCGAAAATAGATCTCTAATCCCAATCGATAATCGATCCAACCCGCTTCCTACACTGTCCGGACGTGAGAAATCGAGGGAGAATAAAACGGATTGTATATACAGTCCCTTTACTTACAAAAAAAATACAATGATAGTTACAGTTTATATTTACAACAATTTTATATTTACTAGGGAAGTGTGCACACTTCAAAATGAGGCTAAATTCCCCAATCAAAATACGATACCAAACGAGAATCTTATAACCGGCGGATACAACAATTTACTTATATTCTACACAAAACAAAAAAACACAACCACAACCGAACGAAAAGGGGGCACGCGCTATCACTTGCTGGAGGTGGGTGGTAGTTGGCTAACTTAGAAGGAGGCAGGATTGTCAACGAAGGCAGGTATGGCGGTTCAGGTGGTTAGAGACACGAAAGCCCTCCTCTCAGGGCTGGGTGGAGCACTCATCTATAGAACCCCTCTTGCTACCAGTCCACACTTCCACTCTCTGTAGAAGAGATATATCCTCCTTTTATGACCCATTTATTTATACATGGATGGCGAAACTAATAAGTGGGCATTACCCGAAAATACATCGACTAGCTTACCTCTTTCCAGAATATGACGCTTTGATAAAAGTTTATTTTAAGCAAAGTACAATATTATTATAGTGACATCTCAAAATTAGCTACTATCTTTCCAGAATAACGCCTGGAAAGAAAGAAAAACATGGTAATCATTTTATACATGAAATAAACAAAAATAAAACAAACCCATTCCCATTCACACACATTCTTACAGAGGGAGGGAGAGGGTACTGAGAAAAGGGGTGGGAGAATGGCCCTTTTACACACACTCACATTCGCCCCACCACAGTGTGATTGGTAGAGAGCCGAAGATGGGAGCTTAAAGTTGCGTGCCATTGCGCCGCGACTGTTCCCATGGACCTATCTCCCAATGCCGCGACGGCTTCAGGTCGCTTTCTGTCGTCTCCGAATCGGACACACTCGTGTGACGCATCGCTATTTGATGGAGCGCTAGCCTGCGCCCTATTGCGATGACTGCATCGTCCCCCAGACTGTTCGGCACATTCTTGTTGAATGTCCCAGTCTGGGTGATCTTCGTGCACATTACCTGTCCCGGTACCGGGATGGCCGGGGTCGCTACTGCCTGTCCCTTGTACTCGGGACGAGTGCATGCACTATGACTGGTGGACTGATAGACTTTTGGGGGAAAGCCCGCCTTCTCCCTTGTATTTAACTTGTTGTTTTTTTGTAGGTCGCAGGCTCTTGCACCGGGGGGAGGGGGACCTCCCCCCGACGCCGGAGCTTGCTTCCTGATTGTTATCCTGTTTATTGTTGTTTCTGTTAAAAAATTTATTTTAAAGTAGCCTAGAACTAGGTTGTTTGTTTGCGGTGACTTATGCCCAAGTGGGCAGTCGCCAGATAGCCCCTTTAAAAAAAAGAAGTCATCTCTGAATTGGACACACTCATGGGAGGCAGTGCTATAAAAGGAGCGCTCTCCTGCACCTTGCTGCATTGTTCCCCAGACTGCATGGCACATTCTTGTTAAAAGCACAGTCTAGTTGAGCTTTGTGCATATTACCTGTCCTGGAATGAGTTGCGTCACTACCGCTTATCCCTTTTACTTTAGGTAAATTTGTGCTCAGACTTGTGGAATAATTGACTTCTTGGAGGAGGTTGGCCTCCTCCATTTTATTTGACTGGTGTTGGTCTCATGCTCCCAAGCTGGAGGGAAGCCTGCCTCTCCCATGTTGGAGCATGTTTCTTCTTGCTTTTTGCTCATATTTTTGGGGGGAGTGGGGTGTTTTGGGGCTGGAGTGGGGTAGGGCCTAGCATTACATTATAAAATAATTACAGTGACTTATGCCTTTATAGATGCCAAATGGCAGAAAAAAAATTAGGTATCGCTATCTCCCTTCCACATATAATTTCTGCCATACCCAGATTCACAGTGTCCATGTATTCATTGGGTGCCCCTATCTTTCAACCCCTATACCTGTTTCTTCCTCCCCTCACTCAAAGCACTTGCATCTAATTTTGTTTGAATGCCTTTGGTTCTCTCTACCCCGTAAGGGGCGCAGCGATTTGCCATCCTGGCCGCTGTGCTGACGGGATCCCTTGCTCCATCCAGCCCTAGCTTAGCCACTATTTCTTCCTTCAGATAGCCTGTATTTCTCCCCTACTTCGTCGCTTTTCAAACAGCCTCTCCCACAGCTTTCTCTGGTCAGCTTCTAATTCCACAGGGTAGATGCTGACCTTCTTCTCAGCCAACCGTCCCGGATCAGGGCTGAAGGGGGAGGGGACAATGTTTCCTAACCCCTGAGCTCCGGTCTGGGGTGGTTGGTTTTAAACAACCTGCTTCATACCCACCCATACCAGCCTCACATCCCTTTTCCTCTCATCTTCAAAATCTATCTTTTTTATGCTGTGTTCAAGGTGGAGCCACCATGCTGATGGACTGCCAGGCCACCAGGCTGGAGGGGTAGTCCCAAATGGCGTCCGCTGGCTCTGCCGGGCCTGTAAGCACCTCTTCCAGTGCGGGCTACTGCGAGAGGTGGTGAGCGATTGCGTCCCGTAAAACAAAGAGGGTCACCATGCCCAATGATGCAAAAATAAAACATCTTCCCTTAATTCCCCCTATAAGAACGACAGAGCCACCCTCGGGCAGCTCCACCAAAAAAAATGGAGGCCATCCCCCCCTGTGCTTGCGCAGGGGACTCTCCATATTTTTCTAACCGGAGAGGAGACTTACTCCTCTCCTTCTCCTACGGGTGCAGGGAACTCCCCCTCACCCCCTTCTCAGGAGGTGCTTTCAGGCACCTCCCTTTTTCCAGCGGCACTCCCCTCTTTTATTTCCAAGGGGACGCCGCACTCTACCATGAACTTTGTGAAAGGAGTAGTTTATGCGAGGGAACTCGTTGACTACATTGAGGACATCACCCTAGAGCTGGCCGACCATGAGGCGGTCAAGGTCGAATGTGTGATGAGAAAACAGGGAGGGGCCTCGAGACCCACCCCTACACTCTTTGTCACGTTCGACTGTGACAAGCTCCCTGAGTCGGTGCGTGCCAGTTGGTACCGTTACCGCGTGAAGGCATTCGTGCCACTGCCGCGGCGGTGCTATTACTGTCGCCGCTTCAGCCATATGAATCGCTCATGTAGACGTGCAAAGTCGGGGTCACCCGAAGTATGTGTAAATTGCTCCAAGGTTGCACACGATAAGTCCAAATCGTGTGTGGCCAAGTGTGTCGATTGTGAAGAGCTGCACCCTGCTTCTTCGAAGCAATGTGATGCATATCTCCTTGAGAAAGAAATCCTGGCCGTTCAGGCCCAGGATCGACTCTCATTCTGCGAGGCTAAGGACTTGGTCCTGGCGCGCCCGGCTCTGCCTGGGACGTCATATGCCTCAATAGTTAGAAAGGCACCCTCTGCTCCTGGCCCATCCAGGCCAACGAGCACGGTTGTTTCCGCGCCCATTCGGAGCCCTTCTGCGGGATCTAACCAACCCGGGCGCTCCCCTGGTAAAGCTGGCGGCAAAAAGGGTTCCTACCCAGCCCCGGCTAAAACCAGGGCTTCCCCCTCTTCCCCCAGCGTGACCGTTTCCCGTAAGGCGAAACGGCCACGCGCCTCCACCGAGTCGTTAGACTCACAGGAGGCAACACCCCTGAAGTTGGTTGGTCGCTAGGCCATCTTCCGGGGTTCCTAAAGCTGTCCCCCGAAAGGAGGAGAGCAACAAAGGAGCTTCGGCTCCTTCGCCCACGCCTAGTGGTGGAGGGAGTGGCTCGTAGTCGGTGGTTCCTCGAAAAGAGGGCCCCCCGCCTCTGAAGCCGCAACGCCCGCCTAAGGTTTCGAGGCGGATGGAGGAAAAGACTCGCATGGTGAGTCTAACCTCCCCCAATAAGTCCTCAAAGGTGACGGGGCCTTTAGCGCTTTGTCCGGCCAACAGCGCCCGGGGTTCTGCCCCCGGAAAGCGTACGGCCATTCCCGTGAGGGTCTTCTGTTCGAGGAGGGCCCCCGCGTCTCCTACGAGCTAGGCATGGAGGGCATATTCCTTCAATGGAATTGCCTTGGACTCCGGGCCAACTGGGAGGAGCTGCGGATGCTCGTCTCGTCCCGTTCCCCGTTAGCTATCTTTTTGCGTGCCCCCTGCCCTCCCTCCCGGGGTATAAGGGTCTCGCGACCCCACCACCGCGGGATGGCCGGGCTGGGGATGCGCGGTTTACACCCGGCATGATGTCTCCGTTCTTCTTTTCTCCTTAGATACCTCCTTTCAGGCAGTTGCTGTGCAGCTGCACCTGGATAGGAGGTATACTATCATTTCTGCGTACATTCCACCGTCAGTTGACTTCGACGCGGGGGACTTCCGCCGCGTCGTGGCACGGTTGCCGAGGCCGTTTCTCTTGCTTGGAGATCTGAACTGCAGGCATCCTCTCTGGGGAGATTACTCCATATATCCCAGGGGACAAGTCCTTGCCGATCTGATCGAAGAGCTTGAGATGGGTGTCCTAAACGTGGATGAGTTTACGCATCACTGTCCGAGAACCGCTTCATTTTCTTGCCTTGACCTATATTTGTGTTCTTCGGATGCACAGCCTGATTTTGATTGGGGGGGGGGGGGTCGATGACCTCCATGGTAGTCATCACTTTCCCATTCAAATACCATTTTCAGGGCAACTGCCGCCTGAGAGCCCACCTCGGTGGTGCTTGGCGCAGGCGCGGTGGCCTGCATTTCAGCAAATGACGGAATTCTCTATCTCAGTCGACGAGTTCAGGTCGGTAGATGAGGCCGTTGAGTTCTTCTCCGGCAACATCATCGCCGCGGGCCTGACTACTATTCCTAGGACGTCTGGGCGTTTTGCACGCCGACCACTCCCATGGTGGTCGGCCCTCAAACAGAAGCGTTATGCCTACATGCGCTATAAGCGCCGCCCGAACGATTTCACTGTCGGTGAATTTCGTCGGGCTAGGGCTAGGTTCCGGTATATTTCGAAGCACTCCCGCCGCTCTTCTTGGCGGGCATACGTGTTTTCACTTAACGGGAAGACCCCTTTAGCAGAGGTGTGGAGGCGAGTCAAAAGGATTCGGGGCAAGTTCTCGCAGGACCCCCCGCCAGTTCTCCAGAAGAATGGGACCGCAATCTCGGACCCCGCGTCCGTGGCGGAATCCTTAGCGACCGCTTTTTCCGCATTCTCTAGCCGGCTGGACTTTACCTCCAGAAGCGGAGAACCCTTTAACGACAGGTTTACTGTGAGTGAGTTGCGCTCCGATCTCTCGCTTCGTGCGCGGACACCGACCATGGTCCGGACGATGTCCCGTACGCCATGCTTAGACACCTGGGTGAGCGAGGCATGGCCTTTCTGTTAGATTTGTTCAACAGGATCTGGGTGGAGGGTCTTCTCCCAGATTCCTGGCGAATCGCTACTGTGCTCGCCTTTCGCAAACCGGGAAGAGATCACTCTACTCCGACCGGTTTCCGCCCAATCTCTCTAACCTCTTGCATGTGCAAGTTGATGGAGAAATTGGTAAATGTTAGACTAGCCTTTTTCCTGGACAGCGGAGGCCATCTGTCTTCTGCACAATGCAGCTTCCGAAAGTTCCACTCTGACTGGAAAATGCCGTCTGCTAGGCTTTCCTTCGTAGACAGCACTACGCCACGCTGTTTTTCGATCTGGAGAAGGCCTATGATACCGCATGGCGATACAGTATCATGGAGACTCTCCACACGATGGGGGCGAGGGGACGCCTCCCAGTCTTTATTTATATTCGCGCATGACACCTGTCTCGGTACCGGGATGGGCGGGGTCGCTACCGCCTGGCCCTTGTACTCGGGATGAGTGCGTGCACATTGACTGGGGGACTTATTGACTTTTGGGGGGAGGCCGGCCTTCTCCCTATTATTTAAGCAGGGTTTGTTTTTTTGTTTTGTTTTGTTTTTTGCATTTCTTGTTTTTTTTGTTTTTTTTGTTTTTTTCCTTTAGGTTGCACGCTCCTGCGCCGGGGGGACCTCCCCCCGACGCAGGAGCTTGCTTCCTTTCCCCCATTTAGGGTGTTTTTTTTCGTTTAATTTTATTTTAAAGTAGCCTAGAATTAGGCCAGTTTTAATACGGTGACTATTGCCCATGTAAGCAGTCGCCAAATGAGCTCTAAAAAAAAACAAAAGCAAAAAAAAACCCAGTCTTTATATCTGAATTTTTGCGATATCGTCGATTCCGCGTACGGGTGGGGGGAGCTCTCTCCCGCCCAAAGGAGCAGGAAGAGGGTGTCCCGCAGGGAAGTGTCCTCAGTGTCACACTCTTCCCTGAGCATCAACAGCATCACCTCGGTGCTGCCGGAAGATGTTCTCGCTACGCTCTACTTGGACGACCTTTCCATCTCATTTGGCGCGGCCCAGATGCCAACTCTGGAGCGTCGACTCCAACAGGCATTGAACCGCGTCTCTCGCTTTGCCGAAGCGCATAGGTTTCGGTTTTCTTTGGCCAAGACTAAGGTGGTGCACTTCTGCCGCCATCCACGGCTCCACCCCAACCCAGATTTGTTTCTTAAAGGGGTGCGCCTGGGTGTGGTTGAGTCGCACCGTTTCCTTGGTCCTTTATTTGACCGATGCCTCACCTGGGAGGCTCATATTCGCAGCCTTAGGGTCTCTTGTACCCGCGACTTGGATATTCTCCGTTCCGTGACGTTCAGCGCTTGGGGCGCGATAGGCTACTGCCCTACTTTTTTATCGATCCTTTGTTCGTTCGAAGCTCGACTACGGATGCGAGTTTTATGCATCCGCAGCCGAGCGTTTATTGCGGAAGGTGGATTTGATCCACCACACCGGCCTTCGCCTTGCGACCGGTGTCTTCCGCACTTTCCCCATTGAGAGCCCGTTGGTCGATGCTGGGGAGATGCCACTCGCTCTGCGCCGCGTGCACTGCATCACTCGCCTGTATGCGCGAGCCCGGCGCCTCCCTCAGTCGCCAACAGCTTTCACTGCATCCGCAGCTGATCTCGACGGTGCCTATGCCGCCGAGAGACGCCAGTCATACCCTAAGTCCTGTGGTTTAGGGCCAGGAAACTCCTTCGAGAGCTAGATATAGCTCTCGGGCCGGTGGCGCTCCTGGTTCTGCCCAGGACGCCACCCTGGAGGGTACCAAATTTGGCTATTTGTCGCCACGCTTCTGCTCCCAAAGCTTGTACGGCGCCGGAAGTATTGCGTTTGACGTTTTTGGAGCACACCTCGTGTCACGCTGGAACCGTGCCAGTGTATACGGATGGCTCCAAGTCCCAAGAGGGGATGGGCTTCCACGCCGTACCCCCGCTGTTTGAAGTCAGCGGGGCTCTGCCAGGCGCTGCGTCTGTCTTCACGGCGGAGCTGGTGGCAATACACCACTCGGTACGGGAGATTACGCGACGTGCCCGGTTCGGAGACCGGATTGTGATCTATAGCAACTCACAAAGCGCCCAGAGTGCTCTCGGGGCATTGGAATCTCCGCATCCCCTGGTTCGCGATATCCTTGACGACACGGTTTCGGCGAACCGGGCAGATTATCTTCTGCTGGGTTCCTGGACATGTAGGAATTGCGGGGAATGAGCGCGCCAAAGAGTCCGCGTGGACTCTGTGACCGGACCAGCGTTTCGCTCTTCCTCACACCGACTACATGGCAGGAATACGGGCAGCTCTTCAGACTGCTTGGCAAAGAAGATGGGAGACGGTCGAAGGGAACTTAAAGTTTCGTGCCATTGCGCCGCGACTGTTCCCATGGATCTATCCCCCAATTCCGTGGGGGCTTCAGGTTGCTTTCTGTCGTCTCCGAATCGGACACACTCGTGTGACGCATCGCTATTTGATGGAGCGCTCGCCTGCGCCCTATTGCGACGACTGCGTCGTCCCCCAGACTGTTCGGCACATTCTTGTTGAATGTCCCAGTCTGGGTGATCTTCTCGCACGATACCTGTCCCAGTACTGGGATGGGCGAGGTCGCTACCGCCTGTCCCTTGTACTCGGGACGGATTCGTGCACATTGACTTGTAGACTTGTTGACTTTTGGGGGGGAGGCCGGGCTTCTCCCCTTTATTTAAGGTTCTTTTTTGTTTGTTATTGTTTTGTTTGTAGGTTGCACTCTCCTGCACCGGGGTGAGGGGGACCTCCCCCTGCTGCCGGAGATTGCTTCCTGATTGTCAAGTTTTTCCAATTTATATCATTGTTATGTTTTCATATTTTTATTTGTTTTTCTGTGACTTATGCCCAACTGGGCAGTTGCCAGATGGGCTCTATAAAAAAAAAAAAAATAGTTCTCTCTATCTTTTATTCTTTCTTCCCTTCCACTCCTCCTGTCCTCATCTCGTTCCTACTACTTGATATTGATTGGTTTCGTTAGTGGGAAGCATATGGCTCCAGGCAAATGGCCATCTACCCTACTCCCTTAAAAAAAAGTTCAAGTCACCCTAGGGTCAGGAGTTCAAGCAAAATAAGGTGATAGGATGGAGTCCATTCTAAGTTTAGTTATGGCTGGTAAGTCCCCGACTTGCTCCAAGCTCATTTAACCCATTCATGGCATAATTCAAGAGATCAAGTTGGCAACCAAGTGTTTGTGAACCATTTTCTGCATGAGATGATGTTGCATTTAGTCATCCAAGATTCAATGCAGCGGTTATTTATTCTCCCTTCAACACTTGAAAGAATGTACAAAACCTATAGGTCAATAATGGTAACTGTGCTGACAGAAGTTCGACGAACTCTTACAACCCCTCCAAAATCAGAGGTCACAGTTTTCACCATTGTGTCCCTGCATTTCAGGTCGATGAATGCGGCAGTGTTCAGCGGCGATGTGTATAGTGGCCCTGACCGGCATCAGGGTGAAATCGCCGCCTTCCACCTCAGTCTTATCCTCAATTTGACCACAGTGCCCCCTGTGGCTGGAAGAAGGCTCGCTCTCCGTACAGAGGTTTTGCCAGTTGCTTCTAAATCCCTCTCCAAAACTATTTTTATTAGAGGTTAGTTATCCAACATTTCATTTGATGTTGACACTGCAACAAGACTTCTCCAATGCTGAATGGTGGTAGGTTTAGGAGAGTTTCGGATCTGGCTGCCTTAGCCCACTTAATTCTCAGTCATATCGCACATTTTTACCTACCCTTCTAACTACAAATTCTTCCCTAAATTGTTTTACAAATCTTTCCAGTAGAGATACCTTCCATAATTTTCCCTTTTTCATTGATTGTATGTTTGGGTGAGAGCAAAATATGTTACTGCGGTGTCAGCTGTGCATCCTAGAAGTCAAGTAAAGCTGGACGCTTCCACTCATTAACGATGTAAATGCTTGTTTGGGAGCCTATTTTAGTATACTAACTTTTTACCTCTCTTCAGGGAGGTTGGTACCTCCCAGGAATGTTACCACATGACTATGGTGGGTCTACAGGTCCCTCAGTGAGGCGATGGAGTAAGAGTTTTGTGCTTGTGTAAGATTAGGGCAGTCAAGGGTTTTGTATCATCTTGCTCTTGGTTGCTTATGAGGAGTGTTGGTATTAGGGCGAGGTTCATTCTCTGCTTGTAATGGATTCTCTACTTATACTTTTGAGGGATAGAAGAGAAGTCTAATCTTAATTGGGATAAAATTAAAGTGTTTAGTGTAGTAATTTGTCCATTTACCGGATATTGCAAAACAAAGGACACGATAGCTTTAATGCAGACCCATTCGGATGGTTTTAACATATAAATATATGTTTAAATTGTAATATTAATCAATGAGGCCGCCCTTGATTGTGAGCATGTGCCTAAGGTAAGACCCGAATGGCGCGCACACATTACAAGTGAAATCCTGCCGTATTTTGGCCCACATGCACTTGACAGAGGACTTCAATTCGTTGAAGTTACTGTAGTGGACCTTGCAGGCCTTGTCTGCAAAGTCGAGCAACTATGTCATCCAAAAGTCCATGTTTGATCCCAACCACTCTTGCATGGTTTTGGCTGTGTGGTTTGGGGTGCTGTCTTGTTAAAAGACGTAGTTCAACTTCTTTGGCATCTTTCTCACCTTGGGCAGGACTTTTGTGGCCAAGATGTCCCTATAATCGTGTGTGGCGAGCCTGTAACTGGCCCAAACCACAGCCGTGGCATTTTCTCGCCATTTGAAGCAGCCACAACACCGGGTATCATCACAGAGGCCAGGTGCTTGGTCATGGATGTCCTGGCTGAAGCTTGCCATGTGGTTCTGCTTGTTGATGACCGGATTGACTGTGGGGGTTTTTAATCAGAAAAAATGAGAATACGATTGCCATGACTCTTTAAGTCATTCAGAAGGTGATGACAGCATCCCCGACGGTCACGAATATGGTCGGTGAGCAGAGGCCTTTCCACGCACCTCAAGCTCCTTGTGCCCTCCTCCTTGATGACCCTGGACACTGTGGCCACCGATATGTCCTTCATTGTGAGTGCAGTCATTTTTACCTTTGGAGGATTTTCGAAGGCCTTTCTCACAGCCAAACGTTTGACAACTCAAGATCAGTCTTTGGGGTCTTCCCCATTCTTGAACTTCTCTGCGACTCTGTGGATGGTCATCTGACTGACGTTGAGCCGCTCAGTGATATCTGACTTGTGGCCCGCATGCACGAGAGCAGAGATCTTGATTCTTTTTACTTTCATCTCAACACACCTGCACAAAATGGAAAATACTTTGTAATGATGATGTGTTGGAAAAGTAGAACTTTAAGTTTAATTGATGGAACTTTTCCTATCACATGTGTAAACCTCTTGAAAGATTAAAAAAAACCCAGTGTAACAGAACTTTGCAAAACCTCGTATAGATGTAGTTCAATTAGAATGTTTTTTGGGTGGGAAATTGGTAAATTTTCTGTGGGGGAAAGTAGGGTTGTAATATATTCTATTAAGTTGTGGTGGGAGGGGATGGGAGGTATTGTACTGATGTTAGTGCTAGTATGCTGGTATTTTTTTTTTTTTACTCTGGATTGAGGTGGTGGTTGGAATGGGTTTGGTTTAGTGTGCTTCCAAAGTGTTGGGTTTCTATTATGCTTAGCTCTTCTTCTATTGGTAGTATTTTGCCTTGCAGGGGGCTACATGTCCTCCTAGCCTGAGTGAAAATTAGAGAAGCCCTCTCCCTGGTTTGACGTGAACACTGATGGATCCTGGGAAAGTTGTTGGTGCGCTTTCTGCTCACCCACACTCAGTACTACTTTACCTTTTCATTATTATTATTAGTATTATCATTGTTATTATTTATTATGATTATTAAAAAAAAGGAAAATAGTGATATAGCGAGTGAACAGTGCATTAAAAATGATGATGGTAGAGTTGTGGTTGGGCAGGATGATATAAAAAAGGCTTGGAGGGAGCACCATAATCATTTATTAAACGTAGAATTTGACTGTGACAGGAGACTTGTGGATTCCGCAGAACCTGTGGTTGGACCGTGGCCATCAATTGAGGACAAAATGAGCAGAGCCATCAATCACATGTCAGGGCAGCAGGAGTTTCTGAGATAAATGTTGAGATGTTGAAAACCTCTGGAGATATCGGTGTGCCATTGGTTACGGACCTTATAAATGCTATCATATATGAATGTGTTGTACTGGAGGACTGGCTGAAGATTGTAAATGCATGTATAAGGGTAAAGATGATGCACTAGAAAGGGGTAGCTACAGAGGCATAAAGGTCCTCAATCATGTTATGAAAGTTATGGAGCGTGTTCTAGAAGAAAAGATTAGGGAAAGGATAAACTTTGATAACATACAGTTTGGGTTCATGCCTGGAAAAGGAACCACAGATACTTTATGTATAGTTAGTTCCAGGATAAGTATATCACTAGGAGAAGAGAGTTATATTATATTTTTGTTGGCCTGGAAAAGGCTTTTGATAGGGGACCAAGAGATGTAGTTTGGTGGGCAAAGAGAAAATTAGGGATTGAGGAGTGGTTGGTTAAGGTGGTCATAGCTATGTATTAAGGTTTGACAACCCAGGTGAGGGTAAATGGAGAATTGAGTGATGACTTCTGTGTGAAGGTTGGTGTACATCATGGATCCGTTTTGACTTCCTTGCTCTTTGTTATGTTCCCGGAAGTGCTAAGGGACGTCTGTATGCTGCATGTGTATGAAGTGCAATGTTGTTTGGCAGCAAAACTTGGGCTGTGAATGAAGAGGCCATTCAGAGGCTCAAGCATACTCAGATGAGAATGGTGAGATGGATGTGCGGAGCATCTCTGAATTTGAGGCCTGGGGGTGACAGAGTTGTGAACTGTGAATTAAGGGATAGATTGGGGATAGAATGCACTAGTGTTGCACTGAGAAGAGGCAGACTGAGGTGGTTTGGTCATGTGGAGATGATGGAGGAAATAATTGGGTGAAGGGTGTTAAGCATTTGTAGGTCGGGGGTGTAGTTGCCAGAGAGAGAGACCAAGGATTAGAAGTGGTTGGAAAAAGTTCAGAGAGCTGCTTCCTCTCTTGACGCTGAGGGTTTTTTCCCTCTCAGTTAAGGGACGTCTGTATGCCTCGTGTGTATGAAGTGCAATGTTTTTTGGCAGCGAAACTTGGGCTGTGAAGGAAGAGGCCATTCAGAGGCTCAAGCGTACTCAGATGAGAATGGTGAGATGGATGTGCGGAGCATCTCTGAATTTGAGGCCTGGGAGTAACAGAGTTGTGAACTGTGAATTAAGGGATAGATTGGGGATAGAATGCACTAGTGTTGCACTGAGAAGAGGCAGACTGAGGTGGTTTGGTCATGTGGAGATGATGGAGGAAATAATTGGGTGAAGGGTGTTAGGCGTTTGGAGGTTGGGGGTGTAGTTGCCAGAGAGAGACCAAGGAAGACATGGAATGAGGTCATACAGAAGGACCTCAGAGATATGAGTTTGAATAGACAAACAGCCAAAGATTGGGCAGCCTGAATTGCTGCCATTAGGTAAATAAGGCTGACACATGCAAATATGTATGGAGCCTTCAAAAATGATGGTTATTATTTATAATATACTATTATTATTTATCATTAATTATTGCATTATTATTAGTATTAATTTTATCAGTATGTTAGTAATATTTATTATTACTTAATACTATTTATTATAATTATTATTTATCATTGCGGCTCTCCATTCAACATTTTTTCCCCACACTTTGCACCAGGAGTATTTCCACCTGTGCATGTCATCCTGGGATCACCTAACACCAGGGTATAATAATAATAGGTGATCACCCACCCTACTCGTTAGTGTACCCGCCTTTCTCTACTTCTCTTTATTAGATAACTTCATACCCCTTTCCACACTTGCTCTGCCCTGCACACTTTCACCCTCTTACAAGTCTTAGTCAAGTGCCAGTGTATACTGTTGTTGTTGCTCAAATTGGGTCAGTGAAACATAAGATGATAGGGTGAGTTGTTCAAATGGTTTCTTAGCTGGGGCATAAATCCAGCCCAAATGATAACTGAGGGAAGGAGTATTCAGAAAGGATAGGAAAAGAGATAGTAGAAGACTGAAAAGGAAAAAGGTTTGAACAGTTCGATGTTCAAGGTTAGGCAGAACTTCAGGGAGCAAAGGGCAGACTTAAGAGAATGGAACCAAGAGGCAGGATCTTGAGATTTTTGAGCAATTAAGTTACTAATAACAACAGGGTTATAAGAATATATTTATTTAGGAGCTAACTACTATACAAAAGGATATTTCTAATTGGAGCAACACCAGAGATTTTTGGTCTTTCAACAAAATAAACCCAAGACTGGAACAATTGGATTCAATACTAAACAGAGCTGTAGATTGCAGGTGGAGTCAGAGAAAGGGATTAAATAAATTTAAGAGCTGATAACAAACACACTAGCCTCTTTGATTAGGCTTTGATACTGCACTTTTGAAATTTAAATTGCATTTTAAAATTATCACAGAGATAAGATTGGAATTCTTAACACAGTTTCTCTGAGAAGACAGGTAAAGGGACAGGACTCAGGGAAGGGAGTGGGGTAGTTGAAGAGCAAGGGGGCTCTTCATGCGGCAAGTTACACACAAGGGGCGGATATTTGTGGAGCTGGAGTGATTTCTGCCACAGCCCAATGTCTATCAAGCCTGGATGAGGACGAGAAGAAGATTCAGAGTGGCTGTTGTCTCCACTGACTGACCAATTTGGGGGATTGAGAGGAAGTGCCAGGGTTGTTCAGCGATGGAGCACCATCCTCCCTGCTTGAAGACTTGTGCCAGGCATCGCGGGTCCATCGCACTGATGCTTAAGAGTCCTCATTACTAGGGCAGCTGAACACTTCGCTCGACGGACCTCTTTGCCTCTCTCAGATCGCCAATAGATTCTGATCCTGGGGTCGGTGAGTCTGCTCGAGAACGTGGAGCCAAGATGCCATGGCTCGTCACTCATCAAGGGAGAGCACTTGGTGGGTGATTGAGCAGGAGAAAATTGGGCAAACTTTCTCCAAAGGCAGGATCAACAGAATCGCATCATCCCATAGAGTCATATGGAGTCAATGCTCAGCTCCTCTAGAGTCAAGACCTTGATGCAGATGAGAACAGCTCTACTTCCATGTTATCACTGATGCAACTCTCTCTGGGTGTTCTTCATGTTAGTATCAGATTACAGAAGAGATAATAATCATATTATTAAAAATTAGAACTATCATGAACTGGGACTATATTTGTAATTCTAAAAATTAGTTTCTGTATTCAAGGAGTTTAGTCATGACATGTTAGTTCTTAAACAGGCCCCATTCTATGGGTAATGGTCATAGTTGTGTGAGTTATTGCAGATAAAACAGAAAAATCAGAAGGAAAGCTTCTTTCAAGGTCAGATAATTCAGTCTTCTACAGGGGACAGGGAAGTTTTAGAAGAACAGATAGATATGGCTGAAGCTTCTGAAATATCACTTTCAAGTGATACATACTAATCCATGGTTGCATCAATATTTCGGATTGGATTCTTTGAGGTATAGGAAATATGTTGATGGACATTTAAAGAACACCACTCAACAAACAAATCCTCAGGTATTAACTATAGAGGTTGAGGGTCAGCCAGAGATATTAATTCAGAAACATGAAGTTCAGAGGACAATGACTCAATTTCACTCACACTTTCATGAACAGAAGTCACAGATACAGGTAGAGAATTTTTCAGTCTGAGCTTTTAAATTAATATTAATCAACAGAATTTTGACTTTTTCATACTGATCAACAGACATAGGAAGCAGACTTGAGGAAAATCCTCTGAATCTATACTCATCAGATCCTCCCTCCTGGTCTGAATCATCAGATTCTGTCTGGTCTGTATCATCAGACTCTTCAGACTGATCAGAACTGAGGGAGTCTCAAAATTCATTTGCAGTGTCAGAAACCTGAGAATCTGGTAATGAAAACTCCATTTTCTTTAGAAATTCCAAATGGAAATATGGATCACAAAACAGATACTTTGGGACATCGATCCATTTCTTCAACTGACAATGGTAAACCCTGATTAGTGGATTTAAATTAACAGATTCAGAATTAACTTTTAGGATCACATAAGTTACCTTGTTTGAGTCAGAATGGACAATCACATATGGACCAGAATATTTAGGCTGAAGTTTCTGAACGTTTTGATGTCTATTTTGGATGTCCTTCACACCAACCTTCTTGACAAGTCTGAGAGAGAGGTGGACCAGAATTACAGTGGTACCTCTACTTACGAAATTAATTCGTTCTGGAAATCGTTTCGTAACGTGAAAATTTCGTAAGTAGAAACGCCTTTTACCCTATAAATGCCCCAATCGGTTCCAAGCCCCTTAAAAATCGGACATAAATTTTTTATGAATTACAAAAATGCATCAAAACCTGTAACAAATACATGTTAGAATTAAATTACTGCACAATAAACATAAAAATGAGAGTTGTACATAATGTAAAGAATAAAGTTTTTTTCTTCTTTTTTACTTTAATGGTTCTCTTGTTTAATTGCTATCATTGTCACCTTTCGCCTTCTTCGGTTCAGGTTCACTCTCAGCAGTGGTTTTTGCCTGACGTTTTGTAAAGATCCGATCCAAGGTCGTTTGCTTTTGTCGGCTTTCAACAATCTTTTGAAAATGTGCAAGGCAAACATCATCATAGTGAGCGATAGCCCGATTAGTGAACACTTTTTCTGGGTGATTCTTTTCAACAAAGTCCGAAACTTCATAGAATTTTTGTAAAATGTCTTTTATTCGGGCTGTCAGAATAATGGCTGCCTCCTCTTCGTCTTTAATGAACTCCTCCTGCACTGCCGTGTGTTGCATCGCCTCCAACTCCCTCAGCTCCTCCGTCGAAAGCTCCTCGTGGTGCTCCTGAATCAACTCGTCGATGTCCTCGTCATTCACCTCAAGCCCCATGCACTTTCCCAGCGAAACAATTTCATCAACTTCAGGTCCAACTTTACCCTCCAACTCATTGTTCACTGCCGACCACCTCCTTCGAAATGAGAGAGAGGCCTTTGGAAGGAGTCGTAGCTTTTAGGGCTTCCTTTTGTTTTAATATCGTGCCGATCGTTGATGGATTACGGTTATATTCTTTGGCGAGATCAACCAAACGCATTCCTTTTTCGTACTTTTCTATTATCTCTTGCTTTGTTTGTTTGGACAAAACAACTCTCTTCTTCTTCTCACCACTTTTCTCCATCACTTTCTTGGGGCCCATAGTGAATAAAAGTTAATACACACACGTAAAGTTGCAATAAACACTAACAAAAGCTGACGAAAAACTGTCCGAACACTTCGTGCTTTACTAAATTTCGCTAGCGTGAGACTGAAGCTTCGGTGATCCTCGTGGGCCGACGGGAAAACGAAGGGGATTCTGGATATACGCACATACACACAGAGGTCCATCCTAGCCAATGGGATGCCAGGAAGATGCTGGGCAATAGCCAATGGCAGAGCAGCTTGGACGCGCCACTTTCAAACCAAGATACAGGATGCTACAAGTATTATTACGTTCGGTGGACTCTGGGAGCTGTGAGTAGCAGCGCGTTTTTGAAATTTTCGCCTTTCGTATCCTGAAATTTCTTTCGTAACAAGAGGCAATATTTTTCTGAAGAAGTGTTTCGTAACCTGAAAATTTCGTATGTAGAGCCTTTCGTAAGTAGAGGTACCACTGTAGTTTACTGAAGACTGTCCATTCTCACATTGGATTGTATTATTATAAGAAATGACAACTTCAAGTAAAACTAGATCCTAGTCAGATGTTTGTTCGGCTCTTAGAAATTGAAGCAAGGTTCGATTAACCCTTTCAACTACACCATTGGAAGATGGATTGTAAGGGGTTATCAACATATGCGTGATGTCACTGAAAAGTTGACTGGTAAATTCAGGACCATTATCTGACAAAAGACGGTGCGGCAGGGATGGCAAAAATGGAAAAACATGATTCCTGAAAGCATTATCCCTGAGTGGAACTACTGATAACCATTTTGAATAGTAGTCAATGACCACGAGGCAACAACAAAATTGATGGGAAGTTGTTGGGAGATTTAATAAATCCACCAAAACCATTTCAAATAGATAGGAAGTCTTTATTTTCAGAGTTGGTGGTTTCTCATGAGTACTATATACCTTGGTACACTGACAGACAAGACTTGTAAATATCAGATACCACTTCAATGATGTATGGACTCCAAAACCAAGATCAATTAATTTTTCATGACTCACATGAGAATATTCATAATGATAAGCTATAGCCAGGCGAATAACCAGAGACTTTGGAATAACAGGTAATAGGGCAGAACCCTAAGTATAGACCAGTAAACCCTCATTAAATGAGAGATTTGGGATAGAAGATCGGAAGGGGTTAAGACACGAAACCAATTTGAAGAAAGTATTTTTAGGGTGATGACAGATCTTAACTTCCAAATGATAGAATCATTTTTCTGGAAAGTTATTAAAGAATCCAAATGAAGAGAAGATGAGAGAAAAACAGGCACAAAACAACTGAATTGACCGACTGCTACAGAAGGCAAAATGGACTCAGAAACATGACTGACTTGGTTAGAAGAAGAGGTACTGATTGTTTCAAGATTCTCATCCTGAAATTGTTCACAATGCTCTCTGCAATTTAAGAAACTGCCATAATTCTACCCTACCTTCATAATCAATGAATTCAGCATTTCTAATCCTTTGTTTTATTAGCTAGCAGAGATGCCATCTGCTCCCAGGGAGCTACTAAAAAACAACATTATCAGCTAGTTGTCTTAACCCTTTTTTGGGTACACCTAGAAATACTTGAGATATCAAAAATTCCTCTTAGGGTCATAAACTAAATGTATTTCTAAGACACTTTTATTCCTGATCATTTTTTGATTGAGGCATTGTAAAATGTGAAAAGAAATTGGTAAAGTATTCCGCATGGGATACTTTATCACTTTCTTTTCACATTTTACACTTCATACCCATATCACATTGGAACACATTTATCTGGCTATGTGCTATTAGATTTCTATGCACCTACCTCCACTATTGCGGGCGTGGGCAGCATGTGTGTCAGAGTAAAAAGGGGGAGATCTGGCTAGTACGGCGATGGCTCAGAGAATGCTTGTGCAGCCAAGCTCCTGCACAGGCTAGCATGCTCTGATTGGTGCAGAACTATAGCCCATGAGTTCCACACAGGCTGAAGCCGTCTGCGTCATCAAAGTATTGCACGATGTTGCGTCAAAAGTGTGGTATGAAGTATCCTGTGCGGGCTACCTTCCCGCTAAAGGGTTAATGGCGATATTTGCCCCACATAACCCATACTTACCCTAAATATACATTGCTAGTCCCTAATCAACCTCTGTTATCCTTCTCTTCTCTCCTTTTCCCCCTGTACAATGGTACTATTTCAGCATTCTTCCACTCAGACACTGCTCTACTTTAAAACCCCAACTGCCATGCCCATTTCATAATGCAATCACTGCCACTTTTTAGCATCTCAGCCTTTTTGGTAGTATAGTAAACCCATTAGCCCTAGTGCTACATTTATATTAAACAGGTAGCATAAATGATATGGGTTTTTTTGGCTTAAAGCGGTTGGTTAAGGAGGGCACCAATAAGTCAATTGGTGGTTACTGAGTATGTATGCCAAGATAACTATCATTAAACTGCTTTAATTATAGATAATTGAATGAGGATTTGACTAGTATCATTCAATCAAAATGAGTTTCATTACAAGAGGGACAATTCTAAAAAGGAAAATGATATGTTTTTTCTTGGCTTAAAGCGGTTGGTTAAGGAGGGCACCAATAAGTCAATTGGTGGTTACTGAGTATGCATGCCAAGATAACTATCATTAAACTGCTTTAATTATAGATAATTGAATGAGGATTTGACTAGTATCATTCAATCAAAATGAGTTTCATTACAAGAGGGACAATTCTAAAAAGGAAAATGAGCCAGCATCAGTAATATATAGTTTAGATTAGGAAACTGAGTCAATATTTCTGGGAATTAAATAAATTTGGAGGTTTATACCGGGTGACAATTCTCTTTTGAATGGTATAATTGCCAAAGTCCTCCCAAGCTTAGCCTAAGAATGATTTTGTTTTGGTAATAACATCATAACTTTTCAGCCGATACTCTACTAGACTAGGCTATAATATGCTATACTCTGCTAGGCAAGCCTAGAATATGCTATGCTATGCTAGGATATTATAAGCTAGGCTAGGCTAAGATATAATGTACAAGAGTAAAATAAACTATGCTAATTTAGGCTATAATATGCTATGATAGGATAGCATATAATACATATGTATGTTAGGATAGACAATAATAATCTATGTCTGACTAGGGTATAATAGTATAGGTAAATATGTAGATTGGCGGCTCGAAAGATGGGAGATACCATTTCATCCGTGTTCCAAAATGTTTCACATTTTTTGAGTAAATTTAAGGAGATGGCTCATGTGGGGTAAACACAATGGGGGGGACCACCCTACGATGATCCTGAGTTTAAATCAATTAGGGGGGTCTGGGGGCATGGCCCCCCAGTATATAACCCTAATTATTTATAGAATAATGTTCTAATATTTACAGAAGTGAATGATTTAACCCAAAATGGCGTAAGTAAACCGTTTTTCATTTGTTTAGTTTCGGGCATTTTTTTTACAAAAAAAAATGGCATCAGCTATAATTCAAATAGTACTCAAACATGCATGAATATTCAGGAAGGGGTGAACGAAATATAAACACAAAAATCCACTTTTTTGGCCAAGCCGCTAATCTACATATTTATCATAGTATAGTATAGGCTATACATATCTAGGATAGTTAATGCTAGGCTAGGCTATGATATACTAAGCTATGCTACACTAGGCTAGGATAAGCGAGGCTTTGTTAAGGTAGGTTATGCATGCTATGCAACCCTAGACTAGGCAATATTATGATATACTATACTAACTAGGGTAGGGTAAGGTAAGCTATGATATACTGTACTAATCTAGGCTAGGATAGAATATACTAGGCTAAGCTAGGTTAGGTTATACTCTGCTAGGCAGGCTATGCTAGGATACACTGTGATAGACTCGGGTATACTATACTATGCTAGGCTATATATGCAAGTCTATACTAGGCTAGGCCAGGGAATTATTTTGTTTTGGCAATAACATCATAACTATTTGGCCGATTCCAACGAAATTTGAACCCATTTTGTTATTTTACATTCTCTTTCAAATGAAATAATTGCTAAGGTCCTCCTAAGGTTAGTCCAGGAATTAGTTTTGAGGGGCAATAACATCATAACTATTTGCCTGATTCTAATGAAATTTGAAACCCTTAAGGTGTTTATATTCTCTTTTGAATGATAGAATTGCCAAGGTCCTCCCAAGGTTACTCCAGGAATTATTGAAAGTTTTCAGTCATAAGGACATAAATTAGAATAAGTGAGGTCACGCGACTCTTTGGTCAGCAGACCTTGTTTTTTTTAATGGGGACCTAAAGTTTAATTTGAGATCCAAACTACAGGTTATGGCAGCCACCATGAAGGTAACCCAAATTACTTGGCCCACTCAATGTGGCTTAACTTTGGTGTCATTGGAAGCGGTATTTACACTTGGCTGTAACTGTATTACTTTAGAAGAGAGCAGCTTCCAAACCCAATCTCTCCTTCCATTTCACACATCTTTGCAGTCATATTAAGTGACTACATGTAGCTGGTGGTATTCTTGCTTCCCTACCCCCAATGAAACCTTTATTTTTCACTTTCCTTAGACCTAAACTTTACTTCTTTCTGACAGGGAAGAGCACATGTTTCTATGGCGTCTGCCTCTACTGTCGGAGCGAGAAGGCAGTGTGCGATGAACATGGTCTCTTGGATGGGGCAGCCATTTTGTGGCTCCCAAATCACTTGCACCTAACCACTTTTGCACACCCTTGGGCACGCACATATGTCAAGGGCAAACTCGCTAAGTAAGATTTGTCTTCATCGAGACCTTTGTGTGCACAGGTTTTGCATTGATGCCATTGAGTGGGTAAAAATTAGATAATGAGTTTAATTTTAGACCACCCTTACCCTCCACTGTATACCTTTGTTTGTGGAACTAGGGCAGCTTTAGGACAGGGACCCCTCTCAGTCCCCAATACTCCAACAGTCTTCTCTTTAGTCTGTGTGTATGTTATGCTTATTTTCCATTCTCTTCACTTCATTTTATTCCCAAATCTTTTAAATAATTATATGATTTCATATATTACTTTAATCCCCCAGGGGCCAGCCCCTGCTCAGGAAGTCTGCCACTGTGGTAGGCCTGGCCCTCAAGTCTCTGAATGATGAAACTTTGTGGGTGGAGTTTTAAGTGTAGACAGTGTTCTAATAGGTGTATGGTGTTGCAGTTTGTGTAACTGTGTTGTTGTATTAGGTATTTGTGGTACTAGATGGATGAGCAGTGGCAAACCTAAATCCAGATAAGGTACCTGAGATGTTCATCATCTTTGTCCTTGTAGTGCTTGGATCAGGCTCAGTGGTCTTTGCCAACCTAGTCGATGAGCTGGAGATAGGTGTCCTAAATGTGGATGAGTTTTCGCATCACTGCCCTGAGAACCACGCCGTTTTCCTGTCTTGACCTATCCATGTGCTCTCCAGCTACTCCAGCTACACAACCTAATTTTGGGTGGGAGATGGTTGATGACCTCAACGCGAGTGATCACTTTCCCATTCAAATTTTCTGGACCACTGCCACCTACTAGACCCCCCCCCCCTCCTCGGTGGTGCTTGGTGTGGGCACTGGGGTCAGCATTTCAGGAAATGACTGATTTCTCTGTCCCATTTGAAGAGTTTAGTTCTGCGGATGAGGCCATTGATTTCTTGTCTGGCAAGCTCATCCCTGTGGGCCTAACTACTATTCCTAGAACGTCTGGCCATTTTGCAAGCCGAATGCTTCCTTGGGGGTCAGCCGAGTGTGATACAGCCCTTAGACAAGCGTTATGCATACAATCACTATAAGCGCTGCCTGAAGGTATTTACTGTTGGTGAATATCGTTGAGCTAGAACTAGGTTCTGGTATATTTTGAAGCACATTCACCACTCTTCCTGGCACCCATGGTGGAGTCATTTGCAACTGCTTTCTCCACATTCTCTATACGAGATGCTGCTCCGCTAGCATTCATTAAACATCGTATTGTTGCTGAAGGCCGCCAACTTGATTTTACCTACCTAGTCGGACAACCCTTCGCTGCAGGTTTACATTAAGTGAGTTGTGTTCCACTCTCACTTAGTGCGAGGACACCGCCCCTGGTTCGGATGATATCTTGTATGCCAGGCTTTGACACCTAGGTGTGCTAGATAAACATGGCATTTCTGATAGATTTGTTCATCGGGATCTGGACAGAGGGTACTCGCCCAGACTCCTGGTGAATGGCTGCTGTGCTCGCTTTTCACAAACTGGGGAGAGATCCCTCTACCCCAGCTTGTTTTTGCCTAATCTCTCTAACATCCTGCATGTGCAAGTTGATGGGGAAATTAGTAAATGTTAGATTATCATTTTTCATGGACAGTGGCGTCGATGTCTTCCACACAGTGGGGCTTACGCAAGTTCCTATCCACATCTGTTGCTCTGTTCCAACAGGAAAATGCTGTCTGCGAGGCCTTCCTTTGTAGACAGTACTACACCATGGTGTTCAGTCTGCAGAGAGCCTATTATACCGCATGGCAATACAGTATCATAGAGATACTCCACACATTGGAGGTGAGGGAACACCTCTCAATCTTTATTTCTGAATTTCTGGGAGATCATTGAATCTACCTCTGGGTGGGAAGAGTCCCTTCCAGTCCAATGGAGCAGGAAGAGGGCTTTCCACAGGTAACTGTCCTCATTGTCTCATTCTTTCCCTGGAGCATAATCTGTATTATGTCAGTGCTGCCAACCTTTTGATTTCTTTGTGGGTGGCTCAAATTTCAACTGCTGCATCAATTCCAACAGGCATTGAACCGCATTTCTCTCTATGCTGAAGTGCACGAGTTTCAGTTTTCCTTCACCAGGACTAAGGTGCTGCACTTCTGCCACCATCCATGGCTCAACTCTCTCCCAAACTTATTCCTAAATGGCATTCGCTTGGAAGTGGTAGATTCGCACTCTCTCCTGGGTTTTGTTTTCAACCTACACCTCACCTAGGAGGTTCAGTGAAATTCAGCATTTTGGGTGGATAGTGGTACAGCTTTTGTTTTAGGTTTCCTTTGTTCACTCAAAACCTGATGATGAGTATGATTTTTACGCATCTGCAGCCTAAGTGTGAATTGCAGGTCTATGCGATCCACCATACTGGTCTTCGTCTGGCAACTGATGCCTTTTGCACATCTCATAGTGAGAGCTTGCTTGTCCATGCTGGAGAGATGCTACTTGTTCTGTGCCATGTTTAGTACACTATGTGCTTGTACACCTGAGCCCGGCGTCTCTCTGTCACCAATGGCTCTCACTTCATCCATGGCCAATCTCAACAGTGCATATGTCACCCATAGATGCTAGTCCTACCCTAAGCCCTCTAGTGTATTTCTCTGCTCAGTAGCCCCTCTGGTTCTGCCCAGGACAGATACCAGCCTGGTTGGTACCGCCTTTGACTTATTTGTTGTCATCGGGAGTACTGCATTTGACCTTTTTAGAGCACACTTTGTGTCATTTTTGATTCATGCTAGTGTACACAGTTGTCTTCAAGTCCGAAGAGTGACTCAGCTGCCATGCTGTATCCTCTCTGTTTGAATTCAGTGGGGCTCTGCCAGGCATTGCGCCTGTCTTGATTCTAAGCTGGTTGCAATACACCATTTGTTACAAAAAATATGTTGTTCCTGGTTCGGAGACAGTTTCATGATATATAACCACTCACAAAGTGCCATGAGTGCTTTCAGTGCATTTGTATCTCCAGCCCCACTGTTTCATGGTATCTGTGACTCCACGATCGCCGAGAACCGGGTAGATGTTGAGATTATCTTCTGCTTGTTTTGAATATGAATGGATTGCGAGGAATGAGGGCGACATAGTCTGCGAGGGCTAGGCAATCAAACCAGTGTTTTTTGTTTTTTTCTTCCTCACACTGACTACATGGCAGGAATCAGAGTAGACCAAGGGCTGCTTGGCAAAGAAGATTGGAGACGGCCTATGGGAACTTAAAGTTACGGGCCATTTCGCTGTGACTGTTCCCATGGACATACCACCTCAATTCTGCCGCGGCTTCCTGCAGCTTGCTTGCTGTGGCCTTCGAATTTTGCACATTCTCGAGACTGACTGCCATTTGAGGAGCGCTCCCCTCCAACGATTGCATTGTGTCCCAGACCCTTTGGCACATTTTTACTTAGTATCAGTCTGGGGATCTTGCGAGATATTTAATGTCCCATTACTGGGACTATCAGGGTCTCTACCGCTTGTCCTTTTTGTTCGGGACAGGTTTGTGTGTGTAGATGTGTGGATGCATGTACTTTGTGGAGGAGGCTGGTCTCCATTTATTTGACTCTCATTTGTGTTGGGTGTATGCTCCGGCTCCAGATCCGGCCTACTACTTTCTTTTGTATCCAGAGGTTAGGGAGATAGTCATGTCACTATCTGAATGACTAAGTCACCTCTCATGATTTCCTCTGCTCCTGGCCTCGTCCAGGTTTATGAGCATGGTAGCTCCCTCTACTATACCAAACCGTGAGTTCTACCCCAGGAAGATTGTCAGCAATAAGGGCTCAAACCTTTTCCTGCTTCACATACTGAAGCAATCACGTGCCTCTGGTCATTAGACAAAGGGGAAGCAAAATCCAGAAAGTTGATGAAGAAGCCACTCCTGGGTTCAATCCAGGGTTGGCTTTGATTAAATCAAATTGAACTGGATAAGGAGATAATAAAAAAGGTTATGGATACAAATTTGAAACAAAACGCTGAGGATATGCTAAAAATTACAAAAGATCTTGCTATTGCATTAAAGTGCAAAGTGATTCTTGCAATATTGGTGATGCTACAGAAATACGGAGAACTATTCAAACATCATTAATAAGTGAACTCAAAGGTGATAGTCAGGTGAAAAATAAAATTGAGAAATGTGTGACTGTAGCCCTGACTGCACTACCTGGCATATATACTTCATCCGTCTTATGAAGGCAAGAAGCTCAATCCAGATTAAGAAGCTGAGGCAATGGAATATGCACATGCAGCACACCTTGAGGCCATGCCAGATATAATGAAATACAAAGCAAGAACATCACAATTTCTTTCTTATTTGTTTACAGATGAATCATTGAATGTTGGTCCCTATGTTTGGTGGCTATCACTCAGACGTTCCCTATCTGATTATATGAAAAACCTCTCAACCAAGCTGTTTACCACAACTGCTTCTTCAGCTGAAGTTGAGAGAATTTTCTCTTCTTTTGGCCTGGTACAGTCCAAGCTAAGGAGCAGACTTGGATCAGAAAGAGCAGCAAAACTGGTATTCATTTACAAGAGCCAGAATGCACCCAAGAAATGAAATAAGGGATTATGGATACTAATTAATTAATTGAATTTGAATGCAGATAGAGGCACTTTTGAATTGATGTTCATATTAATAGAATAAATGGCTATAGGAAATTGCTTGTTTGTTTTTATCCTAAAATAAAAATGTTACAATTGGGTCATTCCGCACAAAATCAGGCATTTCAAAAATACTGGCCAGGTGACCATCTTGGATTTTCCTCATTTTTGGATATGTTGATACTTGTCATAAAAGAACTTCACATGCAAACTCATAGCTCTGTACCTCAAACAGATCCAGAGATATGGCCCACGTAATTTTGGAGGCTTTTTAGAGACTAAGTCGATTTTTCAAAATCGCCGACTTTGAGGCCTCATAAAACATGCAGTTTGAAAGATATAGGTCTGAAAAGTTTAGGTCCTACAGAATCAGGACCATAGAATCCAAAAAAAGCAATCAAAACCAGTTTATCTCTACCCATCAAAGAATTATAAACTAGCAAAAACTGAAATATTGAACAAATCCATCATATCTGAACCAACTTCCGATTCAAAATATTCATACTTAAAATCAATACTAAAAGTTATAACTGATAGGATATGATGATATATGTCTTTTATTGTATTTAAAACCATTTCTGGCAGAGAAACATACATAGCAGCTGAGAAATAGTGTTTCAAATATAGTCAATTTTCATAATTTTTAGAAAATGGCCTTGACCTTTTGACCTTTTTGACTCCGTGGAAACATGAGGACCCCCTTCAAATTTTTTGGGCTTGAAGGGGAAGGTAAATACACTAGCTATACTAAATATCTTATTTGTTCCATTATTCCTTCCTTCATTTTCACAATGCTGAATTCAGGACACTATCAGCGTTGCATCAGGGTCCTTTTATATCATGAATTCTGTATAAAATGGTTTCTATTTGAAACCTTTGATATTTTTGGCTTCTAATATATTGGGCTGATAGTTAGGGATGCTTGTAATGATACTTCAATGTTAGCATTGAAATTCCAATTTGCTTAGCAGGATGGCTGATGCAAAAGCTGAGTCTAGCAAATGCTGGATTGGAAATTATCTGAAGGAGGATTGCCACAGCACTAATTTTTCACAGAAAAAAAGGTGTATTATCTTTGGAAGACTTATCTAATGAAAGTGTTAAATTGTTAGAAGTAAGAACTGGATATAAATGCAAAGAAGGTCACTTACTTTGTTATCATCATGAGAAAGTCTTTTTGAGTAGATATCAAAGTTTGCAGACAAGTTGTGCTGACCCATTCCAGAAGCATAAAAAGCGAGTGATTGGTAAGTAGAAATTCATTAGTTCTTTATGTAAAATTTAATTTATATAAAGTTACATTTTAGAAATGTGTTTAATTTCACATTATAGGGGCTTTGATATATGATATGATTTATTTATACACTAAATACAAAACTCATTACGGTTTTTGTGAACAGTATTTACATTTATCTAGTGCGGGAAATTCAATAGTTCTTTATGTAAAATTAAATTTATGTAAAGTTACATTTTAGAAATAAGTTTAATTTCACATTATAGGGGCCTTGATATGATATGATATGATTTATTAATATACTAAATACAAAACTCATTACAGTTTTTGTAAACAGTATTTACAATTATCTAGTGCGGGAAATACCCCTAGCCCGAAGGCTGTACAACGTCAAAAAAATGAGATGAGGGGATAAGCTTTGTGTGTTGTTGAGTAGTAGAAGTTCTATCTATTTACTGTCCCCATCATTTTCAGGATCATTGTGGGTTGTGAAAAGCCCAAGAGCTGAAATGTACAACTTTAAACCTGGCAGAAGGTATGTCCACGTTGTGATACCTAGATGAAAGCGCTTTCAGATTACCCCGCATATGAAGAAACAACACTTGAAGATGCCAGCAAGCAGTCATTTGAAGAGACCTTCGAATCTCTCAACTCAAGTGTTTTACTACTAGAATGTTCCCCAATTAAGACTAACATAAGAATGAGAGACAAGGTAAATTATGGTAAGTGGAAAGTATCGGAGGTTCAAGAAGTTGTAGCAAAATAGGTACCCACTGTTCTCAACATTACTGAAGAATCGATACAGTCACAGGATACCACCAAAGAAGCCTGTACAAAATGTTCTGACTTAGACAGACATTTATTTGATGAAGGAGAAATTGAAAAATTGCAAATCCAAACAGGACAAAATTCAAATATTGACACTTTTTCCAGAAAGCTGGACTATTGAAAAAACGTGCAATGAATTTGGTGTTTCAAAATATGCAATAAACCAAGCTAGAGATCTAAAAAAGAAATCTGGAATCCTTGCACAACCTGATGCCTATCTAGGAAGTAAGACACTGTCCACAAGATATTATTACTGCTGTTGAATTGTTTTATCAAGATGATGAGTTTTTCAGAATGTGCCCAGGAAAGAAAGACTTTGTTTCTGTCAGAATAAATGGTGAAAAAGTTCGCAAACAGAAAAGACTGATTTTGGTAAACATTACAGAATTGTACACAATTTTCAAGGCGAAGTTCCCCAATTTTAAGATTGGTATATCAAAGTTCTTTGAGCTTTAGCCCAAATGGTGTGTACTTGTGGGAAGTAAATGCTCTCACTCTGTTTGTGTGTGTGAGAAACACCAGAATGCCAAGTTGTTACTCAATGAGTTACCCACCGCAGCCGTCAACGGTACTGATTACAAAGATATTTTGTCACTGGCTGTTTGTGGCATATCTAAGCGGCACTGTATGTTGAGAATCTGTGAAAAATGTCCTGGTGTAAAGAAAATTAGAGAACATTTGATGTCTGTGTTTACTGCTAATGAGCAAGAGCTTGTTGATAACATATCATATATAAACAGTGGCTTAGGAATGAGTCGGGTAAAACACTCTGGAAACATTGTCTTGTACAGTTGAGAATTTCATTGACAAGTTCTGTTCAGTGTATGAAGCACTGCTTTCTCACCAGTTCATCACAAAAGCCCAAGCACAGCATCTAAGCAACCTGAAAGAAACAATTTCTAAAAGTACTGGGCTTTTGTTGAAAATTAGTTTTGTTGTTCAAGATGCAGTTCAAGGCCACCACTGGGATAACAGTCAAGCCACACTGGACCCATTTGTCCTCTACTACATTGTAGATGACAAGCTGAATGTTTCGAATATGTGTGTGTGTGTGATAGAACGAGTTGAAGCTGCGTTAATTTCAACTCCTATCCCATATTATTTAAAACCACGATGCTGCCCACGTGCATCTTCGATTCGAAGCTTGGAGCCTTATCGCAGCTACCGGATGTCAATGTTTAAACAAGGAGGTTATCATCCCCCCGTTCGCCCCCATACGCCGACCTCGCCAGATTGAGTTAGGCTTATGGGCAGATAAGGCATTGTTCTCCGGCTCGGCTGTGCGTTCCCTCGAAGCTTCCACCCCATTCTCCCCCACGCCAAGGAGATGTCCTGGCTATTTATATGGAAACTTTACCACTAAGATCAGATTGGAGATCCAGATTTTCGTCGCGAAACATCACCACGACCCTCTCTCCCTTTGTGCGCCAAGTGACCTCGACCTCGAGATTCACCATCACTTGTCCAGAAGGAGGACAATATTCCTTGAGTGCCAAAGGTTCGAGCCTTTCGTGACGCCAAGTCCCCAAGGCTTCCCCCCCTGTTGTTCAAAGGAGAACAGCATTAGAACAGCCATTGTTCGTTTTGAGCCCTTCGCCAAGAAACGGTTCTCATCCCCCCCCTGTTGTTCAAAGGAGAACACCATTAGAACAGCCATTGTTCGTTTTGAGCCCTTCGCCAAGAAACGGTTCTCACCCCCCCCCCCTGTTGTTCAGAGGAGAACAACATTAGAACAGCCATTGTTCTTGAGCCCGTAGACAAGAGACGGTTCTCATCCCCCCTTTGTTCAGAAGAGAACAACCTAGAACAGCCATTGTTCTTCAAGCCGTTCGTCGAGAAACGGTTCTCCTTCCCAAGACGCCTCGTCAGGATCCTTTTATCCCCCCCCTTCGGCTGGAACTCGCCAGCGGACCGAAACTCCTTCGCGCCACCTTCCACTGCACCACTAGTGCAAAAGTTACGTAAGCCAAACGTCACCTTTGAGTACTTAACCCTTTTGTCAATTCTATCCTGTGCTTTAAATGGTTTATCGAACCATCCCATCTCTTTAACTCGATATTTGTTTTACCTTTTTTAAATCCTTTAAATCCTTGGATTAGCCGAGCCCCCACGACCCTTTTCATTCTCTGTTTATGTCAATATTTTCCGTCTTGTGTTTATTGATAGTTATTATTAATAAAACTCTATTTTATTAATGATAGCAATATTATTATCCTTGAGCTCAGTTCCACTTCTTAAGCATATCGAAGATACATAATATCGGCCGCCAGACAGTAACGCACTCTAAAGATAATTAAGGAAGTTCCCTCAATGAATAGTGATATATGGAATATCGTCGGGAGTCATTCTACGACAGTGTGATATCAGATTGTATGAATCATGAAACCAATACTGTTCATGCTTTTCTAGAGGTTGTTATCAAACATATCAAAACGGGGATGCCCACTTTGACAGATATGCAGTACTTCAGCGATGGTGCTGCTTCCCAGTATAAGAATTACAAGAATCTTGTGAATCTTTGCTGCCACAAAGATGATTTTGGAATACCTGCACAATGGAATTTCTTTGCCACTAGTTACGGTAAGAGTCCCTGTGATGGCATAGGTGGCACTGTCGAACGTTTAATTGCACATGCTAGTTTGCAGGCCACTATCTCTGGATAAATTCTAACCCCTCTAGAAATGCATGATTGGTGTGTCATCAATGTGAAAGGTATAAAATTCTTTTATGTATCAGCGACAGATGTCATCAATAGTTGTGAATGGTTCAAGTTAGAGGAAAGGTATAGTCATGTGTCTACAGTCCCAGGTACACATTCTCATCATAGTTTTGTGCCAGTTGGGGACATGAAACTTGAGATTAGGCAAATTTCAGTAGACACCATCTTTAAAACAGTTCAGATGGGAGGCTTGCAGGATATCAAGCCACAAGATGATAGTGCTCTTGAGGTAGCAAAGTATGTAGCTTGCATATATGATGAAGACTGCTATATTTACAGGAGCTGCCAAGTGTAGGCCATGAATGGTCTTTTGCAGTCTCCTTCTTTTCTTATGTTCTTATATTGGGATTGTAGAAGATCGCTCTGACGAACAGCACGACTTGCTTGTCAACTTCATGCAGGAGGGTGCAACAGAGCAGTCACTTTCATGGCCATGAAAACATGACATCTGCTGGATTTCTTTCTAAAATGTAAGCTGCACAGTTGATGTCCCTAGTGCCCAAGGAGCAAAGGCAGGCAGTATTTCTTGTTGAATTCCAATTTGCAAAGAGTCCTGCAATACTGTGAGAAATCATAGATATCTGATTGATCAATCTGTTTAGAAAGGAACTACCTGCATGATGATATAGTTATACTGTTAGTGTTTTTGTTCATTTTGTAGTTAAAACATAGATATATTTTGTGGCACATACAATATCATACTTTCCATTAGTCCGTACAGTGAGGTGTGTAAATACGATAAGTAAATTAGCTAAATCAATGGTGAAATGGTCTGTCCTTCCTGATATGCACAAATAAAGGATGGAACAGATAAGATATTTAGTATAGCTAGTGTATAGACCTTTCCCTTCAAGCACAAAAAATTTGAAGGGGGCCTCATGTTTCCACGGAGTCAAAAAGGTCAAGGTCATTTTCTGAAAATCATGAAAATTGACTATATTTGAAACACTATTTCTCTGCCAGAAATGGTTTTAAATACAATAAAAGATGTATATCATCATATTCTCTGTTATGACTTTTAGTATTGATTCTAAGTATGAATATTTTGAATTGGGAGTTGGTTCAGATGTGACGGATTTGTTCAATATTTCAGTTTTTGCTAGCTTATAATTCTTTGATGGGTAGAGATAAACTGGTTTTGATTGCTTTTTTTTTTTGGATTCTATGGTCCTGATTCTGTAGGACCTGAACTTTTCAGACCTATATCTTTCAAACTGCATGTTTTATGGGGCCTCAAAGTTGGCGATTTTGAAAAATCGACTTAGTCTCTAAAAAGCCTCCGAAATTATGTGGGCCATATCTCCAGAACCGTTTGAGGTACAGAGCTATAATTTTGCATGTGAAGTTCTTTTATGACATGTATCAGCATACCCAAAAATGAAGAAAATCCAAGATGGTCACTGGTTTGGCATTGCCTGATTTCATGCAGAATGACTGAATTTAGAATTATTTAATTTATTGATGGAGTGATAATGAGATTAATAAAAGATATATATAGACTCAAAATCTGAAAAAAAGTGATTAAATAAAAAAAAAATCACTAACCCTGGTTCAGTCTACTCCAAAAAGGAGGGTAGCAACAAGAGCTCTTCAGCTCCCTAACCCCTTTCCTTTGCCTTGGAAAGCTGGGCCCTTCCAAAGGATGGGGTAGACCCGATCCCAGCGAAAGGTTATGAGGTAGGGAGAGAAAGGCTTGCATGTCAAGTCACCTCTCTAGTAATCTCTCAAAAGCAGCAGTGCAATCTACACCCAACATCCCCCGAAGTTCTGTCTCCAGGAAAGCTACAGCCATCCTGGTAAGGGTCTTTGCCTCTCAGAGGACCCCGGTAAGGGTCTTTGCCTCTCAGAGGACTCCGGTAAGGGTCTTTGCCTCTCAGAGGACCCCGGTAAGGGGTCCAAATGGTAAACAATATTGCTACCTACTTTGGTAGTACCTCTATGATTTGATGAGTTTTGGTTTTGAAAATTTGATATTTTCCTTTGGAAAAATTTTATGGTTCAAGTTTGTAGTTGTTTTGAATCCTTGCAGATTTTCTCTGCTCATAGATGGTGATAAATTAGAGCATACTTTGTGGTAATTATCCAAATGTATATAACTTACATTATCTCATTAATGAAATATTTTAAGTTGTTGTACTCATTTTTCTTCACATTGTTTCAACATAAATCTATCTTATACTATGTTCAACTTAATTTTTTTTTTTTAATTGGCTTATTGTTTGAACTGAAATGTTGTTTGTAGCTTCCTGGGGATGGCATCTCTGCTCCCTCCCACCACTCTGGAGGTTAAAGGAGAAAGCCTTTGATCCATGGTATGTGCTGTAGGCTCTTGCCAACGTTACCACAATTAAGGGGGGGGGGGTGGCTGCGCCTTCTGTGAGGCTGTGGGGGAATTCTATAGTACCTATGCAACATGACTGACTACAACCTTTTCTCTTACCCCTGTGCTCAGAATTTTCACTCTCGTTCCCCAAGGTACCACTGTTTGTTAGGCCAAAATTTATCCCCTGGTTTTCGTCCTGCAGATGGGAGACAGATAAAGATTTCTGCCACGGCGTCACCTCAAGTCTGGAAGCGGTCGGAAAAGTCTCGTTTCTGTTGAGCTTAATCGATGCTGCCATCTTCGACTTCCTCATTCAGAATGGCGATCGACACCATTATTCTGTGGTCAGTTCGGGCTCAGACGCAAGAGTTGTGCTTTTGGACAATGGCAAAAGGTGAGAAAAGGTTTCGATCAGTCCCTATAGTATGGTTTAAAAAAAAATAGGTGTTGTGGGGGAAATTCTTGGTACTGATTTTCATTGTATGACGCATATCTCACCGGGTTCCAACCAATGAGGTACTACAATATTTGGCTATCCCGGCATAATCTATCTAAATCCAGCTCTCTTCAGGCGACTAAACAAGCCTGATGTAGTTGTTCATGGTAGAAAGGGATACATAGTAGATTTGTCGATTTTTTTTTTAATCAACTGATTATTCACATTAAGAGGCAGTATTATCTTTGGCCAAGACTTTGGCGGAGCACGTCTGCCGCCATCCACGGTCCCCACCCCGACCCGGAGTTTTTCCTTCAAGGGGTTTGCTTGGAAGTGGTGGGTTTGTACCGTTTCCTTAAAGGGAGAGTGAGCACTTGCTCTGCACTGTATACAGTTCATTATGCGCCTGTAGGCGCGAGCCCGGTGCCTCCTCAGTCTCTAACTTCTCTCACTACATCCGCAGCTGATCTCGACGGTGCCTATGACGCCGAGTGACGTCAGTCGTACCCTAAGTCTTTTGGGTTTAGAGCTAGGGAACTACTTCGAGAGCTCGGTGTATCTCTCGGGCTGGTGGTGCCCTCCCCCCCTGGTTCTGCCAAGGACGCCAACGTGTAGGGTACCACCTTTGTCTATTTGTCATCAGGCCTCTGCTCCCCAAGGCATCACAGCGCCCGAACTATTGAGTTCGCCCTTATTGGAGAACACTTCTTGTCACGTTGGATAGGGGCCAGTGTACACGGATGGCTCCAAGTCCCAGGAGGGGGTCGGTTTTCACGCCGGTTTTCACGCGACGTGCTCGTGTTTTGAGACCGGATTGTGACGCACCGTTGCCTCGAGTCGAGCTGATTTCAAGATTATCTTTGGCTGGGTTCCTGGACATGTGGGAATTGTGGGTAATACGGGCGCCAGTCCAGCGTTTCGCTCTTCCTCACACCGACTACATGGAAGTGAAAGAAGATGAGAGACATGCGAGAAGAAAGAGTCGTGTGCCATCACACCGCCGCTGTTTCCATGGACCTACCCTTAATACCTCGACGGCTTCAGGTCACTTTCTTTCGTCTTCGAATTGGACGCACCGCCATTTGTGATGAAGCGCTCGCCTGCGCCCTAAGGTGAAGACTGCGTTGTCCCCCAGACTGTTCGGCACATTTTTGTTGAATGTCCCATTCTGGGCGATCTTCGCGCACGTTACCCGTCTTGGTATCGGGACGAGCTGGGCCGTTACAACTTGTCCCTTGTACTCGGGACGGGGTCGTATACACAGAGTTGTGGATTATTTGACTTCTTGGAGGAGGCTGGCCTTCTCCATTTTATGTGACTCTCTTTGGTGTTGGTCGTATGCTCCTGCACGGTGAGGAGGCGGGGTTCCCCGAACCCGAAACGTGCTTCCTGTCGAGGCCTTCTTTCGTAGGCAGCACTAAGCAACAGTGTTTTTTACTCTGAAGAAGGCCTATGATACTGCTTTGCGATACGGTATCGTGGAGACACACTACATGAGAGACGAGGGGACGCCTCCCAATCTTTATTCCTGAATTTCTTGGGGAGACCCCTCTCAGGAGCAATGAAGTAGGAAGAGTGCGTCTCGCAGGAAGGTGCCCTCAGTGTCACATTTTACCTGAGTATCACCTCGGTGCTGCCCGAAGCTGTTCTCGCTGGTCTATACTTGAACGACCTTTCGATATCTTTTGATCCAGCCCAGATTCCAAGTCTCGCTATGCTGAAGAGTACAAGTTTCGGTTTTCCTTGGCCAAGACTAAGGTAGGGCTCCACCTTGACCCGGACTTATTCCTAAAAGAGGTCCGCCTGGAAGTGGTGGATTCGAACTTCCTTGGTCTTGTTTTCGACCGACGCCTCACATAAGAGACCCATATTTGCTTTAGGATATCTTGTCTCGCCATGGACATTCTTCATTCCATGGCGCTCACCCCTCTTTTGCTTTTAGTCCTACTTTACTTGCCTTTTACCGCTCCTTTCGTCTTTCCAAGCTAGACTACAGATGCTAGTACTAAACGCCCGCAGCCAGCGTGAATTCCAGAAGTTGAACTCGGTCCACTACACTGATCTCCCTTTAGCGACCGATGTCGTCCGTATATCCCAAGTAGAGAGCTTCCTTGTCGAGGCTCTGTAGATGCCTCTCGCTTTAGGCTGTACACAGTGCGTTGTATTCTTGTACTTGCCAGTCCAATGTCTCCGTCTCCACCGTGTATCATTTCATCTATGGCCGATTTCGATGATGCCTATGGTCCCGTTTGAAGCCTTTTTGAGTTTTTTTATAAGGCAAACTCATTGAGAGTTCGATGTAGCTCTTGCGCAGGTGGCGCATCTGGTTTCACGCCTCCGTTCCCAAAGTTTTTACAGGACCGGGAGTATTGCATTCGAATTTCTTGATGCACGCGTCGTGCCACGCCTGAGTCTTGCCACTGTACACGGAAGACTAAATCGGTAGAAGGGGTTGGCTTCGACGCCTCTCCCCCTTGCTTAAAACCGGCGGTGCTTATCCGGGTGCTGCGTGTCTTCTCAGCCGAGCTAGTTTTATCCATGACGCCACAGCTGCTGACAACCAACAGGGTCTCGATTTTTTTGTTCTGGTTTCTTGGACATGTAGGTATTGATGGAAATATGTCCGCTAATAAGGGTGCCAAACAGTGTGCACCGACGTGCGACTGGATCAGCGTTTTGCTCTGAATATATGGCATAAATCAGGTCAATCCTTAGAGCTGCATAACAAAGAAGATTCGGTACATTCTTGTTGAATGTACATGTCTCCACGCACGTTACCTGTCCCGGTGCCGGGACGAGCGAGGTCACTACCGTTTGTCTCTTATACTTTGGATGGGTTCGTGCACACAGACTTGTGGACTATTTGACTTCTTGGAGGAGGTTGGCCCTCCATTTTATTTGGCTCTCTTTGCTGTTGGTCACATGCTGCCGCGCCGAACTGAGGCGGGCTTTCCCCGACGCTGGAACGTGCTTGCTGCTTCTTGCTTTTTTTGCTTCGATGTATTGTTTTTGTTTGTTGTTGATTTTTGTCTTTCGGTTTTGGGTGTTTTTTTTAGTGGTGTCCTTTGCTCTTTTATGTTTTTCTTTTTTAATCTAGCCTAGCATTAGGCTACAAGATAATTACGGCAACTTTTGGCCTAGTTGGCTTTTGCCAGATGGGCGCTAAAAAATGGCGAAGAAGATCGCTGACGCCCGAGGTTAACCTAAAATTGCGTGACATCGCACCGCAACTTCCCGTGGGTGTATCCTCCAATGGATCGATGACTTCAGGTTGTTTTCTATCGTCTTCATATTAGTCCCACTCGCGAGACGCACCGCTATTTGATGGAGCGCTCCCCTACACTTCACTGCGACGACTGCTTTGCCCTCCGCACTGTTTGGCACATTCTAGACTCCCACCTCCCAGTCTGGTGGTTCTTCACACGCGTTATGTGCCACGGTAGCGCGTCCATGGTGGAATCCTTCGCGACCGCTTTCTCCACATTCTCTAGGCTAAGATGGTACTTCGCAAGCATTTAAACCATCTTCCGCCCACTGAACTTCACCTCCAGTGACGGAGACCCTTTGAATGACATGATTCCTTGAAACAAGCTGCATTCCGCCATCTCTTCGCGTGAGAATAACCTCTCTTCCCCCCTTGTTCCGGTTGATATCCCGTATGCCATGCTTCGCCACCTGTGTGAGCGAAGCACTGCATTTTCGTTGGCTTTGTTGCACAGGATCTGGACACCAGGTATCTTTCCAGATTCCTAGCCAATGACTACGGAGACATAACTAGCCCTCCCGGTTTCCGCCCAATTTCTTTTTAACATCCTTGTGCAAGGTGATGGTGAAATTGGTTAATGTTCCACTCCACGTCAGATGCTGTGCTTTGCTAAACAATGCTATCAGCGAAGACTTCCTTTGTAAGCGGCACTTTATCAGGGGATTTGATGGTATTGAACTTTTCAATCTCATTTGGCCTGTTTCAGAGGCCTACCATGAATGCCCGACCGCTTGTGAGATTAAGAGAGAAAGCTTTGATCTTATTGTGTTGTAGGCCCCACTAACCATTTAACTGTGAGGCTGTCCTGAGGGACCCGAGTTAAGAGTGTAGGGAGGCTGGTGCATGCTGTGGTAATTTTATAGCACCCTCGTATGCTAGCGGTCTATGCAACAGCTAGTAGTAACTTAACTTCTCGCAGGACATCCATGTGGGATGGTCCCACTGTAGATTGCATCTAGGTGGTCGTATCCTATCCACTTGGGAATAATTGACCCTTGCCTTTCCCACACGACTACATTGTAAGGATCAGGACAGCCCCTCCCGTTGCATGGCAAAGAAGATGGAAGATGGCTCCCTGGAGTAAAGTAACGTGCCAACGCACCTTGGCTCTTTCCGTGGAGCTCTCAATGCCTCTAATTTATCGGAGTCATTTTCTGTTCCCTCTGTAGCGCTTGGTCCTCCTTGATTGCTGGGGGGTGTTTGCCGTATTTCTAGTTTAATTTAATTTATTTATTGTTTTTGTATTTTAACGGCTGTACCGCCAGATGCGCGCGCTAAAAAAATCTTACCACCGATTCTCAAAGTATGGATGTCTCTCACGGGGTACCTGAAATGAGGCTTGAATCGAAGCCGTTCTGTCGTAAGCCAGTGACGCTAACCGCGTATCGGGTTATGGAACCGATAAATATGTGTGTGCCACGAAGTTGCTTGATAGTTTATTATTACCAACAGTGTATGCGAATGATTAATGGTGTAGAAGAAGTCTTCACTTGTTTTCTTTAAGAACGCTAATGCCCATGTTTCTCTTTTTCCTAGTTTCGGGGACCCCCTCGTTGATCAGCTGGACATCCTCGCGCCTCTGTTCCAATGCTGCAGGTGTGTTTCCCTGGCCTACAAGTTTGACTTCGGTCGTTCTTGAAAATCGGAAGTCGCCCTGGCAATAGGCTCCTCTTTACATTGCATCGTTAATGGATAGAAATGCGAAAAAGAGAATTTCAGGGCAAGGATCAGTCTAGGAAGTAATAGAAGAGCTTTGAGTACTTTTTTTTAGTGGGTTTAATGCCTTCTTTCAACATTGGTTAGGTCCATTCAGGAGTGTATTGATAATAGGAAGAGGTGGCTGAGAGAAAATAATTGCTACTAGTTAAAGGCCTCCACTTGCCTTGGAAGTGTGGTGAGTGGCTCCTCGAATACGTCAGGGAGATTCATTTAGAGACTACCTGGTGTTTTTGAGCCCACTGGTTTCAAACACATTTTAGTAAGTCGCTCCACAGTTAGCATTAGCTAAATTGACTGGTAAAAGAGCCGAAGGTCACCCGTTTCTTGGACGGGAGCCTTCTTGCGAATGTGGTGGACCCTTCCGAGGCAGCCATTCTTAGTGCTTCCTCAATGGCTCGCCGGTGAAGGTGACACCGCACGCTACCATAAATTTCGTGAAAGCGGTTGCTTATGCGATTGAAGTCGTGGATTACTCTTTGCCAAGTAGTTGTCAAGATCGAGCGTGTGATGAGGAAACAGTTGGGGAGGGAGGCTCGAGATCCACCGCTACACTCTTCGTCACGTTCGATCGTGACAGGTTCTCTCTGATTCGGTGCGTGCCAGTTGGTATCATTACCACCTCTAGGCGGTCGCGCCACTACCGCAGAGGTCCTAATACTTCCTCCGCTTCGGCTATACGAATCGCTCGTGTATACGTTCAAAGTCTGACTTGCCCTAAGACTGCGTAAATTGCTCCAAGACCGTACACTATAAGGCCTTATCGTGTGTCAATATGGAGAGCTACACTTTGCTTACTCTAAGCAATTTGGTATGTATCTCCTATGACTCAAAAGTTAAGCAGGCGTCCTTTACTCCTATCACCTCCAAGTCGCGAACACATTCACATCCCCGCCTATTCGGAACACTTTATGGGTCCTATCCCCTCCCCCCTTCCCGTGGCACTCCATTAGAAGAGCTGGCCCTCCAGAGGGCTCACACCAAGCATTGGCTAAAACCAGGTTCCCCTTCTCACCGTTTCCCGTAAGGCGAGCCTCCACTGAGTCGATAGACACAGGGAAGGTAATCTCCCCGAAGGTGGTCGTGAGGCCATCTAGGATACTCGTAAATCTGTCCCCCCAAAAGGACAGCACCAAGGAAACTGTTACAACGTCCCCACCCCAGGCTACAGCGGGAACTTCCAAAAGAGGATCACCCGCCAAAGTTTGTGAGGCGAAGAGATGAAAAAACTCTTAGCCCAACGTCCCCGGATAAGTCTTCGAAGGTGAGAGTGCCTATACGGTCAACAGCCCGCAAAGTTCTGCCTCTAGGAAGTGCCCGGCCATTCCCATCATGGTCTTATCGTCGAAGAGTGCTTTCGCATCTCCTGCGAGCTAGGCCTGAAGGGCATATTCTAAAATGGAATTGCAGTGGACTCCGGGCCAATTGTGAGGAGATGCGGAAACTCGTCTGCTCCCGTTCCCCATTAGCAATATTTGTGTACGAGATTCTACTCGCCGCGTGCCCCTGTCCACCTCCAGACGTATCAAGGTTTTGTGAACCCACGACCACTGAATGGAGGTCGGACAAGAGGATGCGGGATTTACACTCGGTATAATCTCCGTTCTTTTATTCGCTATAAATACCTCCTTTCAGACAGTGGCAGTGGAGCTATACCTGGATAGGAGGTATACTGTTATTTCTGCGTACATTCCACCGTTAGGGGACTACCGTCTCGGCACGGTTGCGAGGCCCTTTCTACTAATCGGGGATTTGAATGGTAGACCACCTATGGGGTGACTACGAGATCAATCCCATGAGTCCGGTCTTTGCCGATCTGGATGACTTAAGGCGTCCTAAATGTGGATGTGTTTACACATCATTGCCCGATAACCTCTTCTTTTTCCTGCATTGATCTCGTAGGGGTCTCCGGACGCGCAGCCTGATTTTGAGTGGGAGATGGTTGATGATCTTTATGGTAGTTACCACTTTCCCTGGCAACTATTATTTTTTCAGTCGCTCCCACCCAAGAAAATGCCTCGGTTGTACTTGGAGCGGGCGCTATGGTCCAAAATTCAGGAAATGACATTTATCTTTCCCAGTCCAAGAGTTTAGGTCGGGTGATGAGGCCGTTGACTTCTCCGGCCACTTCATCGCCTTGGCCTTAACTACTATTCCTCGAACGTCTGCCCCTTTTGCACGCCGTCAGCCCTCTTGGTGGTCGGCTAAGTGTGAGACGGTTCTTAGATAGAAGCGATACGCCTATATGCGCCACCCGAACGAATTTACTGTGGGTGAATTTCGTCGAGCTAGGGCTAGCTTTCAGTATATCTCGGAAGCACGGCCGCCGCTCTTTCCGGGAATACGTGTCTTCTCCCTTACGGGAAAACCTCTCCCTTTTAAAGATTTGAAGCGACTGAAAAGGATTTGGGGGAAAGTTGTCGCAGGACCCTGCCATTCTTCAGGAGAACGCAATTTTGACCCTGTGTCCGTGACAGCATCTTTCACGAGCGCTTTCTCCATATTCTCTAATTGGGACGGTGCTTCTCCAGCATTTACTGCACATCGTGATGTCACTGAAGGCCACAACTGGACTTTTACTTCCAGATTCGATGAACCCATCAAGGTCAGATTTACGCTGAGCGAGTTGCTATGTCTGTTCTCGCTTCATGAGCGGACACCGTCCCTGGTCCTGACAATGTCACGTATGCCATGCTTTGACACCTTGAAGAGCGAGGCATGGAATTTCTCCTAGATTTTTTGTTCAACATGATCTGGACAGAGGGTACCCTCCCTGACTCCTGGGAAGTGGCTATTGTGCTCGCCTTTCGCAAACCGAGAGAGAGATCTCTACCCCTTTGTTTCAGCCTAATTCCTCTAACCTCCTGCGTCTGTGGGTTGATGGAGAAATTGGTAAATGTCTGATTAGCCTTTTTCTTGGACAGCGGAGGCCTCTACGTCGGATGCTCTGCTCCGACTGTAAAATACTGTCTGCGAGACCTTCCTTCGTAGATAGCACTACGCCACGGTGTTTTCAATCTGGAGAAGGCCTATGATACCGCATGGTGATACGGTATTATGGAGACCACACTATGGGAGCGAGGGGATTCCTCCCAATCTTTAGTTCTTAATTTCTGCGATATCAATTCCGCGTACGGGTAGTGGGGGAGCCCTCTCCGTCCCAATGGAGCAGGAGGACTGCGTACCGCAATGAAGTGTTCTTTGTGTCGCACTCTACCCTGAGCATCAACGGTATCACCTCGGTGTGACCGGAAGATGTTCTCGCTACTCTCTACGATACGACATTTTTATCTCTTCGTACGGTTCAGATGCCAACTCTGATGCGTCGACTCCAACGGGCATTGAACCGCATCTTTCCGTTATCTGGAAGAGCATAGGTTTCTGTTTTCCATGGCCAAGATTAAGGTACTGCACTTCTGTCGCAGGTTCCTTGGTCTTATCCGCACCATGGACATTATTCGTTCCGTTCGTTGGTGCTGATAACCGCTGTTGTTTTCGTTCCTTTGTTCGCTTAAAGCTTGACCCCGGATGTTAGTTTAACGTATCCGCAGCCGAGCGGGAATTATGGAGGTAGACGCTATTCATCACAACTGTCTCCCTCCTGATGACCGATGCCTTCTGCACGTCTCCTATTAAGAACCTGTTTGTCGATGCCAGGGAGATGCCAGTTGCTCAACTCCGTGCATAGTGCATTATGCTAGTCCTAAACCCTTCGAGTTTAGGACTAGTAAACTATTTCGACAGGTCGGTGTAGTTCTCGGACCAGTGGCGCATCTGTATCTGCCCAGGACGCCACCCTGGAGGGTACCACCTTTGACTATTTGTCACCACGCCTCTGCTCCCAAAGCCCCGGGTTTATTGCCTTCGACCGTTTTGGACCACACTTCGTGTCGCGCTGGATCCGTGCCAGTGTATACAGATAGCTCCAAGTCCGAAGAGGGGTTCGATTTCAACGCCGTATCCGCTTTGTTTAAAGTCAACCAGGCTCGACCAGGCGCTAATTATCTCTTTACAGTCGAGCTGGTAGCAATACACGTGTTGTGCTCGGTTAGAAGAACGGATTGTGATCTATAGCGACTTACAAAACGCCCTGAGTGTTCTCGAGGTATTAGAATCTCCGTAGCCTCTAGTTCGCGATGGTTGTCGCGACCCTGTCGGATATTGAGATTGTCTGCTGTTGGGTTCCTGGACACTGTGATTGCGAATTATGAGAGCGGCGAAGGAATCCGCGTTGGCTGGGCGTTCAGACAAGCGTTTTGCTCTTCCCCAAGCTTACTACATGGCAAGAATCAGGTTAACTCTCCGGGCTGCATAGCAAAGAAAATGGGAGACGGCCGAGGGGAACTTAATCTTGCGTGCCATTGCGCCTCTACTGTTCACGTCGATCTACTCCACAATGCCTCGGCGGCTTTATGTCCCCTTCTGTCGTCTTCAAATTAGACAGACTCGCTAAACGCTCCGTCATTCGATGGTGCGTTCGCCTGTACTTTAATGCGACGACTGCGTCGTCCCCGGGACGAGTGGGATCGTTAACGCTTGTCCCTTGAGCTCCGAGCGAGTTCGTGCACACAGACTTGTGGACTATTTGACTTTCTCTGGTGTTGGTCGTCTTCTCCCGGGCCGGGGGGAGACTGGCCTCCTTCTTCTTGTTTTTTTTTATTTGCCTTTGTTTGTTTGTTATTGTTTTTTAAATGTATCAATAATAGGCAAATTTTGTCTTCACACAGTCTCCAGATGGACGCCATAAAAAAAAATCCGCCCCCCCGAGTGTGTTGTGTATATATTTTCCATTGCCATGTTTATTTTTCCCCCTTTTGGGGGGGGAGGGGTAGACTAACAACCTAAAGATAGGTTTGTTGGTAGCTTCGGCGGTTTGAGCTTCGCTGGCACCCTACAAAATATTAAAACCCAAACCACTGATTTGACCGAGAACCTGCAGTGGTTGCGGGTCCTCCCTGAACATCCGTTGAGCCCTCCTAAACCTCTCATGAGCTTTCCTAACCTACTCTTCATTGTTTTCGACCTTTCCCTTGCCCTCCTCTTCCATCCCCCCTCTCCTCCCCTCCCTCCCATTAACCCCTCTGGCTGAGTGGGGCACAACTAACTAACCTCAATCTGCCCTCATAATCCTCTACAATAGAAAATACCCTCTCGTCTTATCCTAAATGCTTGAAATGGTGATTTGAATTATTATGTTTAGTTGAATTTTATGTGGTTTTATTTTTCAATGTAGATCATTCATTTAAATATAAGATTTTATCTTTTTGACCTTTCCTAAAATACCATACGCCCCTAGTAAACTGTTATATACCACTCAGTACAAACAGAACCACACTAAAGTTTGCCCAATCCAGGGTGATGCTACAATTGATATGCTGTTCCCGCAAACACATACAAACCCTTATCAAAACGTGTTTCCCGCAAACACATACAAGCCCCCATCAAAGCGTGTTTCCCGCAAACACATACAAACCCTTATCAAAATGTGTTTCCCGCAAACACATACAACCCCCCCCCCCCATCAAAGCGTGTTTCCTGCAAACATACAAGCACTCATCAAAGCCGTGTTTCCTGCAAATACATACAAGCCCCCATCAAAGTGCGTTTCCCGCACACATACAAGCCCTCATCAAAGCGTGTTTCCTTCAAACACATACAAGTCCCTATCAAAGCGTGATTTCTTCAAACACATACAAGCCCTCATCAAAGCGTGATTCCTTCAAACACATACAAGCCCTCATCAAAGCGTGATTCCTTCAAACACATAGAAGCACTCATCAAAGCGTGTTTCCTGCAAACACATACAAGCCCTCATCAAAGCGTGTTTCCTGCAAACATACAAGCTCTCATCAAAGCATGTTTCCTGCAAACACATACAAGCCCTCATCAAAGCATGAAAAGACTAATCAGTACCAGCCATCGACCATATCTCAAACTACCTCACTCACCTTGGTAGTACCACGCCCTTAACAAGCATTTTCATACAGTCTTGGCTACACAATTTCTGTACACTACAGCAAGCACATGGTGTCTACTGCCCTTGAAAAGTCCTTGAATTTATTTTTTGCCCTTGAGATCCTTGAAAAGTCCTTGAATTTGATGAAAAAGGTAGATGTTCCTTGAATTTAAAAAATAAATCCTTGTGATTGTTCAAATGATTTTTCAAATTCGCTATTTCTATACTTTTTAATGTCTATTAGGAAAATAGTAATATTTAAGTTAATCTACTCGCTAATGTGAGTGAACATATGTATGCTTTGGATGCTCGCTATACTTCTGTGACTGTCGTTGGATAACTTGTTCTTGTTTTGTTTTTTTTGCACTGGTGAGTTGATTTTGGTTATGCTTTTCTTATAACCCATTTTTCCCTTAAATACCTCACCTTCATCAATGTCCCATAATGTTTATTACACCTTTTTAATTTAAAAAAAAAAACTGGCTAAAACCCATCCTTGATTTTTTTTTAAAAGTTCCTTGAACAAGTCCTTGAATTTAAAATCACCAAACAAGTAGACACCCTGAAGCACCTACTCATAGACTACCCAGCCCTCTCACAAGCATACACTACACATATACACACCCTATCTCCTCTCTTAGGAGGTGAGAATCTTGTGTCTTTTAGTGTGAATAGAATTTTTAAATTTTTAGAAGAATCTAATCTTTCAGCCAAAATTTAATATATTGTTTCATGATTTTATATTCTCTGTTCTTCCATCTATTGTTGATCCATCTATAGTCTATATGTTTTTATCCTTTGTTGAGTTCTCAATAGTTTATTTTTTATATCTTTTTACACCCTTTGATGGTTTTAAATTCCTGTACTTCCATTCTATTGATCTTAATTTCATAGCTATATTTTTTGTATATTCTCCAGATTTCTATATTTCTATTGAGAATTTTCATGCAAATTACCCATCCTTGAATTTGGCTGCGGGCTCGTCCGTTTGGGCTTTGCAGCATTTATTCTCGGCACTATTCATTCATTCCTCTTAGGAACCCAACAAACCATCCTACCGACCAATCTCATCCTTCGAAAGTATCCGAAACACTAGAACAATAAATTTCAACACTCATTTTACTACCACCTTTTTCACACAAATTTTTTTGAAATCATTTTACACCATGCTCACAATCCTGACACACCACACCCTAAAAGGTTTCAAACCAAAAAATATACATCCTGTTTGTTATACACACCAACCAGACGATACAATTTCTGCAATGTTCTTATATAACAAGGTCTGCTGACCAAAGTCATGTGCTCTCACTTATTCTGATTTATGACCTTACAACCTTCAAAACTTTCAATAATTCCCCAGCTAATCTTGGGAGGACTTTGCCAATTATATTATTCAAAAGAGAGTGTAAAACAACATAACGGTTTCAAATTTTGTTGGAATCGACCAAATAGTTATGATGTTATTGCCAATACAAAATAATTCCCCGGCTAATCTTGGGAGTACCTTGGCAATTATATTATTCAAGAGAGAATGTAAAACAACATAGGGTTTTAAATTTCGTTAGAATCTGCCGAATAGTTACAATGTTATTGCCAAAAAAAAAAAAAAAGGCAAAACGGAAGCCGACTGACAGTGAGAGAGAGTCGCCCGCGACTAAAAATTAGTAAACAAAAACACTACACTTATTTACTTGCCAGCCCCCTACCTCTCTTCTGCGCAGGTCTCTAAGAGAGGAGATAGTTTCTGTAGTGTGTGGTTGTGTGAGGGTTGGGTAGGTACTTGATGTTGTCTTGACTTTGGTTGCATCTGGTGCATTTTGGTATCGAGGTAAGGTTTCTTTCTCTTTGTATTGGAGTATAGTGGAGTAGCCAGTGGAATGTTGTGGCCTGAGTTGAGACAAGACTAACAAAACAACAAGAAAGGGCCTCTCCTAACTTGCTCTGAAAAAGCTTCTCAACTTTCATGTAGCCGACATAAACTGCAGATACCCCTGCGTCCCCACTTAGAATTAAAATATAATTAAAAAAGGCAGCTAAATATGTTAATTGAATGCGATTATCATTTACACTTTTATTTATGAATAATTAAGGCAATCTCGTTTCAAAGACTTCGTCGAAGCACTGCGAATCGCTTGGAGCTTCTGATCGGAGGAGGGCTCTCGCGCGCTTTGGATGAATTGACGAAGACGGATGTCCTCTACCCAATCCTTTCCAGCCTTCACTTGAAGGCATTGGATCGGAGGTTGTCGTTGGTCTTGGCGGTAATTCGTGTCTGTCACCGCTCCGTTGGAGCCAGTATGTTCGTATGAAGCGTTATCCCCGCTCATCACCTCACTGTGGGCATTCTATAATTTTGCATTTGCAATGTTGCACTGATACATTAAATGGAAAATGAAGCGTTAAAGTTCTTGTTACAATCATTTTTAAGGCAATGACGCTTTCTCATACCAAATCACGTTTTCAACTCAAACCCCACTTTCAGACAGGGGGCGGCGTTCATCAATAGCCCTAAAGCTTCTTGCCCTCTCTCACACTATGTCCATTCAAGCACAAAGCCTCCCATAATTTTTTCTACACCTAATTACCCTTGAGAGTGATGGAGTGCTATGTTCTGGTAGTATCTCCTACAGCATGGTTCAGCTGTGAGCAGGTCTCAACATCTTGCAATCCCCCTTTATGCACAACTATCAAACACAATATTATCCACTTTATCCTCAGTGAGTTCTTTCTCTCAAATCTAATTCGCATATTCACCCAACTTTCTACGGGGTCTTCCAACACTTTACACTTTCTGTTGTGCCTGACAGAACTATATCAGAGACTGAGTTTCTGTTGTGTCTGACAGGTCTGTATCGGATACTGAGAACCCATAGGAGAGCTGTTTGCACCAACATAATGTGCCTTCTTAAGATTTTTATATCCCAGGTACAGAGACATAGCTAGAAAGTTCTAGATTAACATTATGGAAGGATTTAACTTACTATCCTGTAACATGTTTAATAGGTCTAAGAGGAAAAGGCAGCGTTATATTATAGTTAAAAAATGAACTAATCCTTATTATTAAAGACATCAATATAGGTAAACCGCAGTTCATCTGGAAAACTTTATTCTGGAGACTAGTTTTGGAAGTACATAGCTTGTAGGAGTAAAAGATTCATTGCCGATATAGATTACCCTCCCTACCCCTGATGGGTTGAGGTCGGGGCCCCAAGGGTGACTATCACACTCCCTCACCTCCCACCAAAGGGTCCAAGTGGAACCAGGTTGGGGAGCTGATCAAGTGGAGGAGAAGTAAATATTTGAAATGAGAGAGGATAGAGAATTGAAGTTGATATTAGTTAACTTCAATTTAGTGGACCTGCAGCTTTTCGTGGAATCCGAACCACACATACTTTCATTTATCAGTTCCTTCCATCACTTTTAGCTCTTTTATTCCTCAATTCATTCAACTTTATATAGATAGTTGCATGGCCACTTAATCCATGTTCGTTTTTCCACTTTCACTTTGTCATTTGTTTATCTTGACTTTCATGCCTTTGTATATTTCGAATATCTGAGCGTGTTTTGATCGTTGTTAGTTTGCACATTCATTTTGTCTGTTAGTATGCTTGTTTATAATCTATAGGGATATTACTCTGCCTTTTAAATGGTAAGTGATCAAAAGGTGTGTGGCCTTTTTATATAACCATTTGCACTGATTTTAACATTTTGCTCTTTTATGACTATTTATAGTTGTTTTACTTCACTTTTCACCAGTATAATAATTTATTGAGTAGTTTAATTGGTAGATTAGGTCACCTTCGATTGGCTTGTTCGGGTGTTGTATCAGTAAGTTTTATCAAGGGGGTCATGGTCGATGATTCTGGTCTTAATTCGGGTATTTGTCCATATAAGTTTGTTTAATTTTTTGTGTAATGCTCCATTTTTGGAGCCGACTCATTTTGTTTTAGTATAGAGCTTTGTTTTATATTCTTTAGAGTTCCAGTCTTTTTTGGTCTTTGTTTCCTTATTGAATGTAGTGGAGAGGTAAATTACCTCCATTCCTAATGCCAAAAAATTTTCTTTTATGCTTAACCCCTTAGGTTGTATAGCACATTAAGGATTGATATTTCTTGTTTTTCCTCTCAACTGTTTTTTCTATAGTGAGTAGATGTTATTTTTAGTCCCAAGACTTTTCCTTCAGAATTTCATCTGTAGTGCTGGTCGTCTGCTTTGATAACCTGCTACTTTGTTTCTGGAGAGTGGAACTATTATAAAGTTTCTTCTGTTAGTTCTTATTTTCCAGACCCTTTCATAGTTATTGATGTGGCCGATTTCTAGTGCTGTCATTGTTACCCGAAACCATTCATTTCTATAAGGGCAGACGATGAGCTGGATTATGTCATCGGTGAATTGAACATTTGAGCACTCAGGCATTCTCGGTGTCGATAGATCCGCTGTATAGATTGACTACAACATGGGACTCACGCAGCGACCCTGTTGGAGTCCAGTTTCTAATTCGGATCTTTTAAATTCATTGATCACTACATATGCTCTTCTGTCTGTGATGTAATTGCAGAGAATTATCTCCATATTGTTGTTTTCTGGAGATTTAAGATCTTGTATTGCATGCCTTTGACCCACTTTGTCAAAGGCTTTTTCCACATCTCTGCACCAGAGTGTTGGGTTTCATTAAGAGGAATGTTAGTTACAAAAGTAAGGTATATACTCCTATGTCAGGCCACATTTGGAGTACTGTATACAAGCATGGTACCCACGCTTTAGACACGATATCAACCTGCAAAGTTTTGCAACTAAGATGATAGATTTCTTGAAGCACTTCGAATATGTAGTTAGGTTGAGGGTTCTAAATATGTTCTGCGATGGATAAGTTGGATTTAAGCAGGTTCTACGAGTTGGAAGATAGTAATAGGACTAGGAGCCACATGGAAAATTTTGTTTAAAAAGTGTGGGTTGGATGTAGGAAAATATTTTTTCACCCAATAGAATGGTAGATTACTGGAATGGTTTACCACAAGAGACAATAAGCAGTCCATATTTAAATTTTTCAAGTGCCGGTTAGATGAGTATATGGGGACTGTAGGTCATCATGGTTTTTGAGCTGTATTGGGGAGAATTACATATTGTAATATCAATTTTGTTGTAGATTGGTGTTGATGTTCTGAATGCATTCCTGCGGATGCATATTTTAGGAGGGGGATTTTTTTTTTTAAATTGTATAATTATATTATTGTAGCTTCATGATATATTTTTTGTCAAGCCATGATGCTTCTGTCTTTTTAAGCAGCGTTTTTGACGCAGTTTATGGGGGCGGCTTTTATCAGCCATTGAAGTATTATCTCACTAATTCTATAATTTAAAAAGGGGATTTCTTTTGAGTATTTGAATAATAATTTCATCTTAGTTTGGTTATGACTTATGTTTTTTATCAGGTATTTCTAATAATTCTTTTATAATATCAAAAAACAAACTGGTGAAGTTCAGAAATAAATTTAAGTATCGAAATTTTGTGAATTTTTTAAAACCAAAGAATTACAAATGGTGAAGTTCAGAAAATTTATTTTCATATTTCTTCTTCTATAACTATATTTTAGCAACGTGATATTTTGAAAGGGGGGGAAATTTAGTTGAGTTCCTTTTTAAAATTATTATAATTGGGAAACTTCAGAAAATTAAAAAAATTTAACCATGGCTGCTTTTTTTTTAGATTTTAAATTTTAATCTTAGTAGTCAAGCCTGCTTTTGTTATATAATGATTATAAGTTGTTTCCATTATCTTAATATGGCAGAAAGTTTATACAAATAATCTTATGAAAATTTGGGGGGCATTGCCATGACATGGATAAATTGGCTTGTTCTCTTGAAGATAGTGAACCAAAGGAGCTGGTTTTTAAGGTTAATATTAGTCCTTTCTTTATGTAATTATGATAGCAGAGGCCTCTACTTGATCTAAGGAAGAGATGGTTTTTATAGCCTGTTTGACTTGGAAAACCCCTATAAAATAGCATGTGAGGCTTTTGTTTAGGGTAGCTAAGATAAATTATGAAATTTAAGTGGCAACTAAGGCAAAGTAAGATCCCAAAGGATTCTTTCCATTATACAGAACTAAGAAAAGAAATAAAATGGCTAGGATGTTACGTATTTTCTTTCAGTATTTACACTCTAAGATAATTGTACCCGAGGGAGAACTTGATCTTCAAGTGTAATAAAGAAGAGAAATTCAAGGATATTTTAATTACCAAAGAGATAGTGTCAAAAGAAATAGAATTAAATCAAATAAAGCGCCAGGACCTGATAAGATTATTTTCATAGGATTTAGAAGGAATGTATAGCTGTTTTATGTGAGCCTCTTGCATACATATTTAGAAAATAATTAGATACTGGTGTTGTACCAAAGCATGGAAGAAAGTTTATATGATGCCTATCTTTAAGAAGGGGCTTAAAACGATTTTCTAATTACCGGCCAATGAGTTTGACTGCAGTGGTGGGAGAAATGATGGAATCTGTAATAGCAAAATCTATTAGAGATCCCTTAAATAAACATAAATTAAACTTTACTAGAGAAATCTTTATAGAAAGGTGTCGGATGCTACCAATAGAGATGAGAATTACAATATTGTTTATTTGGATTTTAGTAAGGCATTCGACAGTCACACATAATGACTTTGAATAAAGTAAAGAGCATGGGATCGCTGGCCAGATTTTTCGGTGGATTCTGTCATGGCTTATTGACAAACAGCAAAGGGATAGTCTAGATGGGATTGAATGAGAGTAGGGGGAATGTTACCAGTGGGGTTCCTCATGGGTTGGTGTTGGGGCCATTGTTGTTTTTGATTTATATTAATGATTTCTACTTCGGTTATAAGTAGTGAATTGAGCAAATTTCCCGATGATACAAATTTTGGTAGGATTATACAGGGTCACCCCTAAAAAACGGGCCCCAACTTTCCTTAGGCCTCTTTTCTTAATTTTATGCGAGGATTGAATGAAACTTTGGTGATAACTAGTTTACTGTGTTTAGAAACACGAGTCTTTGGACTTTTCTTCTTTATTCTAGAGCACATGTTCGAGATGACCTCCATTTAGTTCTGTGTATTTCTTGAGGCTCAAAGTTGTCCATGACGTCCTTACAAACCGACCGACCAATGGCTCTGACCTCCTTCCCGATGGCTTCCTTGAGTTCCGTGATGGTCCTGGCTCTCCCTGTGTACACTGTCTTCAAGGTAGCCCCAGAGAAAGAAATCTGGGAGGCTAAGGTCTGGGCTGTGAGGTGCCACTCAAAATCAGTCTTGAGACTGATCACACGACTACTAAAGTTCTCTCTCAGCCAATCTCGGGAAATGTTTGAGGTCTGAGAGCTTGCTCCATCTTGCTGGAACCAGAACTTCCCCATAAGCGACGGGAGCAGGGTCTGCTGTAGCTCCCTCTTGAAGTTTTTGAGGACCTCAACATACCGCTCCTTGGTAACTGTTACTGTCGCGCCAGATTCCTGGAAGAATAATGGTCCGATGATGCCTCTGGATGAGATTGCAGTTCATACCTTGCAGTTATGGGAGTGTAGGGGCTTGGTAGCTACCTCATTTCCTTCAAGATGGAAGTGAGTTTCATCTGAGGTCCAAAGGAGGTCAAGGAAAGTTGTGGTCTCCTGAATCTTTTCCAGTATCTTGACTGCCATAGACTTTCTCTGCTCCTTGTCTGAGGCTGTAAGGGTCTGCTTCAAAGTCTTACGCGGGATATACTGAGGGACTGACCTCGCTTGCGCACAGAGCGTTTTGGACTCTGCTGAACTGACTCTCTCACGCTCTCAACTAGCTCAGCTGTACGCTTACTGGGGTGTAATGAATGGCTTGGACGGTTGTTACTGGCTATATTGAGGTTCTCCACTGTCCCATAGTTCTCGAAGTGGCCCGCCCAGCCCTGAATTCTGCTCTTGGAGCGTGCTTTTTCATATTCGAACTGATGCACGAAAGTGCCCTGCACTTTCTTGAATGAGCCTGTCTTGTAGTAATGTTTGTCGCAGTATATTTTTTGCTGGAGTTTCCATTGAGATCTAGTTGTGTTCACAGGCGTTGCTTCTGTCATGTCCTGCAAAGTAAGGGTGATTAGTGAATGAATGAAGGAAAGATATCACAAAAAGTGTGCAGGCCCGTTTTGGGGGGCAAGATCTTGTAAATTCTGACTAATGCTTAGATATTAAAAGATAAATTGACTAAACTATTCTAATTGGTGGAGAAATGGCGAATGGAATTTAACATAAGCAAGTTTAGTGTACTTAGTATAGGTAGATGTAATCCACTGAATGGGAGAGTCTTAGGAAGGTCAGAATGCGAAAGAGACCTAGGTCTCCTTGTAATTTATGAATTCTGCCCTAGAAAGCAGTGTTTAAGTGCTAGGAATAGAGCTAATAGGGTATTAGGACTTACCGAGAGGAGTATAAGTAATAGGAGTACTGAGGTCATTCTGAAACTACCTGGCATTAGTTAGGCCTCATCTTGATTATATGGTGCAATTTGGTCACTGTATTTATAGGATGGATATTGGTTTGCTTGAATTTGTGCAAAGTAGGATGCCTACGCTGATTCATTTGTTGACTATTTTGCTGAAAGGCTTAAGAGACAATCTTCATACATTAGAAAGGAGAAGAGTTCGGACTCGATTGAGGTCTTCAAGTGGGTAAAAGGTTATAATAGGGAAGACATGGGTAAGGTCCTTATTTTTTTCTAAACATGATAGGTTTAGAGGGTAGAAATTGGTTTACAAATTGAGTGGTCGATGAATGGAATAGGTTCAGTAGTCATGTGGTAGAAGCCCCCCTTCCCCTGTGGCTTTTTTTAAAATAGACTGCATAGATATATGGATGCTAAGTGGGACTGAACATATGGTGATAGGAACAGGAGCTGCCTCGTATAAGCTATTGATTAGCCTTTTGTAGACTTTCTTATTCTTATAATGTAGTTTTTCTCCACTTTTGCCTTTGTGTGTGGGGGTTTCCCTTCCGTTTTTAAGCCAAGTGTCATCGTGGTGTGTTGCCTTTTAAAATTGAACTTGGAATCATGATGCAGATAGTTTTCTTCGAGGATTTCCTTAAGTCTTCGATTGACAATCTTTCGACAACTTTACCCATAAAATTCGGTACCCAATATAGTCCTAATAGAAGGGAGAGTCCCTCCAATGACCTGCAGCGTTTTGTCATATGATAAATGGTTATTGGCAATAGCCATTTATCATATCACAAAACTTATTGCATTGATGGTTTCCCATAGTTCAAATCACTTACAAGTACCTTTGAATGGCTAAATGAGGCTTCTGCCACTAGATGGCACCACCCAGTGCCAAATCCGATGGCAGATGTGAAATCTCCAGGGTGAATAACCCTATGTCCCATGTTCATAGGTTTAAGGTAAAGAACTAGTGGGTTGCTGCCCAATCCAAGTGGATTCTATATGGCAGCTAGGATAAAACGAGGCAAATTATCTATAAAAGGTGGAGGAGACCACTTTGTGTTAAAAGATTCCTCTGCCAATATGAATTGAAGGCGGGTGTGTTGAGGGATAGTTAAAAGGGTCGGGAAACAGGACAACCGGAGAGTGGCGAAATGGGTGCAATCTAATAAAAGGTGGGCAACCGATTGGTCCCCACCACAAAACCGACATAAAGGGCTGATTTGAACATCACCTGAAACAAGATGGCCGTGAGTAGGTCTTTGTGACCAATGCGAACTCGGCAAAGGGTTACCTCCAACGACCGCAATCTATGACGGCTCGAGGGCCAAGAGTGAACATAATTTTTAATTTTGTACAGTTTGGATGATGAACAGTCATCCCATTCATTCTGCCACAGTTGAAAAATATACTTTCTTATTGAAGGAAAGTAGTCCCCAAAAGGCAGAGCCGTGTTCTCAGGGGATACAGAATGTTTTGAGCGGGCCAACCGATCAGCCCTCTCGTTGCCCAGGGACGCAGCAAAAAATAATTATATCGGGATGCATTTTGGACAAGCCAGTTGTAAATTTCTGTGACTTAGGGATGGGACGCATTAAAAATCTAATTGACTGTAAAACACTCCTTGAGTCGGAAAAAATGACAATCATTAAAAGGTAAAATTTGGATGAGTCTAAAGGCTAAAAGGATTGCTGAAAGTTCAGCGGTAAAAATGGATGTTGTTGGCGGCAAAGATAAAGTTAGGAATTCTCCTCCTGGGTAGATGGCTGCGGTGCCCACGCCACTGTCCGACTTAGCCATCCGTGTATAGTGGGCAGCATTGTTTGTGTGAGGTCGAATGCTCTAAGAACAGGCTCTAAATGATGCGAGGGTCCATAGAAGACTTCTCCAGGATCCACATGTTGGTACATACTGTGGGGAGAGGAGCACGCCAACTAGGGGTCAGTAAGGATGGAAGGGTAAGGACCCTTGGAGCACCCAGGTTAGAGAGATGATCTATGCGAAGGTTCAATGGGCGGGGTAAAGATACCAACTTATCATATGCCGCCGTTGATTCGGTAGCATACAGGTATCTGTAGACCTCTGATACAGGGGCTTGCTTTACTCGGCAGAGGTATCGCATGCAGATTTGAAGTTAGTGGTAGGGCAAAGGGAGTACCCAACTCTCGCAGTAAAAGCTATTGACAGGAGAAGTACGGAAGGCTCCACTGGAAAGATTAACTCCGAGGTTTCGAATGGGGTTCCCATGGTCATATGGGTCATTCGCTTAGCCGCAGGTAAAAACCGTAAAGGTTGTAAAATTCAAGTTGGATAAAAGGTATAAAGCTAAAAAAAATACAAAGTTCAGCGGCAAAAATGGAAACTGCTTGCAGTAACGACTAAGACTATAGACCCCGGGGAAACCACAGCAGCCCCCACACCATTGTCCTTTTTTGACCTGTCTGAAGACATGGCATGATGAAGCATGTGCCGCATGTTCGACGAACATGCGCGTGCCACACGCGGGTCAACCAGAGACCTGCATGTCAGTGTACCAAGCAAATATTTGACGAGGGTTGTCCACCAGGGTACGGGCAGGTCTGAATTGCGTGGACCTAAACTGAAAACGTTCTGCTACACGGAGTCTCAAGGGCCGGTGTATGGGTATAGAAGACCTGTCAGAGGCGGCGAAAACCTCTAAGGAATAGACGCTCTTGTAGACCTCGGAGCAAGGGAACTGCTGAAGGCGGTGGTGATGGAGCGGGAAAATGCCACCTTCAGCATAAATACTAGATATAGGGGAAGACCGGAATGGGCCACTGGATAGACGGTTGCGGATAAGATCCAGCATACGCAGAGACGAGAGAGAGGCTGAGGAATACACCTCACTACCATAGCCTATCATCGCTCCCCCGAAGGTGTATAGAACATCTTTAGTAGGTCTATCTTCCGGAGACGTCCGTCGAGGGTCACGAAGATGAAGACAAGTAAATTTGGAAATCCATGATCATCCCAAGGAACCGTATCTGACTAAATTCCAACGGGTTATCCTGCTGCCCCCGCTTCCGGTGAAAAAACATCGCCTTCGTCTTTGAAGCGAAGAAGCGGAACCCTTTATGAAACGCCACCCGAAGGCCGGGCGTGATACGGAGCAAGAAAGTGCGAGGTCGTCAACAAATAAGGTTGCAGACCACTGCGGGCAGAGTATACCAGACTATTTATTGCAATAGTGAGTAAAGTAAGACTACACCCGCCCACTTAGATACGCTCAGGCGCAATCAACCACACATGAGAGGGAGAACAAGGAGACTACAAATAAGGGGAGAGGGAATAAAAATCTACTTCGTAGTCTGCTCTAAAGAGCGCGATGAGCCCCATTTCCAACGAAAATGCAGGAGCCTCTGGAAACACCGCGAGCATGGAACGGGTTACTGGTTTTGGTTTTTGTGTGCGTTGTAACATGTATTAGTTTGATTTTATTACGTACACTTATGCCCAGTTGGCAGTTAACAGAATGGTTCCTTTAATAAAAAAAACCAGCAGTCGTTTATTGTTTACCACCAAACAAGTTGTAGCTCTCAAAAACAGAGTGGTGAAGTTAAATAAAATACATGGATACCGTTTATTATTGAGATATTAAAAGTTGCAAACCAATGACTTTAGTCTGATGGTCGCTCAAGGCCGGCTATACTGCACAATTTATACCTATTAAACTACCAATAACATATACTATTCCTAATATCACCGAAATGAAACCCGTAAATAGCGAAGGCAATTTTTGCGGTATTGTCCTGTACTAAATACAGGAGGCCGTTACAGGTGAAAGACCGTGGGCCAGTACGGTAGGTGGGAAACGTTGTGTAATGACACTAAGAGCGTTGATGTAACGACTGTCTTGCATCGCTTCTGCATTGGATGGTGGTGGTGGAAGCATGAGGAATGTGACAGCAGTTTGTATGCTGTTCTCTCGCACCAAGAGGTTCACCTCCTTCAGGTAATTCTCAGGAAGGCGGTATGGGCGATGATCAGCTGCGGACTCCACGATAGACGTCTGCAAAGATTTGCTCGCGATAATTGAGGATCTCATTCACTCGATTTCCTTTTAAAATATGTAATCATTAATGTGTATAACCTCGGCTGGTGTTTCCTTCTCCCACGACAAGATTTAAAGGATAGGGTGCGCTATTGCAGTCCCGAACGCTCTGAATAGTCTTTTGTTGGCCGATAGGGCAATAAATCGCCTAAGCGGTGTTTTTTTTTAACTATACAGAGGGATGAAGAAGTTGTGGTATTGAAGAAAATTGTTACCTTGAAATTAATATTTATATACAATGTATATTTGAATTGCATAAATGGGAAAAACAAACTGGCCAGGACTCAACTAGACTGAAAACAAAAAACGCCTGATAGAAAATTGCCCAATCTTCGAACCCTTCCGACAAACGACCTTTTGCCATTCAGAGACAGGGGTCCGGCCAACCCAGTTAACCAGGGGAGGCCATAAAAAGTAACTTACGATCGATGTCATCGGTCACTTTTACAACTTTTGTACATTCCATGAAACTGAAAATCCATTCAGGTTGAGCGAACTTAAACCATATCGGCTGTTATCAGTACCCGGGTGAATTTTGATTTCGAAGACGTTGCAGACTCATGTTGGAGCTACCTGTAGATGGACTCGCCCCTACCCTTTATTTTGAAGGTATTCACTAAGAGGCACCAGAGGTTCAAATCAGCTGCAAAACCCATAACAAGGTCAACAGATCAGAGTCGCGTGCTCTCAATTTATTCTGACTTAGATCTTCAAAACTTTCAATAATTCCAGGAATAACCTTGGTAGGACCTTGGCAATTATATCACTCCAAAGAGAATGCAAAACGACATAAGGGTTTCAAATTTCGTTAGAATCTGACAAATAGTTATGATGTTATTGCCAAATAAAATCATTGAAAAGTAAAAGGGTTACCATCCGACGGACCGAAGGAGTCTCCTAAAAAGGAAGACCCTCCTCCAAATGTTTTGAAATAAGATCCTGAAAGTGAGGGAAGGAGCTAAACTTCATCTGTCCTTAACAGGAGACGGACAAAAATGTGATTGTTACCAAGGACCTGGTCCCGTATTGAACAATCCAGTATCATTGGCTTGGCGGCAGTTGCAGTTACCAAAGTATCCGCATTTCTTCTCTAACTCATTAACTGAGTAGGAACATCTACAGCGTCGAGTGCGCTTCGTAGGTGTTAAATGGTCAAAGATACTCTTGTATAATAATTCGATCCTTGACTACAAATATTTAGAACTTGGAAGGGAGTTCGCTATCGCTAACCTATCTTAAGACATTCATTGAATCCAGCTAATTCGTTTCCTTTTAATCGCATGCGCAAGACTAAGTTAATATGTCGGTCGGTCGGATGGTAGCCATTTTACTTCTCAATGAGTTTTTTGGCAATAACATCGTAACTATTCGACCGATTCTAACGAAATTTGAAACCCTTATGTTGTTTTGCATTCTCTTTCGAATGATATAATTGTCAAGGTTATCCTAAGGTTAGTATTGGAATTATAGTAAGTTTTGAAGGTCTAAGTCAAAATAATTGAGAGCACTCGAATTAGGCCTGCTAAACTTTTTTTTCGCCTCTATTTTCTACTTGACATTACGTAGGGTCGTCATCCGCGCTATCTAATCAGGACGGTTAATCGCGCCATGCTAATAGTATGTGTTAAATATTAGCGATACAATTTTTTTTATTAAGTTTTTACGCACAGTCCTTATTTAGGCTCAGTTTGCTCCTCTTCTAGTGTTCAATCATAATCCTTTCCAGATCCTTCTATATTTCATTCAGTATTTCAGCCTCTTCCACAAATTTTCGTCTTTCCTGTTACGTTGGAGTCATCACCTAGCATACTTTTTAGGCGCTGAGGTGTAATGAGGCCATCCGTTCTGTAATGCCTTATGCGGCTCTTCCTATAATTAGGGCATTCACTCAAAATATGATGGGCTATCAAAGGTGCGTAGCAATCTTCACACAAAGGTTTTTGTTCTCCTGTCAGTTGGTAGTCATGAGTGATTCTAGTGTGTCCTATGCGTAGTCTTGTTAGTAGGATCAGCGATACGAGTTGATATTTTATGGAGGGAGGAATTTTACCTCTTCTGACGTCCGCCAGAGGGCACAACCTCCGAATTGGACCCTAACCCCATCTTTAAACTAAAAAAAAGTAATGTTGGGGGAGGGGAAACAATCAGCAGGGAATGACTATTTACAAAGCACGCTTGGGTTACGGAGGGAGGGATGGGGGGGCTCACCCAAGAGCCTCGGCATGCAGCAAACAATTGTTATAATTAAATACTATAGAAGCTAAAAATTACCCTTGAATCCTGTATAGTGATTTGACTATGTAGGAAGTGCTTCATTTAGAATATAGTTTGACGGATTAAGTGTATGTGCAAGCTCCCAGTCTGGGTGTGTTTCATTAAGTTCTTTTTGTGTTGGTACCTGTGTGCTGGGTTTCGTTAGAATCGGTTGAATAGTTAAGATGCTATTACCAAAAAACTCTAGAAAGTAAAATGGTTACCGACCGACCGACCGACAGACCGACATAGTAACAAAGTCGCGTACACGCGACTAAAAATGAAGTTTTTTAGCTTTGTTTGGCCGTGAGGGAGATTGGCATAAGACTGTTTAGGTATTGTGTTAAAGGCTTTGTTGATGACTTCTCTAGTATTCTGTGAGAGAGACGAGGGATCCTCGTTGCACCCATATATAATATGCTACGTGAAGTTAATCAGAGTTATGGTAGATTTATCTGAATGGTTTTGGGTTTGTAACAGGAAAATATCTAGTCTTAGTCTTTAACGTTCGAGTTTTTAAAAGGTTTAGATGACGTGCACAGTAGTGAGATTGGGTGGTAGTAGTTTGCATGTGTTAAGACTTGCCTGGCTTGCGTATACTGGGTGACCCCCCCAAAAAACAGAACCCACAAATCTTTGAATAAAATGTTGAGGAAGTTTTGTGCATCACTGGGACGACGTAGAGGGATAGATCGAGATGAACAGTGGTTCCAGTAAGACGGGACTCCCAAGCCTAGCTGAGATTGCGATTTCAGGAGAGACTGGTCAGCAGGAAGTGTGACGTTGAGTGGGCACCGCATTCAGCGGACTTGACCCCTCTCCTCCCCGATTTTTATCTGTGGGGGTATCTCAAGGATAATGTGTACCAAAACAACCCTCAAACGATTGGTGAACGGAAGGCAGCAATCGCAGCAAAAATCAGGGAAATCGACAAAGAGGAATGTGTTGGAGTAATTGACAATTTTGCGCGCAGTCTGCAAGTTTGCCTCCAAAGCCGCAGAGCCCATTTGGAGCATATTTTGGAAAGAACGTGACTTTTATGCAAAGCGACCAAGATAAACTTTGGGGAATGATCAGACATAGACTGAAGTTTAAGTCAGCAAATTTCAAGAAATTTCCTGGATCTTTGAAGGATTTAGTAAAATTTTTATGGGCTCCGTTTTTGGGGATCACTCGGTATGATGCATGCTGTTTTACAGACAGGGAATTGTATTAAACGGGGTGATTGAAAATGCCTGTGATGGTTGAGGGATATTTCTTAGCTCTATTATAGTCCATTGAATTTAGGAGCATGTTAAACTATTTCTACTACTCCTTCCCCTACTTTAGCATTGATATTTCCTAGTTCCAAGTATACGCCATTAATATTTATATTACTCGTGTTTAGTATAAACTTTTGTTTTTCCAAATCTGTCTATGTGCATTTGTTTTTAGGCTCAGAAGTGTCGCGGGAAGGGGAAGAGGCGCAAGTAGTTGTCGCATAATGACGAGTTGTTGGTCTCTAATTCAGATCTCACACTAACAGCGTAGTCAGGAAAATGTCTAAATATCTATTAACAACACCCAATTTCACTATTCTTGACTTGAGTTTTTTTTACCCAAAATGAGAGAGAAAAAGATCGATTCTTACCCCGCGCAAAATTGTCGCACTGTTAAGCGAGAGGACAACTATGGTGGCTTGGATACGGAGTTCCTGAAGAAGTGTGTTCACTCTTTCTTTGACTCTTGACACGTCGTCTGCGTCAGATGAAGTCACGCAAAGAAAAACGCGAAGTCGTGTCTTCTTGTTCCATACCGGGACCTGAAATTAGAGTCCAGTTTCATTTTCTAGCTGTCCTAACAGAGCTCAGAACTTTTTTTTTTTACTTTTCAAAGAAAAGTTTGCACTTTCCTCGTCAGATAAGATAATATCTTGGTAAGTTTCATTTTACAAATCCTTGAGGGGACAATTTTAAAGCCTAACGACTAATATTTGGGTCACCAGTTACTATACAATTTGACTAGGTCACATTTTCTTACCATGTGGAGAACAGTCGCCATCTGTAGACAAAAGAGAGTAGCTTTATCATCTCGATTCAGCTCGCTCAAGTCGAAAAAGTTCATTGGCCATACATCCACAAACAACTTGTCGGAGAGCAAGCTTCTAGAAGATCAATATACCACTACATTCAGTTCGCCTCGTGATTACAGGAACTGTCTTAAAATGATGGGTTCGGTTCACTCAGCTATTCCAGGTCATCTGACAGCTAATGCTTCAATAGTTTATAAATTCTGTCCCGAACTATATATAAAGAAAGGTAACGGTACTACTTTAAATATATATGTACCAGTTTCGAGGGTACTTGTTAATTCTTCTTCCCAGGCCGCTTTTGTGAAGCGTTTATTGGGGCAAGATGATTCCTAACTAATCTACTCAATAGTAGTACAGAATAAACATTTTTTTACTGTGATTTTGTTTTTGTTCACTTTTTCTGTTCGTTTCCGATACCACTTCACTCGACCCTTAAATTACATCAGGTTCACACTATACCATTAATATTGAAATTATTCTTATTATAAAAATCTTTCAGAAATCTATCGGTGTGCCATCGTGATAGTTTTTTCTGTTGTTTTTTTTCAAATGCGTCTAGTTCTTAGGAATCGAAGAGAGTTATCCTTAAAGTAGCCCTTGGAATCTGAATCCACGATCTCAGATTTACAAGATACAAAAGGCCTTGAATGGAAAAAGCCACCAGCGGACGACGCCAAAGTCTTACCCGAGAACGGTCTTCTTATCAAGAGTGTGGAAGTGTCGACAGATGCAAACGTTCTTCCCCATCTTAAGAAGGTCACGAATGATCTGGACGAACTCCGTGGGTGCCATTTTCGTTCTCGCCGGTTCCCCCTCGGACCAATCGCGGAGGGTCAGTGCTCGTATCCTGAGGTTTTGACCACTTTGCCTCCTACCTCTGAAGGCTTCTTCGTCAAGAGGCACATGGAAAGGTGAACACTCGCTGAAAATAAGTCAAATGATACTAAGTATGATCAATGTGTATAACCATGTTTATATGTACACATGTGTAGGTGATGATTGAGGAACATTATTACCACAAACTGGTCATAAGACAAAAACTTTACAAAGCTCTCAGGCAAAATATCTAGCACCGATTAACAGAGGGGAGACATTTAATGAGAGAACAGACTAGTTTTATTCTGACTATGATGCATAAGCGTCCTTGTTAGTAATCCTTTTCACGGTAAAGGGATAGAGGATAGGAGGGGCGAGAAATTGGGAGGAGAATGAATTCTTAATTATATCAATGTGATAAATGTAGTAGACCATCGTCCAGAATACAACGGAAATGTTCTCAAGATGGAAAGAATCTGCGGCGAGAGATGGAGTACACAGGACACTTCAACAAGCACGTGGGACACAATGTCACGGCAAGTGGTACAAAGGAAGGGGGAGATTGTAAGAAATAAGGGAACTGTAGGTTAGGCTGTGGTGACCCCGACGAGAGCTGGTCAGCAATAACTATGGCGCGAATGGTAAAAATATTAGACCCACTAAACGAGGTGAGGTTTAATGCAATGAAACTTGGGGAGATGCGACGTTTCGAGGGAACTAGCCATTGAATTAAGTATCTCCTTCACATGTGTAAAGGATAAGTGATTTTTTTATGGAACCCACCTTGCAACTGCCACCTAGGGAATGAGTCGCTGTAATCAATTATAGCCTATCGGTGGGCTACATACAAAAAAGCAAGCAAAACAAATACACAAACCAAACAAGAAATAAAAAAGAATTGATAAACAGTAAGGAAGCGCGCTCCGCCTTCTGGAGGAAGCCAGGCTTATCCAAGAAGTCGAATATCCCAGAACTCTTTGTGCAAGTGGTAGCAAACCCGCGTGTATCGATACTAAGACAGGTAGCGTGTGAATCTATCAACCAGACTGCGACATTCAATAAGAATGTGCCGAATAATCTTTGAGACAACTCGGTCGTCTCAGTAAAGGGAAGGCGAACGCTTCATAAAATGGCCCTGCGCCGGTCTCGCGCGTACAGGCACATAATGCAATGTATAAGGCGCAGGGCGAGTGGCATCTCTCAAGCATTGACAAGTAGTCTCTCAATGGAAGACTTGCGGAAAGCACCGGTCACCAGGAAAAGAGGTATGGTGGATCGAGTCCATCTTCCGCAAAACACGTTCGGCTGCGGGTGCATAAAACTCGCATCCTTAGTCGAGCTTTGAATGAACAAAAGAGAGATAGATAGATAGATAAAAAAGCAAGGCAGTAACTATCAGAAATCCATGAGCTGAACGTCACCTAACGAAGAATGTACATGGCGTGGGTACAAGAGCCCTTAAAGCCGCAAATATGAGCTTCCTAGGTGAGTCGTCGGTGAAAAACGAGGCGAGACGGTGATAATCCAACACTGCAAAGTGAAGTGCATTTAGAAACAATTCTAGGTCGTGTTGGAGCCGTCGATGGATGGTGGCAGAAGTGCACTACCTTATTTTTCGCCAAGGAAATAAAACCGTTCGTTTCAAAATAGCGAGTTATGCAGTTTAATACCTGTTTGAGTCTATTCTCGAGAGTTGGCATCAGCGCCGCACCAAAAGAGATCGATAGGCTGCCCATGTAGAGCGTAACGAGATCATCTTCTGGCAGCACCGAGGTAATACCGTTGATGCACAGTACACAGAGTGCGATACTGCAGAGACTTCCCTGCGGAACATCTTCCTGCTCCATTGGGCCAGAAAGGGGTTCCCCCACCCGTATGAGGAATCGACGATCTCGGAAAAATTCCGAAATAAAGATTTCGAAGTATCCAGGCGCTCCCATCGTTTGGAGAGTGTCTATGAAACCGTATCGCTATGCGATATCATAGGCCTTCTCCAAATTGAAAAATACCATGGCGTTGTACTGTCTACGATGAAAGACCTCACATAGGGCATCTTCAAGTTGGAGCAGAGACCGACGTGGAGTGGAACTTAGGGAACCCGCACTGTGCGGAAAGCAGGTGGCCTCCGCTGCCAGGAAAAAGGTTAGTCTAACATTTAGAAATTTCTCCATCAACTTGCATACACAGAAGGCTATAGAGATTGGGCGAAAGCCGGCTGGGGTAGTGTGTTCTCTTCCCAGTTTGAAAAAAACGAGCACGCAAGCCAGAAGTCTCATAAGACCAGTCCAGATCCTATTTAACAAATTTAACAGAAAAGCCGCACTTCGCTCATCTGTGTCGAAATATGGCATACAAAACATCGTCCGGACGAGTGGCGGTGTCCGTGTACGAAGCTAAAGCGGAACGCAGCTCGCTCAATGTAAAAATGTCGTTGAATGGTTCTCCGTTTCTGGAGGTAAAGTCCAGTCGGCGGCTTTCAGCGATATCACGACATCCATGGAAAAGTGGCCGAGCATCATCCTAGATAAAAATGCGGAGAAAGAGGTCGCGAAAGACTGCCACGGACGTGAGGTCCGAGATTGCGGTCCCATTCTCCTGGGGAACGCGACGGGGTCCTACCGAGAACTTGCCCCAAATCCGTTTGACTCCCTTTCAAATCTCAGCTAGAGCGGTCTTCCCGTTTAGTCAAGACACGTATGCCCGCCAAGAAGAGCGGCGGGTGTGGTTCAAAACATGCCAGAACCTAGCCCTAGCTCGACGAAATTCACCAACAGTGAAATCGTTTGGGCTGGGCTCATAGTGCATGTAGGCATAACGCTTCTGTTGAGGGTAGCCTCACTCGGCTGACCACCACAGAAGAGCTTGGCGAGCAAAACGACCAGACGTTCTAGGAAAAGTAGCCATGCGCACGGCGATAAGATTACCGCAGAAGAAATCAATAGTCTCATCCACCGACCTAAACTCTACTTGGACAGTGAAATCAGTCATTTCCTGAAATCCGGACAACCGGGGGTTCTCTCAAGCAGCAGCGTTCCAGAAAATTACATTTGAATTTGAAAGAGATTACTACCATGGAGGTTCCTGACTACCCCTCCACCCAAAATTAGGCTGTGTATCCGAAGAGCACAAAGATAGATAGAGGCAGGAAAATAAAGCAGTTCTCGGGCAGTGATGCGTAAACTCATCCACATTTAGGACACCTATCTCTAGGTCGGCAAGGACCTAACCCCTGAGATTGATCGAGTAGTCTCCCCAGAGGGTGTGTGTCTAACGTTCAGATCCTCAAGCAAGTGAAAGCGCCTCGGCAAACTTCCTACGACGCGCCTTTAAGGTTTCATGGATCCTGACCAGGGATTATGTAGGCTATGGGCTATGACAAGACGTTATTGGGGCCAGCGAGCGGACCTCCATCAGAAAGGGGTTTCGCTCAAACTAGGAGCGTCTGCTTTTCGCTTCCTTAGCGGGCCCATGTGAAAGAAAAAGATGGACCAACCATGGTATAGAGCTGGAGTCATCATGGGGCAACTCTAAGTAAATGAGGTAGGGGAAAACCGTTTCACATGACGATATACGAGAGGTGGAAACCCCCTCTTCACTAAAGTTTGGAAGGGCTCCTGCAAAAACAGAGGGAGCCACATCCTCTTCAGAGGTTAAGCTGCCCAAAGGCGGCTCCAGAATTGGTAAAGAGGAAACCCTTTCACCAATGGGGAGTGAGAGATGAGCCTCTCCACTAGTCGTAGAGGTGTCTTCGAGGTGTACCCCACCCACTGCATCATCATGGTTGAGCGGGGTCTTGCTGTTTGGTACATAGTCTGCCAAAAACTTAAAAACACGATATTTAAAAATCTTTGTCCCAATAAGAAAAGAAAAGGTTGCTGGGTTATATCCCGCGTCCAGCCCCCCCCCCCTACCCCACAGTGGAGGCGGTAAAGAGTTGTGTTCGCATATGTGCTGCGACACACACTGGTCATAAGTTTCCCAATGGAGAACCGATTCTAAACAGCTCCCAAACGAGTAGCTACAGATGCAGGGCGTCATGGTGGATTTCCTTACTATAAACTGTTCCAATCGTCTATAGAACGGCCAAGATCTTAAGATCTGTTGTGACAGAATAAGAGACGGGACCGCGAGAATTAGTTGTCCTGGTAGGCAACAAGGTAGTAAGGCCTTGTGCACCCTAGAAGAGCCACAGGGAGGTAGTCAGGCCATTCTTTACTCAGTGTCTTCGCCGATGCGGCGTTTGACGAACTATCGTGCGTTTTAATATTGTAGCATCCATAGTTGACTAGGCATCATACTGTGGGAGGGGGGGGGGGGAATTCTCCTCCAGAGTTAGAAATCAGAGTTTTTCCTTCTAGGTGAACTGCCTGCAATGGCTACGAGCTCCACCTACCCATCCTCACCGTGATGCCAGTCGCGGCGGTAACTAACGTCCCTAGTAAACAGTGTCAGCTTAAAAATAATCCGGACGGATATTCGAACTACCGACCCAACGATTACCGGGCAAGCACGCTGACCACTATACTAGCTGGGAGGCCATTAGGCGCACGGGATCATTGGATCAAACCTGATCTTCCCATTAATTCCACTTAAACGCCCAAGAACCCTCAAGTCCTGGTCTCGTTGCCACCTGAAAGCGTTAAAGAGGTTTCAAAGCCTCTCTTCTGACACGACAATGAGTTCCATAATACCACTTGTAACAGTTTAGACAGGGTAGTACTGTATGGGCACTGACAAGGAGGCTGTGTTCTTCCTCTAGGCTTCAGTTGTAGCAGGGAGGATAGTCTCAGGTATATCATCAACTTTCCTGCTGGTAGAGGTAGGATTTATGTGAGAGTCTTTGAAAAAAAGATGAGGTACTAATAGCAAGTGCCACAACTACTCAAGGCCACGGCAGACTTCAAGTCAATCGAGGGATCCTGCCCTTTCCTATTTGCATTCGGGTCTGAAAGATGTGCCTCTCTTTAAGGTATCAAGTTTAACAAGCTACACAGGCCCCTTTCCCTCTCAGAGAGGGATGAGTGCAGCATGATCACCCATACTACACCATGCAAACTCATGTGGAGGGAGAAGGGCATGATAAATGTGCACTTCGTTACATGTATATCACCTCGAGAAGGCGGGAGCCCTTTCGCAGCCGGAGCAAGCAAGAAGCAGGAGCGAGGAGGGAGCCATATATTTAGTGATCGAAGAACGCTTGATCATCCATCTTGGCTGAATCTCTTATTTCCGTGCGTCAAGATATTATTATTGTTATAATTTATTAAGTTATAGGTAATTAATTCAGTTCATAACTAACCTGTTTATTTAGGTTGAATATTAAATAAAATTAAAACGGATATGTAGTGTGTCGTAACGTGCGATGATGTGCACAATGTATGTAGATGAAAATCTTTTAGTTCCTCTACTAACTGGACTCGTAGGTTGGTGAAACCAACATTATACCACTTATATTAATTGTTTGTTTGGGAAATATACATGTGCCTATATGTTTGTGTGTTTATGTGAGTGTGTTCATTACATGTACTATTTTCTTTGTATACTTGTGTTCTGTAATTGTTTATTTCAGTGAAATAAAGCCGAACTTTGGAACCTTCCTTAACCTTTGGGCTACTTCAATTATTTACAGCCAAGAAGGGGAAATGTACAAGAGGGCGTTTCCGCAAGAAACCACCAGTTCAAAGAAAGTTGTCAAGATGGGGATATGTGGGACATTCTAGTAATGCATATAGCCCGAGTACTCTTGTAGATAGAGGGGAGTAGGAAAAAGGGGCAAAGAAAAAAAATAATAGCGTAGGCGAGTTGCGAACAGCTTCCCGCGTCGCTGGACCACTGTTAGCCAGCGGCAAATCCACTCGGCCATCCTGAGTCTAAAAAAGACTCATTCAAACGAAGCTTTTAAGCCGCTCACCTGCACTTCTCGTACGCTATACAACCCCCCCTCCTAGAAGCGAAGTGTATTTTGAAGAAATGAAGAGAACCCGTTTGGAAATGTTATCCAAGGGCTAACGCTCCCCCTCCCGGGTCTGGGCACCATTGTAGATAGAGGGGAGTAGGAAAAGGGGGGCAAAGAAAAAAAATTATAGCGTAGGCGAGTTTCGATCAGCATCCCGCGTCGCTGGACCACTGTTAGCCAGCGGCGAATCCACTGGGCCATCCTGAGTCTAAAAAAAAGACTCATTCAAACGAAGCTTTTAAGCCGCTCGCTTGCACTTCTCGTATGCTATACTCTAAATAAAAGAAAAGTTACAACCCTCAACACGAGGAAGACTAGAACTTCTTCATATATGTCCTATCCCAGTTCTTGGCCTTAGAGCCAGAATTACAAACAAATCTAGATGTTATTTGGTTCCTAGTTGCTGATGCTAGATTTGACCGCCCCTTACCTGAAGGAAACAGGGAGGATGAGGTTTACAAGCTCTTCCGGATGACCATTCCGCTCATGGCGCATCTAGTACATCTCGTTCTGTCGGTGTTTCGTGGTGAATTAAGGTTTCCCGATTTAACAATCATAAAATTTTCGAGATTTTAGAACTTGTAAAAGTTCTCCTTTCAAGTGCTCCACTTTGAACTAATGTAAATTTAATCCCTTGTTTAGATATTCATAAGATTCGTTTCGCAAGCCGAGACAAGTTTTCACGACGCCATATTTTTGCTAGCGTGATTAATTCGTTTCGTAACTACTGAGACCATACGTGAACTGCACAAAAATTTGGTAGGTACATATTTGAACTCTCCTGGCGCTGGAATTTAACTTTATTAAGACATTTTTAAGTTCTAGATAGGAGAATCCAATTCCGAAATTTGTGTAGTTTACACGAAGTAAGTGTCGATAAGCTCCTTAAAGAATCATAAAGAAGGAATGTAGAATCTCACTGCGTTAAGGAAAAGATAATATAGTTGTTATTGTTTTATTAATTCTATTTTCAAGATTTGGTGAGAAATTATCAAGTTGTTAAAAAGAAAATGGCAGTAAAAGATCCATTCGATGTACCAGGAAGGGTTAAAAATAACGCAAACTGAATGACGGTAAAAAAAAATATGGTAACTTGATGCTGAAAATAATCATCCATCTGGGAAAATGTGAAGGTCTAGAAAAGGACCAAGCGTTAATAGAAAGTATCCTCCAACAAAATGTGCCCTACTTACCTCAAAAAGAAGTTTTGACTGGAAGAATCGTCGCAAAATCCCAAAACTACAGTGTTGGGTTTCAAAGCACCGAGGCCAGATATTCGTGCAAGTTGTACAACACCGTTTCTTACAGAGGACGCAACAGTAACTTCGATAAATGCTTTGATCTGGTCAAAGGAGCTAAATATTAATGAGAATCTTTCGTTGATGGGAAAATTCTTAAAGTAGCTACCAGTGTATTAAAGAGATACAAGCACCTTACAAGATTTTTCGATCCATACAGATAGGATACTTTGTAAGGCACCAACCTAATTATACATATTTTCTAAGTTAAGAGATAAGTGGATAATACAAATGAATGCTCTCTACACCTGCCTGGCAGGCACGGAAAAATGAAACTATACCTGGTTGAGTTGAAATAAAAGACAACCAGGAATTTTGATAATGAAGCTCTTTGAAACTTTATATAATTCTTAAGAACTTGAAATGAAATTCATTTTTTTATCCATATATTTTTTTGAAAATTTGTTCTATGTTGCACCACGCCTATTCCTTATTTACACAGTCAAAGTTCCTAGCATTGCGTATAAGATTTTATTTGATATCGGCTATGGGCCTAACTTGTATCTTTAAAACAAAAATATTTACAGCAAATTTGTAGAAAAGTCTAATTTCGAGTACCAGTACTCTGTATCAATTTGTTCCCCGGTGGTTTCAAATATATCTTACCGAGCACCGAATTTGGAAATGATAAGGATTGCTGCATCAATCGTTTTGAAGATTAACCTTTCTTACTTTTTTTTCAATTATTTGGCTTTTATTCCTTTATCTAGCTGTTTCAGTTTCATTTATCGCTACGCTTCGATAAAACTAAATGCAAATGGTGCAAGTCCACAAACTCTTAAGAGAAAAGAAGGCTCGAGGATTTTCATACACTTAAGGACAAGAAAAAAAGATGGGTTAATACAATAATGAAAAGTTAACGAAGAAAGACCAACGTTAAATTTTAGATACGGGAGGGTATACCAAAAACTTTCCTTGGGATGATTTGTGGGGGTCGAACCAAATAAAACATTCGAATGAAAAATTTAAACGGTTCACACATTGAACCTTATAAATGGGAAGACAAACTTCCCGGTATGTATTGTTCTCTTTCGTAAATAGGAAGATGGACTTCCCGCTTTGTATTATTCTCTTTCGTAAATGGCAAGACAGACTTCTGGGTTTGTAGTATTCTCCCTTTTGTAAATGGTAAGCTAAACTCCCCAGTATGCAGTATTTTTTCTCTTGTAAATAAAGGAACGAAAATGCCAGTGTACTCGATCGATGCGGTAGCTTCCAAAACCGTTCCCTCCTGTACCGGATAGTGAGGTAAGGGGCCAATGTGATGGACATATAACGTCTGGAATACGGGATACCTATAATTAAAGGATCGAACAGGTCAACATTTATAACCATGCTGGTAGACTAAATTACCCGGGATGCCAACTTATGATCAGAGGTGGGCAAAATGGGGCTCGCGGGCCACATCCGCAAAGACTTTTCCTGTGCCCCGCGTTTCATTTCAGAATTCGACAAAATATCGAAAATTAATTCTTGAATATTAATTTCTTATGTGAGCGCTAAATTTTTAAATCAGTCATTTAAATATATTTTATTCGTAGATAAAATGATATTTAAAAAACGATACTTTATAAATACTTATTCTAATTACCCTCATCTACACACTCTTTGGCTCGCAGAAGTTAAGCTACCGTTGATTGTGATTAGGACTTGGATGGCACACGCGTGGGCGCTGGGTAATGATCACATTATGTTGGATTGTAAATCCTGGTTCGGATTCTACGTTAAGCCGTAGGTCCCCCAATCTGATAAAGTCTGGAAACGGTTTAAAAAGAATGGCAAAACTATGCAAAAAAAAATATCCCTTATTAATCTATAGTTATATCTTTGACTATGTAGTATATACAAACACATGCACATAGGTAATTGCAGTTAACATATTCAAAATTTGCATCTGTTTAAGTGCAGCCAGCAAAGCTCTACATAAGCTTCAATGCGGTCCGCTGCTTAAAATTAGGACCGATACCCTGACATAGATAATAATAATCAAAGTCGGCGAGAGGAAGATTACTAAACAAGGTCAACAGATCTAAGTCGCGTGCTCTTAATTGTTCTGACTTATGACCTTAAGACTTAAAAAATATATTTTGAGGGGGAAGGAGCCCATCTGGCGACTGCCTGCTTGGGCATAAGTCGCCGTACACGACGTAGCGTCCTACTAGGCTATATTAAGAAAGGAGGAACAAAAAAAAGAGAAATATTTAAATAACAAGGCTAAAAATGATGAGGGCTAAAAAAAAATAACAAGAAAAAAGGAAGAAGTAGGCGCGCTCCGGGGTCGGGGGTAGGCCCGCCTCCCCCGCAGTGCCGAAACATGCAACATACTAAAAAAATAACAGTCAAATAAAGGGGAGGAAGCAGCTTCCTCCAAAAAGTCATAAAATCCACAAGTCAGTGTGCACGAACCCGTCCCTAGTATATGGGACAAGCGGTCGTGACCCCGCTCGTCCCGGTACCGAGAGAGGTAACGTGCGCGGAGATCGCCCAGACTGGGACATTCAACAAGAATTTGCCGAACAGTCTGGGCGAAAACGCAGTCTTCACAGTAGGGCGCAGGCGAGCGCTCCATTAAATGGCAGAGCGTCCCGCGAGTGTGTCCGATTCGGAGACGACAGGAAGCAACTTGAAGCTATCGCAGCATCGGAGGGTAGGTCTGTGGGAACAGTCGCGACGCAATTGCGTCAACTTTAAGTTACCCTCGACTGTATCCCATCTTCTTTGCCAGGCAGCTGGAGAGCTGCCCGTATTCATGCCATGTAATAGGTGCGCGCGCTCATTCCCCGCAATTCTTAATTGTCCAGGAACCCAATAGAAGATAATCTCGACATCTAACCGGCTCGCTAAAACTGTGGCGTCACGGATATTGCGAACTAGGGGATGCAGTGATTCCAATGCCCCGAGAGCACTCAGGGCGCTTTGTGAGTCACTATAAATCAAAATGCGTTCTCCGAACCGGGCACGTCGCGTTATCTCCTTTACAGAGTGCCGTATTGCCACCAGCTCGGCGGTGAAGACAGACGCAACGCCTGGCAGAGCCGCTCTGACTTCAAACAGAGGGGATACGGCGTGGAAGCCGACCCCCTCTTGGGACTTGGAGCCATCCGTATACACTGGCACGGTTCCAGCGTGACAAGAGGTGTGCTCCAAAAAGGTCGAAAGCAATACTCCCGACGCTGAAGAATCTTTGGGGGCAAGGGCGTGGCGACAAAAAGTTAAAGGTGCTACCCTCCAGGGTGGCATCCTGGACAAAACTAGGGAGACCAACGGCCCGAGAGCTTTAACTACGTCTCAAAGGAGTTTCCTGGCCCTAAACCCAAAGGGCTTAGGGTATGACTGGCGTCTCTCGGCGGGATAGGCACCGTCGAGATCAGCTGAGGATACAGTGAGAGCTGTTGGCGACTGAGGGAGGCGCCGGGCTCGCGCGTACAGGCGAATGAACGACTGTGCACGTCGCAGAGCGACTGGTATCTACACAACAGCATTGCCAAATAGGCTCTCAGAGTGGGAAGGGCGGAAGCCACCGGTGGCCCTGCGAAGGCCGGTGTGGTGGATAGAGCCACCCTTCCAGAATACACGCTCGGCTGCGGATGCATAAAACTCTCATCCGTAGTCGAGCTTCGAACAAAGGATCGATAAAAAAGTAAGGCAGTAGCCCTATCAGCGGCCCAAACGTTAAACGTCACGAAACTAAGAATATCCATGGCGCGGGTACAAGAGACCCTACGGCTGCGAATATACAGGCCATCCAGGTGAGGCATCGGTCAAATACAAGACCAAGAAACGGTACAAGTCCACCACTTCCAGGCGCACCCCATTAAGAAACAAATCTGGGTCGGGGTGAAGCCGTGGATGGCGGCAGAAGTGCACCACCTTAGTCTTGGCCAAAGAAAACCGAAACCTGTGCGCTTCGGCATAGCGAGAGACGCGGTTCAATGCCTGTTGGAGTCGACGCTCCAGAGTTGGCATCTGGGCCGCGCCAAAAGAGATCGAAAGGTCGTCCACGTAGAGCGTAGCGAGAACATCTTCCGGCAGCACCGAGGTGACGCCGTGATGCTCAGGGCAAAGAGTGTGACACTAAGGACACTTCCCTGCGGAACACCCTCTTCCTGCTCCTTTGGGCAAGAGAGGGCTTCCCCCACCCGTACGCGGAATCGACGATCTCGCAAAAATTCAGATATAAACATTGGGAGGCGTCCCCTCGCCCCCATCGTGTGGAGAGTCTCCATAAAACCGTATCGCCATGCGGTATCATAGGCCTTCTCCAGATCAAAAATAACCCTGGCGTAGTGCTGTCCACGAAGGAAAGCCTCGCAGACGGCATTTTCCAGTCAGAGCAGAGCATCCGACGTGGAGTGGAACTTACGGAAGCCGCACTGTGCAGAAGTGCAGGAAATAGGCTAATCTAACGTTTACTAATTTCTCCATCAACTTGCACATGCAAGAGGTTAGAGAGATTGGGCGGAAACCGGTCAGAGTAGAGTGATCTCTCCCCGGCTTGCGAAAGGCGAGCACAGTAGCGATTCGCCAGGAGTCTGGGAGAAGACCTTCCACCCAGATTCTGTTGAACAAATCTAACAGAAACGCCATGCCTTGCTCACCCAGGTGTCGAAGCATGGCGTACGGAACATCGTCGGGACCATGGGCGATGTCCGCACACGAAGCGAGAGCGGAACGCAACTCACAGTAAACTTGTCGTTGAAGGGTTCTCCGCCTCTGGAGGTAAAGTCCAGCCAGCAGCCTTCCGCGATATGACGACGTGCATTGAATGCTGGCGGAGCAGCATCACGGCTAGAGAATGCGGAAAAAGTGGTCGCTAAGGATTTCGCCACGGACGCGGGGTCTGAGATTGCGGTCCCATTCTCCTGGAGAACGGGATGGGGGTCCTGCGAGAACTTGCACCGAATCCTTTTGACTCGTTTCCACACCTCAGCTAATGGGGTCTTCCCGTTAAGTGAAGACACGTATGCCCGCCAAGAAGAGCGGCGGGCGTGATTCGAAATATACCGGAACCTAGCCCTAGCCCGACGAAATTCAGCGACAGTGAAATCGTTGGGGCGGCGCTTATAGCGCATGTAGGCATAACGCTTCTGTTTCAGGGCCGTCTCACACTCGGCCAACCACCATGGGAGTGGTCGGCGTGCAAAAGGGCCAGACGTCCTAGGAATAGTAGTCAGGCCCACGGCCTCATCTACCGACCTAAACTCCTCGACTGAGATACAGAATTCAGTCATTTCCTGAAATGCAGGCCACCGCGCCCGCGCCAAGCACCACCGAGGTGGTCTCTCAGGCGGCAGTTACCCTGAAAATGATATTTGAATGGGAAAGTGATCACTACCATGGAGGTCATCGACCACCTCCCAATTAAAATCAGGCTGTGCATCCGAAGAGCACAAAGATAGTTCGAGGCAAGAAAATGAAGCGGTTCTCTGACAGTGATGCGTAAACTCATCCACGTTTAGGACACCCATCTCAAGCTCTTCGATCAGATCGGCAAGGACTTTTCCCCTGGGATTTATGGAGTAATCTCCCCAGAGAGGATGCCTGCCGTTCAGATCTCCAAGCAAGAGATAGGGCCTTGGCAACCGTGCCACGACGCAGCAGAAGTCCCCCGCGTCGAAGTCAGCTGACGGTGGAATGTACGCAGAAATCAGAGTATATCTCCTATCCAGGTGCAGCTGCACAGCCACTGCCTGAAAGGAGGTATCTAAAGAGAAAGGAAGAAGCGAGACATCATGCTGGGTGTAAACCGCGAATCCCACAGCCCGGCCATCCCGCGGTGGTGGGGTCGAAAGACCCTGATACCCCGGAAGGGAGGGCAGGGGGCACGCGCCTAGCATGGTCTCATGCAAAACGATAGCTAACGGGGAACGGGATGAGACGAGCCTCCGCAACTCCCAGTTGGCCCGGAGTCCACGGCAATTCCATTGAAGGAATATGCCCTCCAGGCCTAGCTTGGATGAGACGCGGGGGCCCTCCTCAACACAGAAAACCCTCACGGGAATGGCCGTACGCTTCCCGGGGGCAGAACCCCGGGCGCTGTTTGCCGGACAAAGCGCTGAAGGCACTGTCGCCTTCGAAGACTTATTGGGGGAGGTTGGGCTCACCATGCGAGTCTTTTCCTCCCTCCTCCTCGAAACCTTAGGCGGGCGTTTTGGCTTCGGAGGCGGGGGCCCTCTTAACGAGGAACCACCGTCTCCGAGCCACTTGCTCCCGCTCGGGTCGTGGGCGAAGGGGCCGAAGCTCCTTTGTTGCTGTCCTCCTTTCGGGGAACAGCTTTAGGAACCCCGGAAGATGGCCTAGCGACCATCTTCAGGGGTGTTGCCTCCTGTGAGTCTAACGACTCGGTGGAGGCGCGTGGCCGTTTTGCCTTACGGGAAACGGTCACGCTGGGGGAAGATGGGGGAGCCCTGGTTTTAGCCGGGGCAGGGTATGAACCCCTTTTGCCGCCAGCTTTACCAGGGGAGCGCCAGGGTTGGGTAGAGCCCGCAAAAGGGCTCCGAATGGGCGCGGAAACAACCATGCTCGTTGGCCTGGATGGGCCAGGAGCAGAGGGCGCTTTTCCAATTATTGAGGCATATGACGTCCCAGGCAGAGCCGGGCGCGCCAGGACCAAGTCCTTTTCCTCGCGGAATGAGAGTCGATCCTGGGCCTGAACGGCCAGGATTTCTTTCTCAAGGAGATATGCACCACATTGCTTCGAAGAAGCAGGGTGCGGCTCTCCGCAATTGACACACTTGGCCACACACGATTTGGACCTATCGTGTGCGACCTTGGAGCAATTTACACAGACTTCGGGTGACCCCGACTTTGCACGTCTACATGAGCGATTCGTATGGCCGAAGCGGTGACAGTAATAGTACCGCCGCGGCAGTGGCACGAATGCCTTCACGCGGTAGCGGTACCAACCGGCACGCACCGACTCAGGGAGCTTGTCACAGTCGAACGTGACGAAGAGTGTAGGGGTGGGTCTCGAGGCCCCTCCCTGTTTTCTCATCACACGTTCGACCTTGACCGCCCCATGGTCGGCCAGCTTTAGGGTGATGTCCTCAATGGAGTAGTCAAAGAGTTCCCTCGCATAAACTACTCCTTTCACAAAGTTCATGGTAGAGTGCGGCGTCACACTCACCGGGGTGCCATGAAGTGTCCGAAGAGCACTTATCTTGGCCGCCTCGGCGGGATTCGCCGCATTCGCCAGAAGGCTCCCGTCCGAGAAACGGGTCACCTTCCGCTCTCTACCAATTGCACTAGCTAATCCTCTCCTCTGATGGATCATGTTGCCCTTGGACAACATGGTACCATCAGTGGAGCGAATAACGAGGAAACGTTTGAGGCCAGTGGGCTCGAAAACGCCAGGTAACCTCTGAATGAGGGGCCCTGATGTCATCGAGGCTCCGCCCTGTGCACTCTTCGTCTTTGTCATAGTCAGGAGCTCCGTACCCGGGGGGCAGAGAGGCCGGATGTGCCGGTCTTGGCCTGGTCGCTTGCCAAAGGGGCAGCAGACCCATCCGTCCCCACAGCCCCCGCGGATGGAGAGGAGCCCCGAGTCTTCTTAGTCTTTCTTGTCTTTTTCTTCTTTTTAGGAGAGGAGGGCGGAGAATGAACCCGCTTCTCTCCTCCGCTGACAGAAGCCCCTAGGCCAGATTGAGCGGCCTCAGCTAGGTCCTTCTCCGAAATGGAAAAGGTCCTGGTGGTCGCAGGGGCACCGGTCAGAGGAGATCCCTCCCCTCCTTGTGCTGCCTCGGAGGCCCCAGCCGTTTGAGGAGGACCTTGCATACGGCGGATTCAGGTTCGGTGCTTGGCGCCTAGCCCACATTCCCCCCCATGGAAGGCCCTACCCTCTGAGGCTGGGTTTCCTCAAGGACCATGTCTATCACAGGAGGGGCCTCCAGTTGGCCATCCCCTCCCAGGACATCGCAGGTCCCCTTGGCAGCTTCACCAGTCTTTTGTGGGGAGGCACAGGCCTTGACCCCGGCAAGGTTTAAGATTCTTGCCAGCAGGTCTTTTGAGGGAAGCGACCGAAGGGGCCTGGCTTCCCTCTCCCCCCTAAGGGGGTTTGCCCTACCGAGCCGCTTGTACGAGGGGCGGTCGGCAATGGGCTGCCTGCTGGCTTTCTTGGCAGTCCCCTTAGAAAGCAAAGGAGGGACTGCCGCTGGAGATAGGGAGGTGCCCGAAAGCACCTCCAGAGAAGGGGGTGAGGGGGAGTCCCCTACACCCGTAGGCGTAGGAGAGGAGTAAGCCTCCTCTCCGGTTAAAGAGGTATGGAGGGTCCCCTGCGCAAGCACAGGAGGGGGGGACCTCCATCTTTTCTGTGGAGCTGCACGAGGGCGGCTCCGTTGTTTTAGGGGGAATTAAGGGGAGATGTATTTGTTTTGCATCATTAGGCATGATGACCCTCTTTGTTTTACGGGACGCAATCGCTCACCACCTCTTGCAGTAGCTCGCACTGCAAGAGGTGCTTACAGGCCCGGCAGAGCCAGGCGCCGCCATTCGGGACCACCCCTCCCGCCTGGTGGCCTGGCAGTCCATCGGCATGGCGGCTCCACCTTGGACACGGCGTAAAATTGATAGAATGTAAAGAGGAGAGGGAAAGGGATGTGAGGAAGGTATGGGTGTGGATGAAGCCGGTTGTTAAAAAAACTCCATCCCGAACCGGAGCTCAGGGGTTAGAGAACAATGTCCCCTCTCCCCTCAGCCCCGATCCGGGGTGGTTGGCTTAAGAAGAAGGTCAGCATTCTACCCTGTGAAATTAGAGGCTGACCAGAGAAAGTTGTAGGAGAGGTTGTATGAAAATCAACGAGGTAGGGAAGAAATCGGGCTATCTGAAGGAAGAAAGAGAGGCTAAGCTGGGGCCGGATGGAGCGCTGGATCCCGTCAGCACGGGGGCCAGGATGGCAAATCGCCGCGCCCCTTACGGGGTATCTTCCGGCAGCACTGAGGTGATGCCGTTGATGCTCAGGGCAAAGAGTGCGACACTGAGGAAAGTTCCCTGCGGGACACCTCTTCCTGCTCTATTGGGCCGGAGAGGGCTTCCCCCCCCCCCACACTTGTACGTAGAATCCTCGATCTCGCAAAAATTCGGATATAAATATTATGAGGTGTCCTTTCGCCCCCATCGTGTGGAGTCTCCATAATACCGTATCGCCATGCGGTATCATAGGCCTTCTCCAGATCGAGAAAAGACACCGTGGCATAGTGCTGTCTACAAAGTAAGGCCTCACAGACGGCATTTTTCATTCAGAGCAAAGCATCTGACGTAGAGTGCAATTTGCGGAAACAGCACTGTGCAGAAAACAGATGGCCTCCGCTGTCCAGAAAAAAAAACTAATCTAGCATTTACCAATTTCTCCATCAACTTGAAAACGCAGGAAGTTAGAGATTGGCCGAAAACCGGCCGGGATAGAGTGATCTCTCCCCGGTTTGCGAAAAGCGAGCACAGTCGCAATTCACCAAGGATCTGGGAGGATACCCTGTATTCAAATCCTATTTAACAACTCTAACAAAGGCCATGCCTTGCTCAACCAGGTGTCGAAGCATGGCGTGCAGGACATCGTCTGGGATAGAGGTGGTGCCCGCGCACGAAGCAAGGGCAGAGCACAACTCACTCAGAGTAAACCTATCGTTTAAAGGTTCTCCGCCTCTGCAGGTAAAGTGCGGTAGGCGGCCTTCCGCGACATCACGACTCACAGGGAATGCTAGCGGAGCAGCATCTCGGCCTGGGAATGCGTAGAAAGCGGTCGCGAAGGATTCCACCACGGACACGGGGTCCGAGATTGTGGTCCCATTTTCCTAAAGAACGGGAGGGGGGTCCTGCGAGAACTTGCGCCGAATCCTTTCGACTCGCTTCCACACCTTAGCTAGAAGGATCTTTCCGTTAAGTGAAGACACGTATGACTGCCAAGAAAAGTGGCAGGCGTGATTCAAAATATACCGGAACGTAGCCTTAGCTGGACAAAATTTACCGACAGTGAAGTCGTTCGTGTTGCGCATGTAGGCACAACGCTTCTGTTTGATGGCAGTCTCACACTCAGCTGACCACCACGGGAGCAGTCGGTGTGCAAAACGGCCAGACGTTCTAGTAATAGTAGTTAGGCCTACGGCGATGAGGTTGCCGGAGAATAACTCAACGGCCTCAAAGATCTACCTAAACTCCTCGACTGGGACAGAAATCGCTCATTTCCTGAATGCGGACCACCACGCCCGCGCAAAGCACGACTGGGACGGGCTCTTTGGCAGCAATTGCCCTGAAAATGATATTTGAATGGGAAAGTGATCACTACCATGGAGGTCATCGACCCCCCCCCCCCCCTGCCCTCCCCAAATCACGCTGTGCATCCGGAGAGCACAAAGATAAATCGAGGCATGAAAATGGAGCGGTTCTCGGACAGTGATGCGTAAACTCATCCACATGTAGGACACCTATCTCCAGCTCGTCAATCAGGTCGGCAAGGACTTGACCCCGGGGATTAATCAAGTAGTCTCCCCAGATGGATTGTCTACCGTCGAGATTTCTGAGCAACAGAGCGGGCGTCGGCAACCGTGCCAAGACACGGCGCAAGCTCCCCGCGTCGAAGTCGGCTGACGGTGGAATGTACGCGGAATTAACAGAATACCTCTTATCTGGGTACAGCTGCACAGCCACTGCCTGAAAGGACGTATCTGAAGCGAAGAAAAGAATAGAGTCAGCATGCCGGGTTGTAAATCACACATCCTCCTGCCCGGCCCCCATCTCGTAGTGGTGAGGGGGCAAAAACCTTATACCCAGGGAGGACGGGCAGGGGGCAAGTGCTCAGCATTGTATCTTGCAAAAAGATAGCTAACGGGGAACGGAAGGAGACAAGCCTCTGCAGCTCCTCCCAGTTGGCTCAGAGTCCGCAGCAATTCCATTGAAGGAATATGCCATCCAGGCCTAGCTCCTAGCTCGAAGGAGATGTGGGGACCCTCTTCGAAGAGAAGACCCTCACGGGAATGGCCGTACGCTTCCCGGAGGCAGAACTTGCTTCGAAGAATCGGGGTGCAGCTTTTCGCAATTGACACACCTGGCTACAAACTATTCGACTTATCATGTGCGGCCTTGGCGCAACTTACAGACTTCGGGTAGCACCGAATTTTCACGTCGACAAGAGCGATTAGTATGGCCGAAGCGGTGACAGTAATAGCACCTCCGAAGCAGTGGCAGGAATGCCTTCACACGGTAGCGATACCAACTGGCACGCACCGACTCAGGGAACTTGTCACAGTCGAACGTGACGAAGAGTGTAGGGATGGGTCTCAAGGCCCCTCCCTGTTTTCTCATTACACGCTCGACCTTGACCGCCCGATGGTGGGCCAGCTCTAAGGTGATATCATCTATAGAGTAGTCCATGATTTCCCTCTCATAGAATACTCCCCTCACGAAGTTTATGGTAGTGTGTGGTGGCACACTCGCAAGCGTGCCATCAAGTGTCCGAAGGGCACTAATCAAGGCTGGCTCGGAGGGATTCGATCGATTCGCCAAATGAATCCCGTCTGAGAAACGGGTCACCTTAGGGTCTCTTAATCACACTAGCTAGAGCTCTCTTCTCACGGACCAGGTTGCCCTTAGCCAACGGTGAATTAAAAATAGTGATACATTTGGAGCATGCGAATTGGCGACACCAACATTTTCGCTATTTATTGTTAGACTCCTCGGAACTCTTGGACGAACTGTGAGCACTGACAACCAAAGATGACAGTCACTCGGTGAATATTTATTCCCACTCAAGATAATATTACAATTTTTATTCGTAGAGAGTCAATAATTAAATAAGGGTTTAATATCTCTATCATTGTTCCCTTCACAACCTTGATTGATTTACCATTTTATGAAATGTTACTATGGTTTACGGTGAACCAATTATAGAATTTTATAAGACCTCAAAATGCTCATCTTTAAGGTGGTTTGAGTCAGATGCGATTCTATAATACAGTACCACAGAAGAAAGGGTATACAAGGAATGTGTGGGTGAGGATGAAGCAGGTTGTTAAAAGCACACCACCCCAGGCTGGAGCTCATGGGTGAGGGAACGTTGTGCCCTCCTCACTTAGCCCCAATCCGGGATAGGTGGGCGAGAGGAAGCTGGCGGGGCGTCTACCCTGTAAAAATAGAGGAGGACCAGAGAAAGTTGTGGGAGAGGTTGTAGGAAAGGTGAGGAAGTAGGGTAAAAACATGGGCTGTCAGAAAGGAGAAGAGGCTAAGCTGGGCCCGGACGGGAGCCGAGTCGCGTCAGCACGGTGGGTAAGAAGGCTAATCGCCGCGACCCTTAGGGGGGACTCGGAATGGCATAAAAAGGTATGAGGCCCTAAAGTACAAAACGTAAGGTTAAAAACAGCAGTAAAAAGATTAAAAAGGGGCGCAGGGGCAATGAACAAATGACATGCCATGGCATAGCCTTACCTAATCGAAAACGAAGTTAGGGGGGACTTATTACCCAACCCCAAGAGAAAAGAGACGTGTATACCAGCATTTAAATTTCTAGTTAATATAAGAGGCATATTTACAAACTATAAAAGGAAAAAATAACAGTATTAGAAATCGCAACGAATCAGCTTAAACTCCAAGATCCGATCAAGGCTAACAAAAAAAAAATATGGATTAAGAATTAGATCTCTAACTTTATTTCTACGAGATCTTTTTAAAGTATTTTTAGCGCTCCTATTTTTTAGACATTTACTGTAGAGCTTTCAACGCCATCCCTAGGAGAGCCATTAAAAGTGTGTGGTATTAAATATATTTTGTGCTATCAGGGTGTTAAATCTTTTGTTTACTGGTGAAACCGTTATTTCTAGTTTCCAATCGGTTATCTAGCTAAAATGTTGTCAATTTATATTAGTAAAATGCGGTGCCTCGACCTCCCTTCGTACGATCTATTTCTAAGTTCAGGAATTAATTTCGTCACTAGACGCATTCCAATATTACCATGTCCTTTCGCATGTATGGAGACCAGAATTGCACCGAATATTCCAAATTAGGTCTCTTATAAGCGTTTTATATACGGGAAGAATAATATCTTTCAATTTTGCTGCAAAATGTCTAGCTATGTATTCTAGAACCCTATTGATTTTTATTGACTATGACGTCCATTGTTCTGAAAAGTTTCGTTCATACGAAATTAACTAGGACACCTAAATACTTGTTCGTTTTGACTGTGCTTAAGAATTGATCACCCATATTCTAAACTCTTTATTATCATGACTTATGTAGATTACCTTTGTCACTGTTGCTTTACAACCGCCTTTTTACTGACCATTTTACTACTTTATGCAAGTTTTTTTGCACGTTTACAGTCACTGATATTGTACCCTAAGGAACGTAGTTATTAACTGAAGCAAATGAAGTATTTCCATTAAAAATAATTCTCTGCCTCCTATTCTGTGTGATTTTAGCTTTATGTATTGTCTGTGGATCGGAGTTAAAAGCAAATTTGAAAACAAAAAAAATACATCTAAAGCTTCATCCTGATCAAATGTTGTGAACATTTCGTTAAAGAATTCAAGAATATTAGTTAAGCACGAGCGTCCGCATAAATAAAGAATATGGATAAAGAATAAATTTCACAACTCATTAAGAAAATAACTTTTATCGATTATTTTCTTGAAAATATTTGCTCTAGTGTTTTCAACGAAATTCCTAGAAAATAACTATAGGTAGGAGCTATTTTAAAAAATAAATTTTGTGCTAACGCAATGTTAAATCTTTTATTTAGCAGTTTAAATCTTTAAATCTAGTGGTTGGCCGGTTATGTTGCTATGAAATAATTTAAGATTTAATAAGTTTACATGGAGGAAAAGCCTTCACACGAATAACCAAAGATCAGAACTTATAATCCGAATAGACCAACAGGTAAAAAGAAAACAAAAAAATGGAATTCAATGATTTCAAATTAGAATTTAGACCTATAAATAAATATCAAGTAAAACTTACCTTTAAATGATCCACTAAATACTGCCATTTAGAGAAGACCATTTGTGCAGGGTCAGAATTTCCTTGAGAAGAGTCCTCATCCTGAAAATTGGAGGCGTCTTACTCATCTCCAAATAGAGGGGGGGCGGAGAGAGAGGGGGTAACAAGAGAGAGAGAAAGGGTAACAAGAGAAAGAGGGGGGTAACAAGAGAGAGAGAGGGGGGTAACAAGAGAGAGAGAGAGGGGGGTAACAAGAGAGAGAGAGGGGGGTAACAAGAGAGAGGGAGGGGGGTAACAAGAGAGAGAGAGGGGAGTAACAAGAGAGAGAGAGGGGGGTAACGAGAGAGAGAGGGGGGTAACGAGAGAGAGAGGGGGGTTACGAGAGAGAGAGGGGTAACAAGAGAGAGAGGGGTAACAAGAGAGAGGGGGTAACAAGAGAGGGGGGGGTAACAAGAGAGAGGGGGGGTAACAAGAGAGGGGGGGTAACAAGAGAGAGGGGGGGAACAAGAGAGGGGGGGTAACAAGAGAGGGGGGGTAACAAGAGAGGGGGGTAACAAGAGAGGGGAGGTAACAAGAGAGGGGGGGTAACAAGAGAGAGAGGGGGGGTAACAAGAGAGAGAGGGGGGGTAACAAGAGAGAGAGGGGGGTAACAAGAGAGAAAGGGGGGTAACAAGAGAGAGAGGGGGGTAACAAGAGAGATAGGGGGGTAACAAGAGAGATAGGGGGGGTAACAAGAGAGATAGGGGGGGGTAACAAGAGAGAGGTTAAAAAAGGGTGGGTTATAAAAGAAATGGGATTAATAATAGAGAGAAGGGGGCTTAAAAGAAGAGGGAGTGTTTAAAAAAGAAGAGGGAGTGTTTAAAAAAGAAGAGGGAGTGTTTAAAAAAGAAGAGGGAGTGTTTAAAAAAGAAGAGGGAGTGTTTAAAAAAGAAGAGGGAGTGTTTGAAAAAGAAGAGGGAGTGTTTAAAAAAGAAGAGGGAGTGTTTAAAAAAAAGATAGGGAGTGTTTAAAAAAAAGATAGGGAGTGTTTAAAAAAAAGATAGGGAGTGTAGAAAAACGATAGGGAGTGTAGAAAAACGATAGGGAGTGTAGAAAAACGATAGGGAGTGTAGAAAAACGATAGGGAGTGTAGAAAAATGATAGGGAGTGTATAAAAACGATAGGGAGTGTATAAAAACGATAGGGAGTGTATAAAAACGATAGGGAGTGTATAAAACGATAGTGAGTGTCGAAAAACGATAGTGAGTGTCGAAAAACGATAGGGAGTGTCGAAAAACGATAGGGAGTGTCGAAAAACGATAGGGAGTGTCGAAAAACGATAGGAGTGTAGAAAAAAGATAGGGAGTGTAGAAAAACGATAGGGAGTGTAGAAAAACGATAGGGAGTGTAGAAAAACGATAGGGAGTGTAGAAAAACGATAGGGAGTGTAGAAAAACGATAGGGAAAGTAGAAAAACGATAGGGAGTGTAGAAAAACGATAGGGAGTGTAGAAAAACGATAGGGAGTGTAGAAAAACGATAGGGAGTGTAGAAAAAACGATAGGTAGTGTAGAAAAACGATAGGGAGTGTAGAAAAACGAGGGAGTGTAGAAAAACGAGGGAGTATAGAAAAACGATAGGGAGTGTAGAAAAACGATAGGAGTTTAGAAAAACGATAGGGAATGTAGAAAAACGATAGGGAGTGTCGAAAAACGATAGGGAGTGTCGAAAAACGATAGGGAATGTAGAAAAAACGATAGGGAGTGTATAAAAACGATAGGGAGTGTATAAAAACGATAGGGAGTGTATAAAAACGATAGGGAGTGTATAAAAACGAAAGGGAGTGTATAAAAACGATAGGGAGTGTAAAAAAACGATAGGGAGTGTATAAAAACGATAGGGAGTGTCGAAAAACGATAGGGAGTGTCGAAAAACGATAGGGAGTGTCGAAAAACGATAGGGAGTGTCGAAAAACGATAGGGAGTGTCGAAAAACGATAGGGAGTGTCGAAAAACGATAGGGAGTGTCGAAAAACGATAGGGAGTGTCGAAAAAAGATAGGGAGTGTAGAAAAACGATAGGGAGTGTAGAAAAACGATAGGGAGTGTAGAAAAACGATAGGGAGTGTAGAAAAACGATAGGGAGTGTAGAAAAACGATAGGGAGTGTAGAAAAACGATAGGGAGTGTAGAAAAACGATAGGGAGTGTAGAAAAACGATAGGGAGTGTAGAAAAACGATAGGGAGTGTAGAAAAACGATAGGGAGTGTAGAAAAACGATAGGTAGTGTAGAAAAACGATAGGGAGTGTAGAAAAACGATAGGGAGTGTAGAAAAACGATAGGGAGTGTAGAAAAACGAGGGAGTGTAGAAAAACGAGGGAGTATAGAAAAACGATAGGGAGTGTAGAAAAACGATAGGGAATGTAGAAAAACGATAGGGAGTGTAGAAAAACGATAGGGAGTGTAGAAAAACGATAGGGAGTGTAGAAAAACGATAGGGAGTGTAGAAAAACGATAGGGAGTGTAGAAAAACGAGGAGTGTAGAAAAACGAGGAGTGTAGAAAAACGAGGAGTGTAGAAAAACGATAGGAGTGTAGAAAAACGATAGGAGTTTAGAAAAACGATAGGGAATGTAGAAAAACGATAGGGAGTGTAGAAAAACGATAGGAGTTTAGAAAAACGATAGGGAATGTAGAAAAACGATAGGGAGTGTAGAAAAACGATAGGGAGTGTAGAAAAACGATAGGAGTGTAGAAAAACGATAGGAGTTTAGAAAAACGATAGGGAGTGTAGAAAAACGATAGGGAGTGTAGAAAAACGATAGGGAGTGTAGAAAAACGATAGGGAGTGTAGAAAAACGATAGGGAGTGTAGAAAAACGATAGGGAGTGTAGAAAAACGATAGGGAGTGTAGAAAAACGATAGGGAGTGTAGAAAAACGATAGGGAGTGTAGAAAAACGATAGGGAGTGTAGAAAAACGATAGGGAGTATAGAAAAACGATAGGGAGTGTAGAAAAACGATAGGGAGTGTAGAAAAACGAGGGAGTGTAGAAAAACGAGGGAGTGTAGAAAAACGATAGGGAGTGTAGAAAAACGATAGGGAGTGTAGAAAAACGATAGGGAGTGTAGAAAAACGATAGGAGTTTAGAAAAACGATAGGAGTTTAGAAAAACGATAGGAATGTAGAAATACGATAGGGAGTGTAGAAATACGATAGGGAGTGTAGAAAAACGATAGGAGTTTAGAAAAACGATAGGGAGTGTAGAAAAACGATAGGGAGTGTAGAAAAACGATAGGGAGTGTAGAAAAACGATAGGGAGTGTAGAAAAACGATAGGGAGTGTAGAAAAACGATAGGGAGTGTAGAAAAACGAGGGAGTATAGAAAAACGATAGGGAGTGTAGAAAAACGATAGGGAGTGTAGAAAAACGATAGGGAGTGTAGAAAAACGAGGGAGTGTAGAAAAACGAGGGAGTGTAGAAAAACGAGGGAGTGTAGAAAAACGAGGGAGTGTAGAAAAACGATAGGAGTTTAGAAAAACGATAGGGAATGTAGAAAAACGATAGGGAATGTAAAAAAACGATAGGAGTGTAGAAAAACGATAGGAGTGTAGAAAAACGATAGGGAGTGTAGAAAAACGATAGGGAGTGTAGAAAAACGATAGGGAGTGTAGAAAAACGATAGGGAGTGTAGAAAAACGAGGGAGTGTAGAAAAACGAGGGAGTATAGAAAAACGATAGGGAGTGTAGAAAAACGAGGGAGTGTAGAAAAACGAGGGAGTGTAGAAAAACGAGGGAGTGTAGAAAAACGAGGTAGGGTTTAAAAAAAGTTAGATGGTTCAAAATAGAGGGAGGGTTCAAAATAGAGAGAGGGGGGTGAAAATGGAAAGAGGGAGTGGTCAAAAAGAGAGGGGAGGGGTAAAAAAGAGGGAAGTTTTTTTAGGAGCCCATCTGGCGACTGGCTACTAGGGCAAAAGTAGCAGTAATTATGCTACAGTCTAATACTAAGTTGGAGTAACAAACAAACAAACAAAAATACAATGCAAAAAAACAACATAACATAAAAAGCAAAAACAAAGAAACGAGCAAGAAGAAGAAGAAGAAGAAGAAGAAAACTCATCCCGATACTTGGAAGGCAACATGCGCGAAGATCATCCAGACTGGGACATTCAACCAGAATGTGCTGAACAGTCTGGTGGACAACGCAGTAAGGTGCAGGCGAGCGCTCCATCGAATGGTGGTGCGTCCCGCGAGTGTGTCCAATTCGGAGACGAGAGAAAGTGACCTGAAGCCGTCGCATCATTGGGGATAGGTTCATGGGTCATGGGAACAGTCACGGCGCAATGGAACGCAACTTTAAATTTCCCTTGGCCGTCTCGTATCTTATTTGCCAAGCAGCCCGTAAGACTGCCCGGATTTCGACCATGTAATCGGTGAGAGGAAGAGCGAAACTGGGATCTAGTCGCCCAGGCCTCGCGAACTTTTTGGCGCTCTCATCGGCGCGCTCATTCCCCGCCATTCCCACATGTCAAGGGACCCAGCAGAAGATCATCTCTACATCAGCCCGGTTAGCCGAAACCGTGGCGTCATGGTACTTCGAACAGTAGGTGTGGAGAGTCCAGTTCCCGAGAGCAGTCAGGGCGTTTCGTGAGTGTCTATAAAAAAAATTTGGTCTCCGAACCGGACAGGAGGCGTTATCTCCCGTACCAAGCGATGTATTGCAACCAGGTAGCCGGGAAGACAGACGCAGCGCCTGGCAGAGCCCCACGGACTTCAAACAGAGGGGATACGGCATGGAAGCCGACCCCCCTTGGGACTTGGAGCCATCCGTATACGCTGGCACGGTTCGAGCGTGACAAGAAGTGTTCCAAAAGGTTGAATGTAATATTTCGGGTGCTGTGGCGTGAGAGCAGAGGCGTGGTGACAAATAGTTAAAGGTGCTACCCTCCAAGGTGGCATCCTGTGCACAACCAGAGGCGCCACAGCCCGAGTGTTTTCTAGCCCTTAAGCAAATGGGCTTGGGGTATGACAGGCGTCTCTCTGCGGCATAGGCACCGTCGAGATCATCTGTGGATGCATTGAGAGCCGTTGGTGACTGAGGGAGGCGCCGGGCTCACCCGTGCAAGTGCATAATGCACTGTGGACGGCGCACAGTGAGTGTTATCTCATCAGCATCAAGTAGGCTCTCAATTGGTGGACGTACGGAAGGCACCGGTCGCCAAGCGAAGGCGGTGTGGTGGATCAAGTCCACCTTCCAGTATACAAGCTTGCCTACGGATGAATAAAACTCTTACCCATAGACGAGCTTCGAACGAACAAACTATCGATAAAAATGTAAGGGAGTAGCTCTATCTGCCCCCCAGGCGCTGAACATCACGGAGCGAAGAATATCCATGGCCGGGTACAAGAGACGCTAAGGCTGAGAATATGAGCGTCCCAGGTGAGGCGTCAGTCAAATAAAATGCCGAGGAAACGGTGCGAGACCAACACTTCCAGGCGAGGCCAATTTAAAAACAAGTCTGGGACAATGTGGAGCCGTGGATGAGGGCAGAAGTGCACCAGCTTAGTCTTTGCTAAAGAAAACCGAAAGAAGCGGTTAAATGCCTGTTGGAGTCGACGCTCCAGAGTTGGAATATGTGCCGCGCCAAAATAGATCGAAAGGTCGTCCAGGTAGAGAACATCTTCCAGCAGCACCGAAGTGATGCCATTGGTGCTCAGGGCAAAGAATGCGACACTAAGGGCACATCCGTGCGAGGCTCCCTCTTCCTGCTCCATTAGGCCGTAGAGGATTTCTCTCAAAGGGCCAAAAAGCGAAGGTTGTCCAAGTCAGGCCCTACCTCTGAGGAAAACGGATCTAAAGCGAGAAAATGGGAATAACTGAAACTAGAGCCAGGAGCAGAGAGGAGCAGAAGTAAGAAACTTCTGCGTAATAGTTTGTTTTTATCCAGTCTCACCCGCCAACGCAACTACATCACCGGATGCGCCCCCCCGAAAGGAGAGAAAGGCCCGTGAACTCCTCAGTCAGCACCATCGTTTTAAAAACGAGTGGCTGCCTTCGGAATTTTCCCTTAGAGGAAGCAAATACCATCGCGTTAGGCAGCCGAGGCCCGAGCACCCACCACATCCAACTCATCGTGGTTCAGAAATGAAGTGACGCACCACGGTGAGGCAAGACCGGTGCACCGAGACTGCAATAGTCTAAACTTAAACAGAAAACACATACTAACACCCACACATTTGTAGTCAAACACTACAACCACCCACACAGAGATACGCTCAGGTGCAATCAACCACATGTGATAAACAGGAAAAAGAGGAAATGAGATAGAGGGGAACATGAGGAGATCGTAAATGACAACACTGAGACGATAAATAAAGGTCGGGGATGGAGGGAAGAGGTCAACTTCGCAGTCTGTTCTAATGAGCGGGATGAGCCTCTTCTTCAACGACAAGACAAGATCACTCTCGCGGCGAGCATCTGAAAGCCATGCAAGTGTGGGGAGGGTCAGAGTTTAGTATTCTTTCTGCTTGTTCTTTTGGTTTTAACTTCGCCCAAGATAGTTTTGTGTGGGGGGTTAGAGGTGGGAATTTGGTTCTAGGTAGTTAAACAATTATTTCAAAGTCCTCCATTTGCTTGATCATGCACTTTTTCATGAGTTTTGTTTGCGTATTACCCGGTTTAATGAGGTAGAACATGACAGAGGTCAATGAATTGACCTGGAAGAATTTGTTCAGAGTAGTAGTACGGGCAAAGTCTTGGAAGACCGAGTATTTTTGGCTATGTGAAGATTGGGCATCTTCAGAATGCGGCAACGACTCGGGTCGTTTCTGCGGTGGTGAGCTGTTGATTTGAGAGACTTTTCTGTTTTTATCTCTGTAATAAGATACCATTGCATGGATGTGGATTATACTTTGGGTGGCTCATCTTGTATCAGTTGTCTCACCGTTTTCTTTCGGTGCTCGAGAACGTTTAGCTCCTCTTATTAATGGAATGATCAGTGATCAGTTTGAGTGATCAGACGAACTGTGAAGTACAAGGGAAGGAAGAAGTGATGCACCACTTGATTTCTTATGTGCAGCTTTGATAGGCTTTATTATTATTTCGAAATATATACAGACAAGCTAACTCGTATCCGTCAAGGCTATATTTCATTGGTAGACACACTGGTCCTAAGAATTTTACTGACAACGGGGCCCAACCCGAGTCATGAGGTCCCTCCTCGACACCCGAGTGATCAGGGGGGCCTTGAAGCCTCAGGAAGGTCTTGCATAAGGTCTTGGGGGGGTCCTACCATTTTTGTTCCCCTCCAAGGTAGAATGCTATTTGGAGCGGGAGCGCCCCGGAACCATTTTCACCTCATGGAAGGCCTCCAAATGGCAACCCCACTAGATCTTTGGAGTAGGGGGGGTTCCTAAACGAGCACTCTTCTGTCGATTGCCACCGAGGTCATGGTCGACGAAAACCCATTTTTGCTAGTTCTTAGGCTATGTTAAAAAAACAGTAAAAAAAAGGGCATGCAGTGAAGGAAGTCTCCTTCCTTTAAAAGTTTCATTACGGCACAATCAGGTCCAGAGTATAAGGGACAAGATGTAGCCTCCCTACTCGTCCCGGGACATGAAAAAGCCACCTTTGAAACAACATGAGGCATTGGCCAGGTTAGGATTAATACAATGACAGGTGCTAAAGGGACACATTATGACCAAGGGGCCGAGGCTGGGAGGCCATGCATTTCCCCATATTCTACCTGCAACATGGTTTCCAACCGTACACTTGCCCTCCACTTGTCGGAAGATGATGCATTAGACTCCTTGTTTGGAAAAACGCCACCAGGTCGCGGCAGAGCTGGAAGCTGAGGGAGCACCGTTCAAAACGGTTCTTCCACATGACCAACTCGAAGAGGTATAAAATTGGCATCAATAGTCAAGACGTCGTATTAATTTTGTTTAAAAATTAATTAGATTCACCAATAAGCCAGGGTAGACTGCTAGATGAGCTAGAGACTTTAAAGTCCTGCAACCTTCCCAACCCTCACCCACTTTGCACCAAATTCAGGACAACCGAGAAGCTACCGGTGATAATTGGACTATACCATAGTCATTTTCTACCATATCTCGATAAATCTCCATTTTGAAAGAAGTCTTTCCAGAGTGGACTCACCAAAACATGACCGAGGATATAAAGGCCAGATTTCTTCAGGTCGTTGATGAAATCAATGAGGGGGCAGTTAAACCGAGGATCGGACACCAGCAGTAGAATCTGAGGACGCCAAAACTTAACATGGTCCTTGCGGGAGTCGAGTTTCAGCAAGAACTTACGAACCTATCCCCAAAAACAGAAATTTAAGCTCTTAAGAACAGAATAACAAAAATCTACGCTTATACCTCGGTCTCCTAAATTTTTTGGCATTCTTTAATAATCAGATTAAAGTAGAAAAATGTGCACAAATTCATTATGCCCTACTAGACAATCACTCACCTGATGATAAAGAATTGCCTGCGAAATCGATCCCCAGTTGGTGTTTGGTAAAGGGGCTCGAAGGTGGAAGGTAATCATAAGAATCAAGCAAAGCAAGAAACAAATAAAAGCATAGAGTGGATTAACGACGAACATCATACCCCCATTGCCGAGGATTCCGAAAAGGGCGGTCCACCACGAGAAATGGCGAAATGTTGGCCTAGGACAGAGATGGGGTAATTATTATTAACTCACAAATAGAACCTAATCAAAGAGGGGGGGAAAGGAGAGACTTAATTAGGGAGAGAGAAGTTCGTTTGGATGAAGAACAACACAGTCTTTTGTATATTCAATGATACTCGAGTCCCCTCATCAAGCTGTTGCTTCTCAAGCGGACGTCAACCAGGGCAAGCCCAACTACCCACCGTGGTGCCCAGACACGGGGGTAACCTCCCTTATTAAATAATGTCAGCTTAAAAAGAATCCGGACGGAGATTCGAACTGCCGATCCAGTGATTGCCGGGGTAACCATTCTTAATTCGCCCATTCTTGACTCATGGTGAAGAAACAGCATCTGATTACAGTAACTTATATTTTTCCTATTAATTGAAATACAAAAGAATCGTACTTTTAATGTGTCCTTTGTGACTTCAATCCCTTTTTCAACTGGAAAAAAATTGATGACACTTAAGAGCCTATTCTGATATCTTGTTTCAAAAATATTCAGTAACTTAGTAGGCAGTGGCGTAGCTAAGGATGGGCGGGCAAGGGGGCATAAATTTAAAAGTTAGTCCGGGTCCCCATTGGAGGGAGGCCCCAAACGAGTGTTCCTTCCCTTTTTTGAATGACAAACAGTTAATAAAACGGTTAAATATAGAGGCCCATAAAATATAGCCAACAGTGTCACCCCCCCCCCCCCAAAAAAAAAAACCCGGGCCGGCACACAATTTTTGTGAAATTTCCTTCATTCATTCACTAAGCACCCTTACTTTGCAGGACATAACAGAAGCAACGCCTGTGGACACAACTAGATCTCAATCGGAGCTCCAGCAAAGAATATACTGCGTCAAACATTACTACAAGACAGGCTCATTCAAGAAAGTGCAGGGCACTTTCGTGCATCAGTTCGAATGTGAAAAAGCTTCTTCTAAGAGCAGAATTCGGGACTGAGTGGACCACTTCGAAAACTATGGGACAGTGGAGAACCTCAATGCAGCTAGTGACAACCGTCCAAGCCATTCAGGACGCCCCAGAAAGCGTACAGCTGAGCTGGTCAAGAGCGTGAGAGAGTCAGTTCAGCAGAGTCCAAAACGCTCTGTGCGCAAGGGAAGTCAGTTATTCGGTATATCCCGTGAGACTTTCAGGAGAGTGCTAGTAATGGATGTAAAGGCCTACATATAGAGGATACAGACGAAGCAGACCATTGCAGCCTCAGACAAGGAGCAAAGAAGGCTATGGTAGTCAAGATACTGGAGAAGATTCAGGAGACCCCAACTTTCCTTAACCTCCTTTGGACTTCCGATGAAGCTCAGTTCCATGTTGAAGGAAAGGTAAACTCAAAGACAAATGCCTTCTGGGGGACCTCCAGACCAAATGAGGTAGCCACCAAACCCCTACACTTCCGTAATTGCACGGTATGGACTGCAATCTCAGCCAGAGGCATCATCGGACCATTCCCTCTTTCGAGGAATCTGGCGCGACAGTGACAGTCACCAAGGAGTGGTATGTTAAGGTCCTTAGAACCTCCAAGAGGGGGCTGCAGACCCTGTTCTCGTCGCTTATGGGGAAATTCTAGTTCCAGCAAGATGGAGCAAGCTCTTATACCTCAAACCTGTCCCGAGATTGGCTGAAAAGGAACTTTGGTGGCCGTGTGATCAGTCTCAAAACTTATTTTGAGTTGGCACCTCACAGCCCAGACCTTAGCCTCCCAGATTTCTTTCTCTGGGGCGCTCTTAAAGACAGAGTGTACCCAGGGAGATCCAGGACCATCACGGAACTCAAGGAAGCCATCAAGAAGGAGATCAGAGCCATTAGTCGGTCGCTTTGTAAGGACGTCATGGACAACTTTGTGCTGCACCTCAAGAAATGCACAGAGCTAAATGGAGGTCATCTCGAACATGTGCTCTAGAATAAAGAAGAAAAGTCCAAAGACTCGTTTTGATATGATGTTTCAAAACACAATAAACAATTTATCACCAAAGTTTCATTCAATCCTTGTAGAAAATTAAGAAATGAAGCTTATCGGAAGTTTGGGCCCGTTTTGAGGGGGTGACCCTGTATTAGCAAAAGCATTAGTCAAGCTACTTAAGAAGTTACTTAAGTGAAATTTTGTGATGTCGTTGCTACAGGCTTTGTTTTATAATCAGTCTAAATCAGGAGTTTCCAATATAAATTTTGACTGGTATATTTGATAAATGTAATATCTCTGTTCCAAAATTTGGAGTTTATTTCTTATCATACATAACTATTCTCTATCAATGCGTCTTAATAATTACTTTTATTGTTGCTGTATCAGACTAATGGAACCTATGAAACTATTTGGACTAGTATATTTGTTAAATATGTAATATCTCAGTTTCATATTTTGTAGTTTATTTTTTCTATCATACATAAGTATTCCCTATTAAAGTGTCGTACTTATTTTTGTTTTATTTTGACACACTATCAGAGATACCAGAGTGCACGAAAATATTGCGAAAGTCGTCGTTTTCATGTCATTCAAACATTCGCATGTTGGGAGCCCCCAAAGGAGAATGCCCCCGGGTCTCCAATTCCCTAGCTACGCCACTGTTCGTAGGTTAATGGAAATAAACTTTCCTACTTAGCTGTTGTTGATATTATAATGGGGTTAAGTCTGTTTATCTGTGTAATAAAAGAAAATCCATATCTAGGTCATCTAGTTTCTAAATGGTGAACGGAACAAGATAAAAACAAGGTCTGCTCACCAAAAGTCGCGTGGTCTCGCTTATTTTGATTAATGACCTTACTACCTTCAAAACTTTCAATAATTCCCGGACTAACCTTGGGAGGATCCTTGGCAATTATATCATCGAAAGAGAATGCAAAACGACATAAGGGTTTCAAATTTCGTTAGAATTGGCCGAATAGAAAGGATGTTTTTACTAAATAATTCCCCGGCTAACCATGGGATGACTTTGAAAATTATATCATTTGAAAAAGAATGTAAAACAACATAAGGGCTACAAATTTTGTTAGAATGGGCCAAATAGTCATGCTGTTATTGCCAAAACTATATAATTCCTGGGCTAACCTTGAGCACCTTGGCAATTATATTATTCGAAAGAGAATCTAAAACAACATAAGGGTTTCAAATTTCGCTAGAATTGGTTGAATATTTACAATGTTATTACCAAAACCAAAAAAAAGCAAAACGGGGACCGACCCACATAGCGAGATATAGTGTCGCACGCGACTAGATTCGCACGCAACTAAAAATAGCAAGACCTGATTCGCGTTCTCGAAGCTCTACCACCACTGCAGTGTACTAATCCACGGTCACAAATCTAGTTCATAACTGCCAATTAGACACCCTGTACTAACGATTTAAAAGATAGAACTAGTCTGAGTACTGGCATTCATCACGAGACGATTCCTGGGACCAAACGCTAGAATCATACGTCACACCAAGTCCCCATTCACATAGGCCTAAGCCTCCGAAGCACCAACCTGAAATTCGGAGCGCTGGCCCACTCGAGGCAGAAGCAGGCTACATTGGTAGCACAATGGGAGAGGAGGAAGAAAATCGTAGCAAGTTTCGCAATGGTGTTAAGGCTACCAAAGAAGAGCAAAACTTGTACCAATACTCCACTCAATATGACGCTACCAATGGGATTCGAACCGTACGTGAGGAAACTCAAGCAATCAAGAAGTTGACCTGTATTGGAAGAATGACTAAAATTAAGGAAATTACTACCTATCCCTGAGAACAAAGTTTAATTTGACATTGAAGAAAAACCCCGAGAATCTTTTCTCTTCACCATTCCAAGCGTTGCTACAAGACTGATATAGACTTTTTTCTAGCCTCAACAATGAAGAATTTAAAGTTATAATCGCTCTAGCACGTTTGTTTAGTTTCTCCAATCTGTATTAACCAGATGAATACAGAATATTTATTTTACCCTATAATATTTTAATCAAGCTTTCAGTTGAGCTAGATAAGATAATCGATTCTTTTAATTTTCAGAAATGAAAAAAAAAAGCCTGAGCTAACAAATATGATCAGGAAATAATAAAGGGGATAAGAGTAAAAAAGATTGGATAGATCTTAATGGTAATAGTGATATTAGGACACCAAATATGGTCAGATCAAAATGGCTCGCTAGGTAAGTCTCACTAGGTTATAGAAGTTAGGGGTATGTTCAGGTCTCTATACAAGTCCCTCCATCTCGTTCTGCTAGGAGTGAGCCATCAACACCGAAATGTCGCTATAATTCTCCACCTAGAAACGAACGCAATACTCCCAGTGCTCCAGAAGCTTTGGGAACAGACTCAGTGACAAACGCTTAAATGTGGCACCCTCTAGTATTGAATCCTATATGCAGAGCCGTAGCAATGTCTAATGTCTCCCTTCCCCTCAACTTAAGATTATGGGCCCCCCATAACAATATATCACACATTTACAATTAGTGCCATGCATGACAAATACTATTCTCAGCAGTGCCAATGCTGCAGAATACTTACAGGAAATGTGTATTCGAAAATTTTATATTTTCATTGATAAAATAAAATGTTTTGGCCCAGTGGGGCCCCTTCAAGAGCAGGGGGAGGTCGGGGGCCGGTTGCTACGGCTCTGCCTATATGGAATCAAAGGCGGCGACGGCCAGAGACCTACATCAAGATCGAAACGCTGGTCTGGGGGCCTAGTCGTCGCAGAATCTTTGGCGCCCTCGTAAGTGAGCTCAAAGCCTGCAATTCCTTCATGTCCAAGAACAGAGCAGAAGATAATCTCGATATCCGCCAGGCTCTCGGCAATCGTGGCATCACGGATAACTCAAACCAGGCTTTAAAGAGATTCCAATGCCAGGGAGCATTGCAAGGTGCCTTGTGAGTTGTTATACATCATGATCCGGTCTCCAAACAAGGCACATCACGTTATTTCCCGTAATGTGTGTTGTATTGCAACTAACTGGGCCGTGATTTTTATTAATTTTGGGAGCCCATCTGGCAACCCCTTGCTAGGGCAAAAGTCGCCATAATCAAGCTACAGCCCAATACTAGCCTAGATTAAAAAAACAACAAGTAAACGCATGCAAAAAATAGATAAAAAAATATAGGCTAAAACTCAAGATAAGCAACAAGTAGAAAGCGCGCTCCGGCTTCACGGGTAGACCCGCCTCCCTCCCCCCCCGGCGCTGGAACTTGCGACCCGTAGAAGCCCGTAGTCCACAAGTATGTGTATAAGAACCCATCCCAAGTACAAGGAACAAGAGATAGCGACCCCGCAGCTGGTCCTGATACCGGAACAAGTAACGAGCGCGAAGATAATCCAGACTGAGACATTCAACAAGAATGTGCCGAACAGTCTGGGAAACAACGCAGTCGTCGCAATAAAGTGCAGGTGAGCGCTCCATCAAGTGGTGGTGCGTCTCCCAAATGTGAAAAATTCGGAGACGACAGAAATCGACCTGAAACCATCCATGGGTAGGTCCATGGGAACAGTCGTGGCGCAATAGCATGCAACTTTAAGTTCCCCTCGGACGTCTCCCATCTTCTTTACCAAGCAGCCTGGAGGCCTGTCCTGACTCCTGCCATTAATCTGGTCTGAGGAAGAGACAAACGCTAGTATGGTCGCGGAATCATTTGCGTTCTCATATTTCACAATTCCTACATGTTCAAGAACACAGCAGCAGATAATCTCTACCTCTATCCTACTCGCGGAAACTGTGGCGTCACAAATACAGCGAACGTGTGGGTTTTAAGATTCCAGTGCCTAGAGAGCATTTAGGGCGCTTTGTGAGTCATTAAGACGGACAGCGCATAGTATTCAGCAGCACTGACTTCAAACAGAAGGAATATGGCGTGCAAAACAGAGACCCTCCCCCCCTCGGAACTTTGAGCAATCTATCCACTGGCACGGATCCACGGTGCCACTAAGTGTGCTCCAAAAAGGCTGAACGCAATACTCCCGGCGCTGTAGAAGCATTGGGAGCAGAGGCGTGGTGACAAATAGTCAAAGGTGGTACCCTCTAGGCTGGCGTCCTAGGCAGAACCAGAGGCCCTACCGGCCCGAGCGCTATATCGAGCTCTCAAAGGAGTTTCCCAGCCCTAAACGCGTAGGCACCGTTGAGATCGGCTGCAGATACTGTAAGAACCCTTGAGGGAGGCGCAGGACTCACGGGTACATGCATATAATGCACTGTGCACGGCGCAGAACTAGTGCCATCTCTCAAGCATCAAAAAGTAGTCTCTCAATGGGGGACGGGCAGAAGGCACCAGTCGCTATGCGGAAACCGGTATAGTGAATCAAGTTCACTTTCTGCAATACACGTTTGGCTGCAGATGCATAAAACTAGCATTCGTAGTCAAACTTCGAAGGAACAAGGGAAAGCCGTATCCCTATCAGCATCCCCAGGTGCTGAACGTCACGGAGCAAAGAATATCTATGGCGCAGGTACTAGAGACGCGAAGGCTGCGAATATGAGCATTCCAGGTGAGGGGTCGGTCAAATACAAGACCAAGGAAACTGTGCAAGTCTACCACTTCCAGGCATACCCCCCTTAGAAACAAGTCTGGGTAGAGGTGGAGCCGTGGATGGCGGCAGAAGTGCACTATCTTAGTCTTGGCCAAGAAAAACCCGAAACCTGCCGCTTCGGCAGAGCGAGAGACTGTTCAATTCCTGTTGGAGTCGACGTTCCAGAGTTGGCATCTGGGCCGCGCCAAAAGAGATCGAAAGGTCGTCTACGTAGAGCGTAGCGAGAACATCTTCCGGCATCACCGAGGTGATGCCGGTGATGCTCAAGACAAATAGTGCGCTACTAAGAATACTTCCTTGCGGGAATCCCTCTTCCTGCTCCAATGGACCAGAGACGGCTCACCCCACCCGTACACGGAATCGACAATCTCGCAAAAATCCAGATATAAAGATTGGGAGGCGTCCCCTTCGCCCCTGTCGTGTAGTCTCCATGATAAAGTATCGCCATGCGGTATCATAGGCCTTCTCCAGATCTAAAAACACCGTGACGTAGTGCTGTCTACGAAGGAAGGCCTCTCAGACGGCATTTTCAAGTCGGAGCAGAGCATCCGTCGGGGAGTGGAACTTGCGGAAGCCGCACAGTGCAGAAAAATGTTGGCCTCCGTTGCCCAGAAAAAAAAGCTAATCTAACCTTTATCAATTTCTCCATCAACTTGCACACGCAAGAGGTTAGAGAGATTGAGCGGAAAACGGCAGGGGCAGAGTGATCTCTCCCCGGTTTCCGAACTGCGAGCACAGTAGCGATTCGCTAGGAGTTTGGGAGGATACCCTCTGTCCAGATCCTGTTTAACAACTCTAGTAGAAGGGCCATGCTTTGCTCACCCAGGTGTCAAGGCATGGCATATGGGACATCGTTCGGACCATGGGCAGTGTCTGCGTACGAAGCGAGAGCGGAACGCAATTCAGCCAATGTAAACTAGTTGAAATGTTCTTCGCTTCTGGAGGTAAATTCCAATTGGTGGCCTTCCGCAACATTACGAAGCGCAATGAATGCTGGCGGGGCAGCATTTCTGCTAGATTATGCGAAGAAAGTGGTTGCGAAAGACTTAGCCACGGACGCAGATTCCGAGGGTACGGTCTCAATCTCCTGGAGAACGGGAGGGTCCTGCATAAACTTGCCCCCAATCCTTTTTATTCTCTTCCACACTTATGCTGCTAGACGGGTGTCCCCGTTAAGTGAAGACACGTATGCCTGCCAGGAAAAGCGCCAGGTGTGCTTCGAAACATACCGGAACCTAACCCTTGCTCGACAAAATTCACCAACAGTGAAGTCGTTCGGGCGGCGCTTATAGCGCATGTAGGCATAACTTCTGTTGAGGGTCATCTCTCACTCTGCTGTCGATCACGGAAGCGTTCGGCGTGAAAAACGGCCTGACAAGAACTCAACAGCCTCATCCACCGACATAAACTCCTAGATTGAAAGAGATAAATCGGTCATTTCCTGAAATGCGAACCACCGCGCCAAGCACCACCAGGGGTGTCTCAGACGGCAGCGCTCTAGAACATGCAATTTGAATGGGAAATTTATCGCTGCCATGGAGGTTATCTTCCACCTCCCACTCAAATTCAGGCTGTGCATCCGGAGAACACAAGCATAGATCAATTCAGGAAAACGAAGCGGTTCTCGGGCAGTGATACATAAACTCATCCACATTTACGACACCTATCTCCAGCTCATCGATCAGGTGGGCAAGGACCCGACACCTGGGTTTGATCGAGGAGTTTTCCCAGATGGGGTATATTTCGTTCAAATTGCCAAGTCTAGAAAGTGATTCGGCAACCGTTCCATGATGCCGTGGAAACGGCTGGTGGGGAAAGTACGCAGAAGTATCAGTATGCCTCTTATCTAGGTGCGTTAGGCAGGTCAGAGTGGCGGATCCGGCTTGATGACTGGCCTTGAAGTCGGGCACTGTGCCCGGGCAGTCGAGCCAGGACTTTCCCCTCCTCCATACATCAGGTTTAACAGTCTACACATAGTATACTCTCTGTAAGGTAAATTCTTTCCACATTGCCTTAATGCACTATTGTGTATTAAGACAATGTGGAAAGATTGGCCAGTAGATCGACATATCATTAAATACCTTATCGCTTAATTCTCTTAAAACCTTTGTTCGTCACCAGTGAAAAAGTTTCCAACTACGACTTACCAAATAAACTATCCTTGACAATGGCTTGCAGAACTCTGGACGCTCCAATTAATTTACTCAAACTTGCTGACATCGTTGCAGTCATTACCCCTGAGGAAAGAATATAGAGACTAGACCTGCGTAGTTTTTTGTAGTCCCATACAATTACCCCGGAGCTCTCTATACTTCGCGGTAGTTAAACTCGCGCATACCAGTTTGCATGCAACGAAATTCATCCTGCCCTATTGGAGAAAGTACGCAGAGTAAAATATATATTAAGAATAAACGACTAACAAGTAATAAGAACAAAATAAATAGTCAAAAAGAGCTTTAAATTAAGGAGTCAGGATGCTGGAGAAAGCAATCTCATTATTTGCATTGTGTACATAAGAGTCACTCAGGTCTGACCGTTGGTGTATGTATGAAAGTGGCTAAAATTGTCAGATTTGCTTAGGTTTAGCTTAACAGAGCTTTATTTATTTTTTTTAAATAATTTAAATTAATTTTAAATTCCTTCAATTGCCTCGTTTGGGTTATTTTAACTTTTTGATAAATTTGGAATACCCAGTCACCCACTGCAAGGAAATTTACTGACTCCATTTCTAGCTCCTCCCCCATAGGGGCGGAGCACTGTATACAAACAATGAACATCGGAGCGCCTAACAACTTCGGGCCATCGCATTTTAATCCGAACCTAAGGTGGTTATTTCAAAATGGGGAAACTTCCCCCCGAACCTAAGGTGATTATTTCGAAATGGGGGAACTTCCCCTCAAAACATCCCGCTATTTTTAATAAACTAGTATACATAATTCAAAAGTCTAGCATTAGGTTTGAATTCATCTGCGATTGGCAGAGGTCGTTAGGCGCTAATATTCATCGTTTTTTATACCGTGCTCCTCCATATACCAAGTAACAGTTTTCACAGGGTATCCCGTGGTAGCGGGGATTTGATAGCCTTAGCGGGAAGGTGGTACTCAAAAAAGAATGTTAAGAGAGAAAATGAGAAGAATAAGTACTTCCAGAGTGAATGGAAGGAGTACACCGAGCGATAATCATACCCAGCAATACCCACTCCTCTTTCTCAGATGATAATCATACCCATAGTCACAAAAGGAGCCCACAAATTGATTGCAGCCAGGAAATTATAGTTATTCGTCAGCAAAAACCTCGAACACGTAGCGGCAGTCAACACAAAAAGAACGGCGTAAACGGTGAACGTAAATGCAGCAGCCGACAGTGTGCCTACGGGTATGCTGAAACCAGGGTTTCTGAGCTCACCTGTAGGGGAGGAAATAAACGAGATTAACATTTAAAGCACCCTAATTGTGTATACTTTAAATAAAGGGGTAAAAATCACACGTACATGTATGAATGTTAAATTAACCTTAATCAGTCAGTCAAGATTGGGAATCTGTGCACAATTTGTTAGGGTATGAAGAGTCTTCAGCTTACCAGACATGTTTGCCCCATTCATGATGCCCGTGAGACCACTGAAAATGACGCTGAACATGGTTGCAAAATCCATCATTTTTCGTGTAGTGTAATCCATGGTAAACTCTGGCAGAAGGTTAGACGTAAGGGTCTCTATGGATATCCTTGTGAAGGTGCCCGTGGCGTTCTCAAACAGGTAGTTTTCTGCCGGTATCGCTACCTGCGCCGAGATCGAGACCCATAGTCCGGTGTCATAAGAACAAGATGTTCACCAGCCGTGTTACAGATTTTCGAAGGGACTTTAAAGTTAGGGGAAATGGGGTATGAAAATCATATGGGTATATGTCAACTTTGTCGAAAATAGGAAACGGGTATAAGCAATAGGGGCATTTTGACTCAGTGTGGAAGAATAGAGAGAGTCTAGAAGAAAGAGGATCGCAGAATGCATTAACCGTCTACATCAACCCTAAACACCGGTGCCAAGTGGGGCCGTTATAAGACTAGGAACAAGTTTGTATAAAGTAGACAACCATTCCCAAATGCACAGTTGATCTATCCCCACCCCCCCTCTGTTGGTATTGACATCGCCAGATGTAAGAAGAGTTATTCTTTACTGGATAATAAAGGGTTATTGGGTAAGGGACAAACTAATTGATTGTTTTGGAAAAGTTAAATGCCTTCCCAAAGATGCTTTGAGGCGAGTTGCATCCTAAATTCTGTCGTCAATTCGTAATTAGTTGTAGAAAGGGATGAAAGATGAATTAAATATTTTAAAAAAGTGTTAAAGTTTAATAAGAAGAATTTGAAAAGAGGCTGCACGTTTCAGTCTGAAGGGATTCGAATGATTTGAGATACGAGCAAAGAAACAAAGATAAGATAAGCTTGCTAAACAAATGGACGCTTCCGTTACTTTCCTCTCTGATGGAGAGATTTTACCAGTTAATACAAAAGGCGAGTACCCTCCTAACGGTAGCAAATGACTTTCCGCTTTAAAAAGTGTGTAACTGACTAAGAGGACCCAACCCAAGCGCGACAGAGTTGACGGGCAAAATATGGGGAACTTTCCCTCCTGATCCCACGATTCTAAAATCTACATCGATCCGAACCCAACCCAAAGTTGGGGGCAGAATTCGAAGCCTCGTCCAAGAGAATCTAAGAGGATCAGAAATCGAGGAAGGCGGGGCACGATAAACACTTACTTACCTATCTTATTTCAACAATACAATTCCGAACAAAGACTGAAGAAATGGTTAAAAAATGGATGAGCGTGAGGGCAAGTGAAACCGAAAAAGAGACGGGCAGGGAAGGCAAGCGAAAAGAAAAGAGGGACGGGCGGGGAAGGCAAGTGAAAAGAAAAGAGGGACGGGCGGGGAAGGCAAGCGAAAAGAAAAGAGGGACGGGCGGGGAAGGCAGGCGAAAAGAAAGAGGAGGGAGGGCAGGCGATAAAAAGAGGAAGGAGGGCAGGCGATAAAAAGAGGAAGAAAGGCAGGCGATAAAAAAGAGGAGGGAGGGCAGGCGATAAAAAAGAGGAGGGAGGGCAGGCGATAAAAAAGAGGAGGGAGGGCAGGCGATAAAAAAGAGGAGGGAGGAAGGCGATACAAAAGAGGAGGGAGGGCAGGCGATACAAAAGAGGAGGGAGGGCAGGCGATACAAAAGAGGAGGGAGGGCAGGCGATACAAAAGAGGAGGGAGGGCAGGCGACACAAAAATGGAGGAAGGGCAGGCGATACAAAAGAGGAGGGAGGGCAAGCGATACAAAAGAGGAGGGAGGGCAGGCTAAAAAAAGAGGAGGGAGGGCAGGCTAAAAAAAGAGGGAGGGGGGCAGGCTAAAAAAAAGAGGAGGAAGGGCAGGCTAAAAAAGAGGAGGGAGGGCAGGCTAAAAAAGAGGAGGGAGGGCAGGATAACAAAGAGGAGGGAGGGCAGGCTAAAAAAAGAGGAGGGAGGGCAGGCTAAAAAAAGAGGAGGGAGGGCAGGCTAAAAAAAAGAGGAGGGAGGGCAGGCTAAAAAAAAGAGGAGGGAGGGCAGGATAAAAAAGGGGGGGAAGCAGGCGATAAAAAAGAGGGAGAGATGGCGATAAAAAAGGGAGAGGGCGATTAAAAAGAGGGAGAGAGGGCGATAAAAAGGGAGAAAGTGATAAAAAGAGAGGGATGGCGATAAAAGAGGGAGATATAGAGAAAAAGAGGGAGAGATGGCGATAAAAGAGGGAGAGATGGCGATAAAAGAGGGAGAGATGGCGATAAAAGAGGGAGAGATGGCGATAAAAGAGGGAGAGATGGCGATAAAAGAGGGAGAGATGGCGATAAAAGAGGGAGAGATGGCGATAAAAGAGGGAGAGATGGCGATAAAAGAGGGAGATGGCGATAAAAGAGGGAGAGATGGAGATAAAAGAGGGAGAGATGGCGATAAAAGAGGGAGAGATGGCGATAAAAGAGGGAGGGGAGTCGAATAAAAGAGGGAGGGGAGGCGAAAAAAAAGAGGAAGGGTAGGCGAAAAAAAAGGAGGAAGGGTAGGCGAAAAAAAAGGAGGAAGGGTAGGCGAAAAAAAAGGAGGAAGGGTAGGCGAAAAAAGAGGAGGAAGGGCAGGCGGATAAAAAGGTAAGGGGGAAAGGCAGGCAAAAAAAAGAGGAGGTAGGGCAGGCAAAAAAAAGAGGAGGTAGGGCAAGCGAAAAAAAGAGAAGCGGGGGGGGGCAGGCGGAAAAAGAGGATGGCGATAAAAAGAGGGGGGGGCAGGAAGAAAAAGAGGGGGGGAGGCGATAAAAAGAGGGGGAGGGCAGGCGGAAAAAGCGGAGGGAGGGCAGGCGATAAAAAAGCGGAGCGAGGCAGGCGATAAAAAAGAGAGGGGAAAGCAGGCGAAAAAACGAGGGGGGGGGGAAAGCAGGCGAAAAAACGAGGGAAGGGGAGAGCAGGCGATGAAAAATGGGAAGGAGGGCAGGCGATAAAAAAATGAAGGAGAGAGGGTGATAAAAAAGCGGAGAGAGAGAGGGCGATAAAAAAGCGGAGGGAGAGAGGGCGATAAAAAAGATGAGGGAGGCAGGCGATAAAAAAGATGAGGGAGAGAGGGCGATAAAAAAGATGAGGGAGAGAGGGCGATAAAAAGAGGAGGGGGAGCAGGCGATAAAAAAGAGGAGGGAGAGCAGGCGATAAAAAAGAGGAAGAACAGGTGATAAAAAAGAGGAGGGAGAACAGGTGATAAAAAGAGGAGGGAGAGCAGGTGATAAAACAGAGGAGGGAGAGTAGGCGATAAAAAAGAGGAAGGAGAGCAGGCGATAAAAAAGAGGAGGAAGGGCAGGCGATTAAAAAGAGGAGGGAGGGCAAACGGAAAAAAAGGAGAGGGCGATGGCAGGCGAAAAAAGGGAGAGGGGGACAGGCGGAAAAGGGGAGAGGGGGGCAGGCGGAAAAGGGGAGAGGAGGGGGGGGCAGGCGGAAAAGGGGAGAGGGGGGGGGGCAGGCGAAAAAAAGAGGAGGGGGGATCAGGCAGAAAAAAACAGAAGGGGGGAGGCGATAAAAAAGCGGAGGGAGGGCAGGCGATAAAAAAGCGGAGGGAGGGCAGGCGATAAAAAAGCGGAGGGAGAGCAGGCGATAAAAAAGAGGAGGGAGAGCAGGCGATAAAAAAGAGGAGGGAGAGCAGGCGATAAAAAAGAGGAGGGAGAGCAGGCGATAAAAAAGAGGAGGGAGAGCAGGCGATAAAAAAGAGGAGGGAGAGCAGGCGATAAAAAAGAGGAGGGAGAGCAGGGTATAAAAAAGGAGGGAGAGCATGAGATAAAAAAGAGGAGGGAGAGCAGGCGATAAAAAGAGGAGGGGGAGCAGGCGATAAAAAAGAGGAGGGAGAGCAGGCGATAAAAAAGAGGAGGGAGAGCAGGGTATAAAAAAGGAGGGAGAGCATGTGATAAAAAAGAGGAGGGAGAGCAGGTGATAAAAATGAGGAGGGAGAATAGGCGATAAAAATAGGAGGGAGAACAGGTGATAAAAAAGAGGAGGAAGAGAAGGTGATAATAAAGAGGGAGGGCAAACGGAAAAAAGGAGAGGGCGTTGGCGGGTGGAAAAAGGGAGAGGCGGGGCAGGCGATAAAAAAGCAGAGGGCAGGCGATAAAAAAGCGGAGGGAGGGCAGGCGATCAAAAAGAGGAGGGAGGGCAGGTGATAAAAAAGAGGAGGGAGGGCAGGCGATAAAAAAGGAGGGAGGGCAGACGATAAAAAAGAGGAGGGAGGGCAGGCGATAAAAAAGAGGAGGGAGGGCAGGCGATAAAAAAGGGAGGGGAGGGCAGGCGATAAAAAAGGGAGGTAGGGCGATTAAAAAGAGGGAGATAGGGCAATTAAAAAGAGGGAGATAGGGTGATAAAAAGAGGGAGATAGGGTGATAAAAAGAGGGAGATAGGGTGATAAAAAGAGGGAGATAGGGTGATAAAAAGAGGGAGATAGGGTGATAAAAAGAGGGAGATGGGGCGATAAAAGAGGGAGAGATGGCGATAAAAGAGGGAGGGTAGGCGAAAAAAAGAGGAGGGGCAGCAGGCGATAAAAAAAGATGAGGGAGAGCAGGGTATAAAAAAGGAGGGAGAGCATGTGATAAAAAAGAGGAGGGAGAGCAGGTGTTAAAAAAGAGGAGGGAGAGCAAGCGATAAAAATAGGAGGGAGAGGAAGCGATAAAAAAGAGGGAGGGCAAACGGAAAAAAAGGAGAGGGCGTTGGCGGGCGGAAAAAGGGAAAGGCGGGGCAGGCGATAAAAAAGCAGAGGGCAGGCGATAAGAAAGCGGAGGGAGGGCAGGCGATGAAAAAGAGGAGGGAGGGCAGGTGATAAAAAAGAGGAGGGAGGGCAGGCGATAAAAAAGGAGGGAGGGCAAACGATAAAAAAGAGGAGGGAGGGCAGGCGATAAAAGGAGGATGGAGGGCAGGCGATAAAAAAGAGAGGGGAGGGCAGGCGATAAAAAAGAGGGAGATATGGCGATAAAAAAGGGAGGTAGGGCGATTAAAAAGAGGGAGATAGGGCAATTAAAAAGAGGGAGATAGGGCAATTAAAATGAGGGTGATAGGGCAATTAAAAAGAGGGAGAGAGGGCAATTAAAAAGAGGGAGGTATGGCGATAAAAAAGAGGGAGATATGGTGATAAAAAGAGGGAGAGGGGGCGATAAAAGAGGGAGAGATGGCGATAAAAGAGGGAGGGTAGGCGAAAAAAGAGGAGGGGCAGCAGGCGATAAAAAAAGATGAGGGAGAGCTGGGTATAAAAAAGGAGGGAGAGCATGTGATAAAAAAGAGGAGGGAGAGCATGTGATAAAAAAGAGGAGGGAGAGCAGGCGATAAAAAAGAGGAGGGAGAGCAGGCGATAAAAAAAAGAGAAAGAGCAGGCAATAAAAAAAGGAGGGAGAGCAGGCGATAAAGAGGGAAAAGAGCGGGCGATAAAAAAGAGGAGGGAGAGCAGGCGATAAAAAGGGGATGGGGAGCAGGCGATAAAAAAGAGGAGGGAGAGCAGGCGATAAAAAAGAGGAGGGAGAGCAGGCGATAAAAAAGAAGAGGGAGAGCTGGGTATAAAAAAGGAGGGAGAGCATGTGATAAAAAAGGAGGGAGAGCATGTGATAAAAAAGAGGAGGGAGAGCAGGTGATAAAAAAGAGGAGGGAGAATAGGCGATAAAAATAGGAGGGAGAGCAGGCGATAAAAAAGAGGAGGAAGGGCAGGTGATAAAAAAGAGGGAGGGCAAACGGAAAAAAAGGAGAGGGCGTTGGCGGTCGGAAAAAGGGAGAGGCGGGGCAGTTGATAAAAAAGCAGAGGGCAGGCGATAAAAAAGCGGAGGGAGGGCAGGCGATAAAAAAGAGGAGGGAGGGCAGGTGATAAAAAGAGGAGGGAGGGCAGGCGATAAAAAAGGAGGGAGGGCAGGAGATAAAAAAGAGGAGGGAGGGCAGGCGATAAAAAAAGGAGGGAGGGCAGGCGATAAAAAAGAGGAGGGAGGGCAGGCGATAAAAAAGAGGGGGGAGGGCAGGCGATAAAAAAGAGGGGGAGGGCAGGCGATAAAAAGAGGGAGATAGGGCGATAAAAAAGGGAGAGTGCGATTAAAAAGAGGGAGATAGGGCGATTAAAAAAGAGGGAGATAGGGCGATTAAAAAGAGGGAGATAGGGCGATAAAAAGAGGGAGATAGGGCGATAAAAAAGAGGGAGATAGGGCGATAAAAAAGGGAGGTAGGGCGATTAAAAAGAGGGAGATAGGGCAATTAAAAAGAGGGAGATATGGCAATTAAAAAGAGGGAGATAGGGTGATAAAAAGAGGGTGATAAAAAGAGGGAGATATGTTGATAAAAAGAGGGAGAGGGGGCGATAAAAGAGGGAGAGATGGCGATAAAAGAGGGAGGGTAGGCCAAAAAACGGAGGAAAAAGGGGCGAAAAAAAGGAGGAAGGGTAGGCGAAAAAAAAGGAGGAAGGGTAGGCGAAAAAAAAGGAGGAAGGGTAGGTGAAAACAAAGGAGGAAGGATAGGCGAAAAAAAGAGGAGGAAGGGCAGGCGAAAAAAGAGGAGGAAGGGCAGGCGAAAAAAAAGGTAAGAAGGGAAGGCAGGCAAAAAAAAGAGGAGGTAGGGCAAGCGAAAAAAAAGAGAAGCGGGGGGGCAGGCGGAAAAAGAGGATGGCGATAAAAAAGAGGGGGGAGGGTAGGCAGAAAAAGAGGGGGGAGGCGATAAAAAAGAGGGGGAGGGCAGGCGGAAAAAGCGGAGGGAGTGCAGGCGATAAAAAAGCGGAGGGAGGCAGGCGATAAAAAAGAGGGGAGAGCAGGCGCAAAAACGAGGGGGGGGGAGCAGGCGATAAAAAATGGGAGGGAGAGAGGGCGATAAAAAGCGGAGGGGGAGCAGGCGATAAAAAAGAGGAGGGAGAGCAGGCGATAAAAAAAGAGGAGGGAGAGTAGGCGATAAAAAGAGGAGGGAGAGCAGGCGATAAAAAAGAGGAGGATGGGCAGGCGATAAAAAAGAGGAGCGAGGGCAAACTGAAAAAAAGGAGAGGGCGATGGCAGGCGGAATAAAAGGGAGAGGGGCAGGCGGAAAAGGGGAGAGGGGAGCAGGCGGAAAAAAGAGGAGGGGGGGGGGCAGGCAGAAAAAAACAGAGGGGGGGGCAGGCAGAAAAATAACAGGAGGGGGGAGGCGATAAAAAAGCGGAGGGAGAGCAGGCGATAAAAAATAGGAGGGAGGGCAGGCGATAAAAAAGAGGGGGGAGGGCAGGCGATAAAAAAGAGGGGGGGGGGGCAGGCGATAAAAAAGAGGGAGATAGGGCGATAAAAAAGGAGAGGGCGATTAAAAAGAGGGAGATAGGGCGATTAAAAAAGAGGGAGATAGGGCGATTAAAATGAGGGAGATAGGGCGATAAAAAGAGGGAGATAGGGCGATAAAAAAGAGGGAGCTAGGGCGATAAAAAGAGGGAGCTAGGGCGATAAAAGAGGGAGAGATGGCGATAAAAGAGGGAGGGTACGCCAAAAAACGGAGGAAAAAGGGGCGAAAAAAAGGAGGAAGGGTAGGCGAAAAAAAGGAGGAAGGGTAGGTGAAAAAAGAGGAGGAAGGGCAGGCGAAAAAAGAGGTAAGAAGGGAAGGCAGGCAAAAAAAAGAGGAGGTAGGGCAGGCGAAAAAAAAGAGAAGCGGGGGGGCAGGCGGAAAAAGAGGATGGCGATAAAAAAGAGGGGGAGGGTAGGCAGAAAAAGAGGGGGGAGGCGATAAAAAAGAGGGGGAGGGCAGGCGGAAAAAGCGGAGGGAGTGCAGGCGATAAAAAAGCGGAGGGAGGCAGGCGATAAAAAAGAGGGGAGAGCAGGCGCAAAAACGAGGGGGGGGGAGCAGGCGATAAAAAATGGGAGGGAGAGAGGGCGATAAAAAGCGGAGGGGGAGCAGGCGATAAAAAAGAGGAGGGAGAGCAGGCGATAAAAAAAGAGGAGGGAGAACAGGTGATAAAAAAGAGGACGGAGAGCAGGTGATAAAAAAGAGGACGGAGAGTAGGCGATAAAAAGAGGAGGGAGAGCAGGCGATAAAAAAGAGGAGGATGGGCAGGCGATAAAAAAGAGGAGCGAGGGCAAACTGAAAAAAAGGAGAGGGCGATGGCAGGCGGAATAAAAGGGAGAAGGGCAGGCGGAAAAGGGGAGAGGGGAGCAGGCGGAAAAAAGAGGAGGGGGGGGGGGGCAGGCAGAAAAAAACAGAGGGGGGGGCAGGCAGAAAAATAACAGGAGGGGGGAGGCGATAAAAAAGCGGAGGGAGAGCAGGCGATAAAAAATAGGAGGGAGGGCAGGCGATAAAAAAGAGGGGGGAGGGCAGGCGATAAAAAAGAGGGGGGGGGGGGCAGGCGATAAAAAAGAGGGAGATAGGGCGATAAAAAAGGGAGATGGCGATTAAAAAGAGGGAGATAGGGCGATTAAAAAAGAGGGAGATAGGGCGATTAAAAAGAGGGAGATAGGGCGATTAAAAAGAGGGAGATAGGGCGATAAAAAGAGGGAGATAGGGCGATAAAAAAGAGGGAGCTAGGGCGATAAAAAGAGGGAGCTAGGGCGATAAAAGAGGGAGAGATGGCGATAAAAGAGGGAGGGTACGCCAAAAAACGGAGGAAAAAGGGGCGAAAAAAAGGAGGAAGGGTAGGCGAAAAAAAGGAGGAAGGGTAGGTGAAAAAAGAGGAGGAAGGGCAGGCGAAAAAAAAGGTAAGAAAGGAAGGCAGGCAAAAAAAAGAGGAGGTAGGGCAGGCGAAAAAAAAAGAGGAGGGAGAGCCGGCGATAAAAAAGAGGAGGGAGAGCAGGGTATAAAAAAGGAGGGAGAGCATGTGATAAAAAAGAGGAGGGAGAGCAGGTGTTAAAAAAGAGGAGGGGGAATAGGCGATAAAAATAGGAGGGAGAGCAAGCGATAAAAAAGAGGGAGGGCAAACGGAAAAAAAGGAGAGGGCGTTGGCGGGCGGAAAAAGGGAGAGGCGTGGCAGGCGGAAAAAAGAGGAGGGGGTGGCAGGCAGAAAAAAGAAGAGGGGGGAGGCGATAAAAAAGCGGAGGGAGGGCAGGCGATAAAAAAGCGGAGGGAGAGCAGGCGATAAAAAATAGGAGGGAGAGCAGGCGATAAAAATAGGAGGGAGAGCAGGCGATAAAAATAGGAGGGAGAGCAGGCGATAAAAAATAGGGAGATCAGGCGATAAAGAGGGAAAAGAGCAGGCGATAAAAAGAGGAGGGTGAGCAGGCGATAAAAAAAGAGGAGGGAGAGCCGGCGATAAAAAAGAGGAGGGAGAGCAGGGTATAAAAAAGGAGGGAGAGCATGTGATAAAAAAGAGGAGGGAGAGAAGGTGATAAAAAAGAGGAGGGAGAATAGGCGATAAAAATAGGAGGGAAAACAGGTGATAAAAAAAGAGGAGGAAGAGAAGGTGATAAAAAAGAGGGAGGGCAAACGGAAAAAAGGAGAGGGCGTTGGCGGGTGGAAAAAGGGAGAGGCGGGGCAGGCGATAAAAAAGCAGAGGGCAGGCGATAAAAAAGCGGAGGGAGGGCAGGCGATAAAAAGAGGAGGGAGGGCAGACGATAAAAAAGAGGAGGGAGGGCAGGCGATAAAAAGAGGAGGGAGGGCAGGCGATAAAAAAGAGAGGGGAGGGCAGGCGATAAAAAAGAGGGAGATAGGGCGATAAAAAAGGGAGGTAGGGCGATTAAAAAGAGGGAGATATGGCAATTAAAAAGAGGGAGATAGGGCAATTAAAAAGAGGGAGATAGGGTGATAAAAAGAGGGTGATAAAAAGAGGGAGATATGTTGATAAAAAGAGGGAGAGGGGGCGATAAAAGAGGGAGAGATGGCGATAAAAGAGGGAGGGTAGGCGAAAAAAAGAGGAGGGGCAGCAGGCGATAAAAAAAGATGAGGGAGAGCAGGGTATAAAAAAGGAGGGAGAGCATGTGATAAAAAAGAGGAGGGAGAGCAGGTGTTAAAAAAGAGGAGGGAGAGCAAGCGATAAAAATAGGAGGGAGAGCAAGCGATGAAAATAGGAGGGAGAGCAAGCGATAAAAAAGAGGGAGGGCAAACGGAAAAAAAGGAGAGGGCGTTGGCGGGCGGAAAAAGGGAGAGGCGGGGTAGGCGATAAAAAAGCGGAGGGAGGGCAGGCGATAAAAAAGCGGAGGGAGGGCAGGCGATAAAAAAGAGGAGGGAGGGCAGGTGATAAAAAAGAGGAGGGAGGGCAGGCGATAAAAAATGAGGGAGGGCAGACGATAAAAAAGAGGAGGGAGGGCAGGCGATAAAAAAGAGGAGGGAGGGCAGGCGATAAAAAAGAGAGGGGAGGGCAGGCGATAAAAAAGAGAGGGGAGGGCAGGCGATAAAAAAGAGGGAGATAGGGCGATAAAAAGGGAGGTAGGGCGATTAAAAAGAGGGAGATAGGGCAATTAAAAAGAGGGAGATAGGGCAATTAAAAAGAGGGAGATAGGGCAATTAAAAAGAGGGAGATATGGTGATAAAAAGAGGGAGAGGGGGCGATAAAAGAGGGAGAGATGGTGATAAAAGAGGGAGGGTAGGCGAAAAAAAGAGGAGGGGCAGCAGGCGATAAAAAAAGATGAGGGAGAGCAGGGTATAAAAAAGGAGGGAGAGCATGTGATAAAAAAGAGGAGGGAGAGCAGGTGTTAAAAAAGAGGAGGGGGAATAGGCGATAAAAATAGGAGGGAGAGCAAGCGATAAAAAAGAGGGAGGGTAAACGGAAAAAAAGGAGAGGGCGTTGGCGGGCGGAAAAAGGGAGAGGCGTGGCAGGCGGAAAAAAGAGGAGGGGGTGGCAGGCAGAAAAAAGAAGAGGGGGGAGGCGATAAAAAAGCGGAGGGAGGGCAGGCAATAAAAAAGCGGAGGGAGGGCAGGCGATAAAAAAGCGGAGGGAGGGCAGGCGCTAAAAAAGGAGGGAGGGCAGGTGCTAAAAAAGAGGAGGGAGGGCAGGCGCTAAAAAAGAGGAGGGAGGGCAGGCGATAAAAAAGAGGAGGGAGGGCAGGCGATGAAAAAGAGGAGGGAGGGCAGGCGATAAAAAAGAGGGAGGGCAGGCGATAAAAAAGAGGCGGGAGGGCAGGCGATAAAAATGGGGGGGGTAAGCAATAAAAAGAGGGGGGGGGTAAGCAATAAAAAAGATGAGGGGGTAAGCAATAAAAAAGAGGGGGGTAAGCAATAAAAAAGAGGGGGGTAGGCGATTAAAAAGAGGGGGGGTAGGCGATCAAAAAGAGGGAGGGTAGGCGATCAAAAAGAGGGGGGTAGGCGATCAAAAAGAGGGGGGTAGGCGATGCAATAAAAAAGCGGAAGGAGGGCAGGCGATAAAAAGCGGAGGGAGGGCAGGCGAAAAAATGCGGAGGGAGATAAGGCGAAAAAAAGAGGAGGGGGGGCAGGCGAAAAAAAAGGAGGGATGGCAGGCAGGCTAAAGAAGAAAGGGAGGGAGGGGCAGACAAGATTTCTTCTGTGGGCCCATTTAACGATTGCCTCCTAAAGCAAACGTTGCCACAACGACGCTTCCCCTTAATATTAGCCTAGCTTAAAAAAGCCGTAAAAAAACAAAATTTACAAAAAACTAAGTCAACGAAACGATCATAAAAGGCAAAAAAACAAATTCAAAGCAAGAAGAAGCATGATCCGACGTCCGGGGGGAGGAGGGAATCCCCTGGCATAGGAGCATGCGACCTACACCAAAGAGTCGAATAAAATGGAGGCCAGCCTCCTCCAAAAAGTCATTCAACATGTCTTTACACGAACCCGTCCCTAGTACATGGGACAAGTGTTAGTGACCCCGCTGGGACAAGCGGTAGTGACCCCGCTCGTCCCGGTACCGGGACAGGTAACGTGCGCAAAGATTGCCCAGACCGGGACAGGTAACGTGCGCAAAGATTGCCCAGACCGGGACATTCAACAAGAATATGCCGAACAGTCTGGGGGACACCGCAGTCGTCGCAGTAAGGCGAAGTGGAACACGCTCCATCAAATGGCGATGCCTCTAGAGCGTGTGCCCCTTTCGAAGACGACAGAAAATCCGAAGCCGTTGAGGCAATTGGGGAGGGGGGTAGATACATGGGAACAGTCGCGGCGCAATGGCACGCAACTTTAAGTTCACTTCGACCATCTCCCATCTTCTTTGCCAAGCAGTCCTAAGAGCTGCCCGTATTTCTGCCATGTAGTCGGTGTGAGGAAGAGCGAAACGCTGGTCCGGTCGCAGAGTCCTCGCGGATTCTTTGGCGCCCTCATCGGCGCTCTCATTTCCCGTAATTGCCGCATGTTCAGGAACCTAGCAAAAGATACCGCGAACCAGGGGGTAAGGAGAATTCAATGCCCCGAGTCACGCAAGGCGCTTCGGAAGTCGCTATAGATCACAATACGGTCTCTGAACCGGGCACGACGAGTTATCTCCCCGTACCGAGCGGTTTATTGCAACCAGCTCAGCCGCGAAGCCAGAGACAGCGCCTGGTAGAGCCCCGCTGACTCCAAACAGATGGAATAAGGCGTGGAAACCGATCCCCTCCTAGGACTTGGAACCATCTGTATACACTGACAGGGATCTAGCGTCACACGAAGTGTGATCCAAAATGGACGAATGCAATACTCCCGGCGCTGTATAAGTTTTGGGCGCAGAGGCATGGCGACATATACTCAAATGTTTGCACCCACCAGGGTGGTTTTCCTTGGCAGAACCAGAGCGGACACCGACCCAAGAGCTACACCGAGCTCTCGTAGGGGTTTCCTAGCCCTAAATCTAAAGGGTTTAGGGTATTAATGGAGTTTCTCTGCGGCATATATATCGTCGAGATCGGCCGCGGATACAGTGAGACCCGTTAGGACTGAGGGAGGCATCAGGCCCGCGATTACAAGCGCATACTGCAGTGTGTACGTTGCAGAGCAAGTGGCACCTCTCCGACACGAGAAGTGGGCTCTCAATTGCAGACGTGCGGTAGGCACCGGTCGCCAGGGGACATGGGAGTGACGGATTGAACCCACCTTTAGCAATACACGATTGGCTATGGATGCAAAAACAAATGGCACAGTAGTAGATTTCAAGCCAACAAAGGATATGTAGAAAATAAGGCAGTAGCCTTATCAGCAGCCAGAGGCCAAGTTTGAGCCGTGGAAGGAGGCAGAAGTGCATCACCTTACTCTTAGCCAAGGAAAACCGAAACCTGTGCGCTTCGGCATAGCGAGAGATGCGGTCCAATGCCTGTTAGAATCGTCGCTCCAGAGTTGGCATCCGGGCCGCACCAAGAGAGATCAGAAGGTCATCCACGTCGAAAACATCTTCCGTCAGCATCGAGGTAATACCGTTGATATGTTCAGGGCAAAGAGTGCGACACTGCTGACACTTCCCTGCACAACACACACTTCCTGCTTAATTAGGACAGAGAGGGTTGCCCCCATCCGTACGTGGAATCTACTATCTCGCAAAAACTCCGAGATAATGATTGGAATGCGTCCCCTCGCCCACGAAGGAAGGCATTGCAGACGGCATTTTCCAGCCTGAGCATAGCATCCGACGTGGATTGGAACTTGCAAAAACTGCACTGTGCAGAAGATACGTGGCTTCCGCTGTCCACGACAAAGGGTAGAGTGATCTCTCCTTAGTTTCCTTAAAGCGAGCACCATACCCATTCACCAGGAGTCTGGGAGGAAACCCAATGTCCAGATCCTGTTGTAACAAATCTAACAAGGTCATGCCTAGCTCACCTAGATGTCGAAGTATGATATACGAGACATCGACCGAAACAGGGGCGCTGTCCGCGCACGATGTGAGAGTGAAACGCATCTCACTCAATGTAAACATGTCTGAAGAGTTCTCTAAATGGAGGTAAAGTCTAGTCGGTGACCTTCAGCGACACTGCCTGCGTTGAATGCAGCATCCGTGCTAGAATGTGGAGAAAGAGGTCGCAGTGGACTCCGTCACGGACGCGGGGTCCGAGATTAGGGCCCCATTCTCTTAGAGAACGAGAGAAGGTTCTTGGTAAGAACAGGAATAGAGAGTCATTTCCTGAAATGCGGACCACTGCGCCTGTTTCAAGGAACATCGGACAAGGTTTTAGGCGGCAGTCGCCCCAAAATAGATTGTTGAATGGAAAAGTAGTCACAACTATGAATGTTATCGACCATCTCTCACCCAAAATCAGGCTGTGCATCCTGAAATCACAGCGACATTTTTTTATTATTATTTTAGGCGCCTATCTGCCGACTACCCACTTGGGCACAAGTAGCCACACTAACGACCAATCGAAGGGACAGATCGAGGCAAAGAAATGAAGTGGTTTGGGGGTAGTGATGCGGAAACTCGTCCCACATTTAGGACACCCATCTCCAGCTCTTCGCAAGGATCCGATCCCGGGGATTAATCATGTATTCCCACCCAGAGGATGTCTACCGTTCAAATCCGTGTCTAAATCGGCTGACAGTTGAATGTTCGCAGAAATAACAGTATATCTGTCTCGGTGTAACTGCACTGCTACCGCCTGAAAGAAGGTATTTATAGCAAGTTTAAGAACAAAGAAATAATGTCTGCTGTAAATTGCGCATCTTCCTGCCCGGCCTCTGCCCCATGGTGGTGTGATCGTGAAACGCTTATACCTTGAGAAGTTGAGCAGGTGGTACGCACCCAGCATCGTCTCCTGCCAAAAATTGGGTTCGCAGCTCATCCCAGTTGGCCCAGAGTCTACGGGAATTCCATTAGAGAATTATGCCCTCAAGAGCTAGCTCGCTGGAGATGCAGGGTATTATTCGAAATGTAGACCCTCACGGGAATGGCCATACGCTTTCAAAAGGCAGAGCTCGGGACGTTGCAGGCCGTGCCAAGGGCTGTCACCTTCGAGGGTCCCACATTTCTGCGTCTCCCGGGCCAGCCTTAGGTGGGGGCGTAGTAACTGAAGCTGATTTGGCGTTCTCTTTTCTCGGGAAAGCTTTAAGAATCCCGCAAGACGTCCTTCCGACTACCCCCAGGGGGGTTTGCCTCTTGTGACCACAAGGTGGAAGCACTCGGCCTTTTCGCCCTGTGGAAAACGGTCACGCTGTGGGGTAGCCCTGGTTTTAGCCGAGGCTGGTTGTGAACCATTTCTACAGCTAGCTCTACCATGGGAGAGCCCTGATTGGGCAGAACCTACAGAATCGTTCTGAATGGGGATGAAAGCGACCATGCTCATAGGCCTAGAGTGTGCATTTTTTTTAAATATTGAGAGGTCTAACGTTCCCGGTAGCGGATGGCGCGCAAGGACCAAGTCCTTAGCCTTGCTAAATGAAAAAGGAACCGCATCCTGAACAGCAAGGATTTCCTTCTCTAGTAGTTAGATACACGCCACATTGCTTTAAGGTGGCAGGCTGTGGCTCTCTGCAGTGGACATAATTGGTCATACACGATAAGGACTTTGTGTACGGCCTAAAGAAACAGACTTCGGGTAAACCCAACTTTTCACGTCTACATGAGCGAATCGCATGGTTGAAGCGGTGACATTAATAGCATCTTCGTGGAATTGGTATAAATGCCTTTCCGCGGTTGGGATCTCAAACAGCACGCATCGACTCAAGGAGCCTGTTACGATCGAACATGAAGAGTGTATTGGAGGGTCTCGAGGCCCCTCCCCGTCTTTTCCTCACACGTTCGACTTTGACCGCTCTCTGGTCAGCCAGCTATTCGGTGATGTCTTCGAAATATTAGTACGCGAGGTTTATATCATAAACCACTCCTTTTACGAAGTTCAGGGCAGAGTTTGGTGTAACATTAACCAGCGAGCCATCGAGTGTCCACTGTCCAAAGGGCCTTAATCATGACTGCCTCGGAAGGATCCACCGCATTCGCCAAAAGTTTCCTGTCCAATAATCCGGCCACCTTCGGCTCTCTACCAGTCAATCTAGATAAAGCTCTGAATGCAGAGCCCCAACACAATCTAGGCTCCGCTCACTGCACTTAGGGAGTTTGGTGTTGGTCTAGGCCTCCCCACCTGAGGGCGCCTCGGGGCCGGACGTGCCGATCTTGACCTGATCCTTGCCGAAATTGCAGCAGACCAATCCGTTCTCGGAGCCCCTGCTGATGATGTCTTCTTTTGAGGGGAGCGCGTGGAGTGAACCCACTTTTCTCCTCCATCAGAAGGGGCCCCAAGACTGGACGGACTAAGCTCGGCCAGATCCGTCACCGAGATTGAGAAGGAGGAGTCCCTCCTCTCCTTGTTAGTCCCCCAGGGAAAGCAAAGGTGGAGCCGCTGCAAATGGAGAGTGGCCCGGAGGCAACCTTGCACATGGGGCTAATGGGGAAACCACCGAACTCTTCAATAAAGGAGACTAATAAACGCTTTCTCCACTAGACGAGTCTTGGAGGTGCCCGTGAGAAAGCAGAAGTAAAGCTGTTTGGAGGAGAGTCCCACGGGCGCAAAGAAGAAACACTTAAGGCCGCATTCAATGGTAGGTGGGAAGCAGTTCCACCACTCAGAGTGGTGCCGTCATTTAGCTACTCGTCCGCCACAACACCAAGGTCGGACGAGGATTGAGAAAGAGGGACGTAGTCTGAAATGCGAGCGAATCTGTTTAAAATCTTTGGAAAGCCTGCCAATACACAGTAATCTTTCACACTTATTACCATAAAGAAAAAAAAGGAGGTTGTTGGGCTATATTCTGCCGTCCAGTCGCTCCCACCTATCCTGTATCACTTTTTCCGACTTTTCAGGGGTCCACCCTGGGTGCGGTAAACCCAGGACAGCAATGCACATCGACCAGAAGTTACCCAGTGGCCACAGTCATTCCCCAAAGGTCGCAGCTCCTAATTTAGCAGCCAGAGAGCCCTGGCAAAATGATGTTTATCTTTAGGACATAATCCTTGACAGAACGGCCAAGATTTGAAGATCTGGTCATGACAAAACCAGAGACGTAACTTAGAGACTTTTAGTTGTCCTCTCAGTCAACAAGGCATTAAAGCACGTCCGCCACAACCACTACACCCTTATGCACCCAAGATCTGCAACAGCGAGGTGGTCAGCCCATTAAAGGCAAGATAAATGGTTATTTGGGCAAACTGATATTTCTATTATTCGCTCCCCAACGCCCGAGTCCCCGCAAGACATGATCTCTTGCAACCTGCGGGCGTTAAAGGGCGTTGTTTATGGACGTTTCAAAGCGTCTCTTCTTCCACGGTATGAGATAGCTAGCCAGGTCCTTAAAACTAGACAGTGTTGAGGTGATAGTCAAAGACAAAGGAATACGGATAAGGTGGTGAGGAGGAAGCGCACCAAATTCCCTAGGCTCCGTCAAAGAGTTCAATTCAAACCAAGTCCCTAATTTGTACTTTTCCTCGGTGAGAAGGGTTCCTCCTGGTACCAAGTACAAGTAGACAAAGGGTCCAGGGGATAGTCTTAAGGTAAAAAAAAAAATGTAGCCCTGAGAATGTTTGATTGGGAAGTGGCCCAACAACTATCCCAGGCGCGATCCCAAAGTTTATGTAACCAAGTGACAGGGTTTCCACAATTTGTACTCGCGCCGGGGAGACATGCAGCTACTCAGATAAGAAGAATAACAGGCTACACAGGGTATCGCCCTACGGGGCCCAGCAAGTGGTTGGTGTGAGAGAGTAAAAGAGGTGAATAAAAATTCTAGTGATCCTACCTCGATTGGATGGAACTGCAAGATGAAGCTGACCACGAGCGAAATGACACTGGCCAAAACGATGATAAATAAAACAACGGTGGTCTTCGTGAACATCCCCGCCCCGATGCAGCAGATTAAGATGTTCAAGGCGTTCAGCAAAGCCCGGTATCCTATGCGGTACCACTCGCCATCATCAGGTAGAATGGAGAACACGGCTGAAAAACAAATACCGCTATAGACTGTGATGCTACACCAACGCAGCTCGTTGGACCATGATGCTACGCCAGAGCAGCTCGTTAGACAGTTATGCTACGCCAGAGCAGCTCGTTAGACAGCTATGCTACGCCAGAGCAGCTCGTTAGACAGTTATGCTACGCCAGAGCAGCTCGTTAGACAGTTATGCTACGCCAGAGCAGCTCGTTAGACAGTTATGCTACGCCAGAGCAGCTTGTTAGACAGTTATGTTACGCCAGAGCAGCTCGTTAGACAGTTATGTTACGCCAGAGCAGCTCGTTAGACAGTTATGTTACGCCAGAGAAGCTCGTTAGACAGTTATGCTACGCCAGAGCAGCTCGTTAGACAGTTATGCTACGCCAGAGCAGCTCGTTAGACAGTTATGCTACGCTAGAGCAGCTTGTTAGACAGTTATGTTACGCCAGAGAAGCTCGTTAGACAGTTATGCTGCGCCAGAGCAGCTAGTTTCACAGTGATACTACACCAAAGCAGCTAGTTTGACAGTGATACTACGCCAGAGCAGCTAGTTTGACAGTGATACTACGCCAGAGCAGCTAGTTTGACAGTGATACTACGCCAGAGCAGCTAGTTTGACAGTGATACTACGCCAGAGCAGCTAGTTTGACAGTGATACTACGCCAGAGCAGCTAGTTTGACAGTGATACTACGCCAGAGCAGCTAGTTTGACAGTGATACTACGCCAGAGCAGCTCGTTAGACTGATGCTGCGCCAGAGCAGCTCGTTAGACAGTAATGCTGCGCTAGAGCAGCTCGTTAAACAGTGATGCTGCGCCAGAGCAGCTCGTTAGATATTGACTCTTCGTCAGAGCTCGTTAGAACACCCGACATAGCACTCAGAGAGAATGGATCGAACGAAAAATCTTACCAAAGACGTCAGATAAACTAAACAAATAATTAGGTAAAGAGGATGAAAGACTAGTGGAAATGCATTAGTACAACTCCTCGATAGAGTGCTCAAGAAACACCGAGAATATGAAAAAAATCGCCATAAATTTTGTTCTTAGTCGAGACAGGTTGCTGGTGGTACTAACTAGAGTATCCTCACGCTTCGGAGGAAGAAACAAACTAAACAAAAATGAACATTATACCTATAGGAATAGTGAAAATTGTTAAGGATAACAGACCTTATTTATTGAAGCATGTTGTTGTTGGCTATAAAGTTATAAGAATATAATTGATAGGTAAAAGAATAGGCTCGTATAAAGTAATCAGGTGCTCAAGAATACGATATTGATCCATCTTACTGCACTATAATGATCGCAAGTTGTAGTATTCCCAGTAAATCTTTATCAGAGGCACAAAGGACAAATGGGATGTATCTGCTACTTGTAGAGCGAATTCAAGGTGATGGATATTGTCAATAGATAGGTGCCACCCACCTCTGCTCACAGCAGCGCAGAATGGATATCAAGGGTCTGCTGACATTCGGACAATTCTCTATTATTTTAATTATTATTAATCTTAAATGCATTAATCCGTTTGAATGGCAAGTTACTTATGTTTCTGAAACATGAAACCTACTTAGACTATTCACTTCCATAGTGGTCAGTAAACGGCGTTCACGCCACGAGTAAAGAAAACTCAGCACACAAAAGTCTATGGTGAGTGCGTCATCCTTTACACGTTTAGCCTCACAATGAAAGGAACACAAAAAGGGGTCCCCAAGATCATTAGGTGGCCCCCAAGATTACTAGGAGCGTGTGATACAAGAGGTCAATGCACATAAGACTCAAAAGAAAGGTAAACAGTTTTAAACCGGAAATTAATTATTTGAAGGTGCACCATATGTGGATCTCTAGATATTTGAACGTGCAATATCTGTAGGTCACCCGATATTTGAAGGTGCACCATCTGTAGGTCACCCGATATTTGAAGGTGCGCCATCTGTAGGTCGCCCGAAACGCATAAATGGTGTTGAATCGATTCATTTTTCTATTTAATTAAATCCACTCCACAAGTGTTATAGGTTAACAGACAAAACTTATGTGCCACCCTATGCGACACCATCAGAAAAGATACTGGTGTTGCATCCGCATACCTATATAGATCCCCAAAATAGCTCAAACTATTTCCGACAGCTAGTAGTAACTTAATACTATCACCTGACAGCAATTTACAGCTAGTCAATTTGATTATAGAGCAAATGAAAACGAATCAACTGAGACGGATAGAGGATTATTGTGGGCATTAAAGCCCTAACAGAAAAGCTTGGCTTCTATTTAATTAATAGCCGAAAACCAACAGGGCATAGACCCAGAAAAGCGTTAGAATGTTTTTAAATGGGTGGCGTTAGGGTGTGTGAAAAAACAATCAGCTAGAATGGCCAAAAGAGTACTTTGGGGACTGACGGGGCACGTAACTACGGGCATTCTTGCATATCGAAGATTATTTATTTACTTAAAACTAAGAAATCTAAGAAAACAAAGGGCATCTCCAAGAAAAAAAATCGTAAGGATAAGTCGTGAGGTCAAGAGA